>BSBK01011581.1:0-212500 GCA_027943335.1 Chamaecyparis obtusa | reverse complement strand
AGGACAACCATGGTCATGTTTTGAATTTGATCATTATATATATTATTTTTTTATTACCATGGGCATGAAGGGAGAGTAGAAAAAAGTTGTTTATGGATGAATGTTGTTAACGTAATGAATGATGAAGGTTTATAGACAAGGCATTGAATCATAATATGGACATTGGATCCTATTGATAAATAATCATGTATGATGATAATGTTTTGTTACAAGAAATTGTTGTATGCATGATAAAGAAGGGTTGTTTAGTTGAATGCTGATTGGTAATGATAATTCTCTATACCATTGATATTTGTATGGTTGATGACCTAATAGTGAATGGAGGTTAGTTACTCCTTGGCAATGAATTAATGGTTGAATAAGGGACATTGTACGATTACTACTTTAAGATGGAATCCTAGGAAAGGATTGATTGGTTTTGTGAGATGCTCTACATCAGGAAATCCTATCATAAATCCACGATCCCTTAGAGAAGTTCAAATTTAAACTATATCCAGAAATTGAAGACAATTAAGAAATTGATGCATATGAACTAAACCCAGTGGCATGGATTTTTTCATTGCCCCATGACATTCAAGGTAGGTAGGGATTCTCTCTTCGAAGGGTGACCTTGATTCATGAATAAATTGGGCATCTTCAAAAATAAATTGGATTTGTTAATGAAACAAAGGAACCCTTCCTTCAATCAAATAAATGGAAAGACTAGCCACTATTCTAGCTTAAGATTACATGTATACCCAGAGAACTTAAGTGAGAAACAAATTTGATAAAGATCTGATAGGTTATCCCTGCATCTAAATTCAACTACAATAACCTACCACCAAGAACCATCATAAATCTAGATAGAATTTTGTGCAATCAGTTGTTGAACTATAAAAGCACAACTTTTTACATTTGAATCTTTCACTAGCATGGAAACTTAGCAAGAGAATGCCAAAACACAAGCTACCAAAAGTTGCAATCAAATAACCTATTACAAAGCTAGAAATAGGAAAAGGTTCCCATAAGACAACATAAATGGTAAAACAACCAAAAAACAACCTTAGGCAAGCGATGCCAAATATCAGCCAACAAAGAGGATAGAGATCTTGGATAAAGAGTGTCAAATAAATGGAAAATGACACCTTAAAAATAATGATGAATAATTTCAAATATGTGCCATGACAGTAAATGAAAACTAGAGAAGAGGACAACAAAAAAGCCAATACACTGGTTGTTAAGATGCAAAAATGAAAGACATTTTATATTAAGAGCAAAAAAGGAACATTGACAATGGGCAAAGGTATACCATGAGAGGACAATGGATCCATGAAGAAGACCATGAAGTATACATATTGCCAATGAAAAGGTAAATTCGGTCAAAGTGTCCCATAGAAATCAAAGGAGTAGATGGATTCACCATGGAAATGAGAGAGATGCCAAATTGTCAGGAAGATAGAGTTTTTGAAAAGGAGATAAAAGATCAAGTATGATAACCACTAGATTATGGTAACTTTTTTATTGAAATGAAATGGTTAGGGATTTTTGTGTGGATCTGCAAATGATGTTAATTGTTAAGGCATTTGATGGTTACCCAATCTAAGGGGCATTTGGAAGTAATAAGCTTCTTCATGCTTCTTGTGGATAATCTTAGCTTAGTGTTGCCAAGTTAATGGAGGGCTTGTAATTTACAAGTTGATCAGTGATGGTTTAATTCCTTCATTTATCAGTTGATCAAATTTGGTCTAATTTTATTTATGTTAGTTGAATTATATCCTCTTTGAAGGTTTTTATATTGAAACTTTATATAATACCATGTGATCCCTTGGCCACTCCCGGACTCTAGATCAGTGGTTCCAGGGCACATATATGTGAATCCTTCTATAGTTTGTATGGTCACTTGTATGATATTTGAGTACAAGAAGCTTGATCTCAAAATTGATCATTCTTCTTTGCACCCCTTACCACAATCATAATAGATGGCTTTCAAATCTATGGTAGAGAAACTAAATTCAAAATTATTTTAGAGAATTATAGAGTTCACTTTACAATAATGAAAAGTTGGGTTAGAGAAACATGGTGTATGAGAAAGAGTGGGAATCATTGAGAACTTACTCAATTTTGGTAGCATGTTCAAGCCTCCTTTATACTCATCTACATTGGTACCAAATGGACTATTGGAGGCCAAATAAAAAAATGCACAATAAAGTAGTAGAAGTTGTACTTTTACAGCTGCAACATGATAGAAAAATTGGACCAGCTTTTGTCAGAGCTTGTTGGCCTGCAGTAGAGAAGTTCCTCAGCTGCAATGGGCATACAATTATGTTAGAACTGAGTCAGGATCCTTTTGGTGAATGCTACTTGCACAACTTAGCCTTGTATGCATTAGGGGTCTTGCACATTGTCACCAAAGTTAGGGTGCTCAACTACTAGATCCTCTCCCCTACATATATTTTAGGGAATATAAAGCAATATTTTATTTTAGTTTGGTTAATGATTTTTTACAACAAATTACTCTATTCTTTCTCTTAGTCCCTTACACCACTTGATTTGATAGGTTCCATTGAAATTCCTTCATTCAATTGGACTTCTTTTTTGTTGCTACTAAAGTAAATTGTGAGATCATTTCCCACAATTGATGTACTGATAGAAAATGGGTTCTTCATCCTTTATACATTGCAACTTTACTACTCAATCACATGCATTGAACAAATATCTAGCATTGTTGACAATCAGATTGCACACTAGTCTGTCTTCATTTAGTAGAGCTTTAAGTCTGCAAATATAATTAATATTGTTTAGTTTTTTTCTCTATAAGATACAAGGTTTAAAAGGCACAACAAATACCTAGGACTATTGAGACCAGATTGCACCCAGTCTGTCTTCATTTAGTAGAAATTTAAGTCTGTGAATATAATTATTACTATTTTTTTTTTTTTTCTATTAGATACAAGGATTAAAGGCACAAGCCATTGAATTTTCTAGCCATTCCATGGAAGGGGCAGTTACAACCTTGGCCACTCTCTAGTTTCTGCAAAAGAAGGGAAATAAATATATCTTATTTTTGCATTACATTTGGTTCTCCATTGGTGCGGAATTTTTTACTTGGGGAGACAATTTGATGTGAAGATTGGACATGAAAATTTTGTCATGTTCTCTTCAAGTATGATATTATTCCCAGGATGCTCATGGCACCTTTTGAATCAATTCCCAATCCTTTGAATGCAATTGTTCCTCATTGGGGGAGCATGATGAGCATATAATTTGTTATTGTAACACATCTTTCTATACCAAAGGCTTGCCAAACTCTTCTCAAGAAAGTTTTGTGGTACATATCTACAATAGAAAATAATTACCAAGGAGAGTTTGGTCTGAGAAGACCATATAGACCATTAAGTGATATGGTATTTATTAAGTTAAATTTTTGATATGTAGGTATTGCACATCAAAGGTGATAACCTAGATTCTATGGTACTTGGACTAATGGCCATTAGAGAGGCAACATGTGCATCAGTTTATGGTGCTAATCATCTTGGTGCAAACTCCCTTCTTGACATTGTTTTCTTTGGTCAAGCTTGTGCCAACATATTTGTTGATCTACACAAACCTGGTATGTTCTTGGCATTTTTGTTTATAAGGTTGTTAACAGTTTTTACTACTATATTATGGCAATAGATTCTAGGCATCTATAGTTCTTGAAGATATTGTTTTGTATAACTATTTTTGGAGGTCCGTGATAAGGCAAGTATAAACTCACTATTTTCCAAAGGGCCTTCAAAGACACTTTAAGAACGTGTACAAAATCCTATACTTGCAACTAATATATGACATTCTACAATTGCACACTCTTAGCTAATCACCACACCCTAGGGCACTCAACTATGAAATTCTTAATCTATGCTTGAAAGAATGAAGAAAGTGTGAAAGGAAGGAATAAATTTTTTTTTATGTATTATATAGTTTGGGTGAGAAGAGACTCAAATAAGAAATGAAAAAATCACTAATGCAAAACTCACTTATACCATAACTATTTTCTTTTGTCATTTAATGTCCAATGTAGAGGTTTTTTTAGGCTCAAAATGTTGTGGCACCTCTTATATATCTGTCTATTGGCACTTTTTTGCTTCTTAAACTCATCTTTACTGGTAGTTTACAAGATGGGATTTGGGTTGACTGGATTTGCCTTGTCTCTAAGCTTTTCATGGTGGATTCTGGTTATTTCTATTGCTTTACATATTTTTTATAGCCCTTCTTGTAGGCATACTTGGAATGGCTTCAGTTGGATGGCATTCAAGGGACTATGACCATTCTTCAAGCTCATTGTTGCTTCAGCATTTATGCTAATGTAATCTCATAAATAGTATTATGAATTTATATCAAAATTCAATTGTGTAGCTTTTGACTTAAGCTTATTGACCCATGTTTCACAAGAACCTCTTACCTCTTTCTTATATCTAGTAGTCCCATTTAAAACAAGAATTGCCATCAGAACTGATAACAGTTGTCCAGATCCCCAAAGGATCAAAAAAAGATTAAACTGATATTACTACAGCTGGTACTGATAGCAACTGCCAATCATACATAGGTATAATGAATCTTCTTAATATGATGTGAAGACACTACCAAAGATAAAAATGAAATAGCCGCTCATAAAAAATAATTGCCAAAGATTCACTTGGGTAATGAAAATAGTTTATGTTGCTACACATACAAGAATGATTGAATCTACCTCAGATTGCAAGATTAGTTCAATTACAAAATAACATAGAACTAGCTCCTGAATCACAGTTATAGCTAAGACCAAAGAATTGCTAGAAAGTTCTTCTCTTAGATGTCTAAATTCTTCTTTTCATGGTCTCCTTTAAATTTTTCACACAAGATGTTAATCCTTATCACAAAGAAGCTTAAAAGTCTCTTTTCCTTTTGATTTTGAGTTATTGATTTAGTAAATGATGACATGTTTGTATCGTTTCTATATTAAAATTCTTTTTGAATATTTATTCTACCATAACCATATTTTAACAATTTGGATGATATTGCCTCAATTTGGATGAGTTATGCTTACTCCTTTACTAGGTGCTATATTTTATATTTGAAGTGAATCATTCTAGGAATCTATTGTGGAGTGAAATGTGGACAAATGTAAATAAAATCATTATATTTATTTTCTTATCATTCTTCTCAGATCCATAATCTCTCAAATGAGATTAGAAACTTGAGCTTTGTACAAAATTCTTTAATGGTTGGGAATTCCAATGATATTAGGAAGATAATTCATTCTTCAATTGAAGAGTCTTGATTTCATTTATCTCCTCATAACTTTCCTATTTCAAATTCTCAAATTTCTGATATGAAACTTCAATCCATTTGAAACAGTAATGCCTATTAAGCATTTTCCTTTGGAAGATGTGAATAATGAAAACAAATCTACTCAATGGTACTTGACTTGTACTTACCATGATGAAGTCCAATTGCACTACTTGCATAGGCACTTGAGTAGGTATAGTAAGTTCTTGTACCTCTGAATTCATTCTAAATTATAAAAACTCAGTGTATTATAATTTTTTTCTTTATTTATAGGGACTGAACTTAAACATAGAGGTTTTGATTCTCAACTGGTTCTACATGTTAGAGTGTTCCATCCAGATGTTACAGTGCTACACTACAGTGTCATCCTATAGTACCAGGTATTTTTAGATTGGTTTAAAGGGTTTGAGTTTGGCAATTGTTGAACATTTTTCTAGTTAATTGGAGCATTTATAGTTTATACCTGCTACTGGATATTGTCTGTGGTGAAAGAATAAATTGGTTGAAATCATTGGTCAAAGATTTCATTTCATCTTATTGACATTCGTAGCTAAGAGTCACTTTTTTTTAAGTTCATAACTTCATACACATTTTGTTTCTGGGTGTCTTTATCTCATATTCAAATGAATAGGAAATTGTTGTGTTGTTGAGGCATCAAATTTAATACATTTTACAGTCTTCTATAAAGATTTAAGATTTTGAATATATAAGCAAAGTTAGTAAGTAAACATGAAAATATATGGAGCACTAAGTGATAAGAAATGGAGAGTGTTGGGCTTAATGTTTTGACAGAAATTACTGTATGACAGCATTGGAAATGTGCCACTACTATGATTGGGAGAACAACATAACAGGTTTGATTAAAGATGCTTCAGTGGAGCTTGATATTGCAAGTTGAAGACTTCATTTTCTGAGGACCGACAATCAATAGCAAGGTTTTAATCATCTAATTTCGACTGAAAACTTTTTTGCAGACTTTCTCTAACATTTACAAGTGACTACAAATTATTCACATGAGTGCTTCCAAAGTTCCATAGTTACCTGGTAGTTACCTAGTTTGAAAATCTTGATTTGTATGGGATGTCAAAAAGATTCAAAAATCCATAATTTCAAGAAAAATTGTTGAAATTTATATAGGAATTGAAAAGCCTGAACTGTCACAGGTAAATCTGGACAGTCCAAACTATCTAGATCTGGCCAAATTTAGCTCAAAACATCTTTCCAACCAACACATATCCTCATCCTTGTAAATGCTATATATATTAAGTCTATGCTAATTAATGAAGAGGATATGTCATTTTTGGCAGAAATCTCCTTATTCTTTCTCTCTTCTCTGCATTGTCACTTGCACTCCTTATTGTCTCTTGCTTTTCCTGGGAAATATAATAGGCTAGATGATCTTGCCTTTATAGATTATTCAGGGAGATGGCTACTTTATTGACTAATAACTAAATGTAGGATAAAACTAACATGAATATGGAGTGATTAGGTATCTAAATTATTTATTCTTAATAAGGGTACTTTAAGGTCACCATGCAGAAGACTAGAACATGTATCAGAAGTTTAGAGCTGAACCACAATATGTAGGCTTCATTGGATATCTAATTTTTTTGTTTAACAAGGGTAAATATTTTTTATCAGGAGTTATGATCATTGAGGTCACAAATAAGGAACCTCATTCTCAATAGAAACATTCAACAAGAATATCTAGCGAGATTAAATCTTAATAGAAAGAGCATCAATACCACAACTTAACCATCAAATTATGCCATTACTAACAATTGAATGTCTAACTTTAGAATCCATGTTTTATGAACTGTCTTACAGGCCCAAGATGAGGTCATTTCATAGTGGGACCTCTACAATTTGCAGCCTGCTATGGAGCTATTTTTTCATGTACTCTTCTTGGAGGTCAGAGTTTGAAAGTACCTTTCAAAAACAACAAGAAAGAAAGACAATGTTTACTTGTGAAAGACTGAATATCATGACTGTTTAATGGTTTTGTAAAATTATATTACAGTTCTTATATAAAATCTATCATCCAAATGGGGAGATGTAATTGTACCAATTTATAATTCTATTTGGAGGGCTGATGCTCATGCTGGCTCAAATGCCATCCTTTCATTCACTAAGATATATAAATCTAGCATCCTTATTATTGCACTTTTCCTTTACTGCATGCGCTATGGGAGACTATATCCATGTGGGTTGGTCTTGACTCTTCATTGATTTGCCTTTAGCTTGAATTTAGATGCACTCTTTTCTTTATTCTTTATGGCTATATTAATTGTACAAGGCAAGAGTCTCAAGCAATGTAGAGAACATGGACTATAGTTTGGTTGGCAGTAAAACACACAAATTACTTTCACCTTTGAACTCTTTTTCAATAATTGCAACAACTTATGGCAATGGAATCATTCCCAAGATTTAGGTGAGATTGGTTAATAATTTTTAAAAGGATAGAGTTTTGTATTAAATCTTTCCATTCTTTCCATTTTCATAATGATAATTATAGGTCCAGAAGGGAGATCCCAAACTTCCTAGACCAATCAACCTCGTAATCGAACTAGGAGCAAATTGCAATATGTATTTGTTTTTTGCCACCTTTATAAGCTTAAGATTTTATATTGCACTTACAGTCAATCAAAACCATTTTTAATTGTACAGAGATGGTGGGTGTGAGGGTTTCTATGTTTTAGTTGTATTTAGTCCTTTTTTAACATGTATTTTTAAGGACAGTAGTTCAAGTTTTTTTTAAAAGTTGACGAGGTTTACAAAAATACTCTTACCTAGAATGTTTTACTATCCATATTCTCATAGTGTGATACTTAAATGATGATGGTGTTGTTTAAATCTTGTTAAAGTGTTATTAATCACAAGCATTTAGTATTTTCTAAAATTAAAACCTTGAACTTCACAATAATTACCCTGTATATAAATGGTTGCCTACCTTAAAATTCTTTACTACAAATTTCAGTGATAGACTAAGTAGAAATTTATAAGTTTTGGTCTTACATTCTAATATTTGAGGAGGGTTTTGCAGGCCACTCTAGCTACTCCAATTTTAGGAAAAATGTTCAAAGCACTCTGTGTGTGTTATACAGTGGTTGTGTCCACCCACTTCTCTGCTACAATTTTAGGCTACTAGGCATTCAACAACAAAGCCCAAGGGACAATTTATAGCAAATTTACGCTCGCAGGAAGGCCAACTTATGTTCCCAACTGGTTTCTCTTCATGACCAACATTTTTATCCTTCTGCAAACATCCACAGTTACTCTGGTTAGTTTTGTTCATGGTACATACTCAACTATTATCAATATTGTTATTACATCTGAGAATAATGTATACTTCTATTGATCACAAATCTCTAAGATTTTGCTTCTAGAAATTATTAGAACATCAAATTCAACAACTATCTTAGAAGATAAAATATTATTCAAAATAGAATTTAATAAGTGTAGAAACTAGAAGAATTCAACATACTAAACTTGGGATTTGTCCTATAAAACCTTAAAGAGAAGAAAAAGAACTTGATAGCAGCAATAGCTCATCTATCTAGGTGTTGTTAATCACAAAACAACACCTACAAAGAGTAGATACAATTGATTGTTGTTTTGGTTGTTCACTGTAGCTAAATGACTTCTGTAACTAAATTCTCAATTTGATCACTATAACCCTCATACAAGCTTCTAATTATGCTACACAAACCCCTCATGTCTTATATGATTTGTAATGATCCCATCGTGTACTAGGAGGATCCAGAAGTAGAGTGGGAATGAGAAAAGTTAGATTTTTCATTTCAAATTATGTGTTTTGTGTGTCAAGATTCAAGATAAAACTGCCCCTTAATGTTTTTTTATGTTTTTTCTACAATGGTTACAAAAGCACTATGGGTTGGTGGTCGAGTAGCATGGAGAGTGCACGAAGGAAGTTGACGGTGATTGTAAGCTAACATCTAAGCATAGATAGAGAGACTGCTGCAATGGGATCCCATGATAGAGAGACTGCTACAATGAGATTCTTTAAAGGGTACTAGCTCAATGGAAGATCACCTACTTTACAATTAGGAGGATGATGGTTGAATTCCATCATGCCCTAATATGACTAAATATATGACTAAATTAATGACTAAATACATGACTAAATTAATGACTAAATATATGACCAAATAAATCACCAAATATATGACTAAATAAATGACCAAATAAACCACCAAATAAATGACCAAATAAATGACCAAATAAATGACTAAATAAATGACCAAATAAATGACCAAATAAATGACCAAATAAATGCCAAATAAATGACCAAATAAATGGTCAAATATATGACCAAATAAATGACCAAATAAATGACCAAATGACCAAATAAACTACCAAATGACCAAATAAACAACTAAATATATGACCAAATCAATGACCAAATAAATGACTAAAATAGTTTAGTCATAAATTTGGTCACGAGATAAATGACCGGCAATAAACTACCACTGGTCACATGACCAAATTTGGTCATTTATCTACAATTTTTGGTAGTTTATTTGGTCATATATTATTGTTTTTCTACTAGTGCATGATTCCTGGATGTCAGGCTTCAGAAATAATTGTTTTCCCACTTCTAGGTCGGTTGTTTTGGTCTCTGAAATGGTAAAATCTTAAATTATATTTAATTTAGGTCCATTCCTAAATGGTTGAGGTCTAATTGGAATTTAATTCCCCAAGGTGGCCCCTCTAGAGGATTGTGCCCTAGATCACTATAAAAGGAAGCCTTCATCTCTCATTTTCTCCGTCAAGTTTTGAGATCAAGTTTCCATCCACTTTCATGATCAAGGAATCAAGTTCTTGGGATATCAAGTGCTCAAGGTTTTCTCAAGGTAAGATCAAGCAAGTATTCCATTCAAGCAATCATCCATTCAAGTCCTCTTCTCCATTCAATTCTCCATTGAAGATCAAGGATTCAAGCATTCAAGTTTCATCATTCAAAACCTAGATCTAATCCATCATGATTGTGTGATCTTCCTTCAAGATCATTTGTTCATCTTCAAGATCCATTCATTCTTCCCTCAAGGTGAATTCCAAGCATACAATCATGGAAGTTTACATTTACATTTGTTATTGTTGATTCCAAGCTTTCATATTGACATACTTGATTGCATTTCAAATACAATTGCATATCTATTGAATATCATAGCTTCATTATTAGATCTACTTTTACTACTTGCTAGCATTCTCTATTTCAATTCCATTATTAAGGTTGATTCCAAACTGGGGTTTCACTAAGGCAAACCACTCACCCAAATAACAAAACCATTTTTCTCACAGGTATAGGTGCAAGACTGTGAATTAGAGCTTGGATTTGGAAACCCTTTTCGGTGAACTTCTAGGATCTGCAAAAAAAATCAAAGATGACCTTCAAAATTCCAAAGTAGTCTTTGACCTTTTATCGAGGTCAAAGACTACCTGCTCCTAGAAAGACAAAATTTTTTTGGGTTTTCTCTGACTTGGAATTTCCAGTCTGGAACAAGTTGCGAAATTGCCCAAAACTGTACACAAACATAAAAAATTAGCATTTTCCAGATCTGCCCTATTTTGAGGTTAGTATTTTCCTTCCATTTATTTTAGATTTCAAGCATATACTCTTCATAATGAAATATAAAGTTTTCTCCTTTATTCATATTCTCCATAAGATTGATTCTTTTGTGTATTAACCTTTTGGTTGATCAATTTGGATCTCTCCCTTGGGAATTTGGAATTAGAAGTAGATCTTATATTCCCCCTTTTCATATAACACTATTCATTTTGGCACACATACTTTATTTTATCCTTTACATTTTGGTGAACCCGACAAGCTTACCCACTATCTTTTGTGGAATTAGATGCCCTATTGTGTTTGATTTCCTTTTCATGCTTATAAGTTTCATTTTTATGCATTGGGATATATCTAGATCTATTTTCTATGCATTTCTTTATTTCTTATCATGTTGCACAAGTTGTTTCAAATATTCTCCAAACATTCTTCTATAACTTTTGGGATTACACAACATCCTCCTCTTAGTTTACCATTTCATGGTGTTACACCTAGAAAAACTTTATCTAGTGCATGAGATGTTGCTTTTTCCTCTCTTGTATTACCTTGTACACATGTAGTAGAGCTAGAAGATGACTTTAATCTATCTCTCCATCATATTTCTCTTTATGGAGATGAGCTAGGGATTGATGTTAATTCTTCTCCTAATACACTTCTTTTCTATGGGCCTACTTTAGAATATAATTTACCTTCTTTCCCCTCTAGGGATTCTATAATGTGCTTTATTGGTAGGGATGATAATCCTCCTATTTGGGATGAACCTTTGGATTTAGATGTTTATTAATGTCTTACTCATGACACCATTATGGATGATCCCTTGGACAATGACATTGATTTATCCCCTCCTCACAAAGAAGCTTTGATACAAGAGGGTGATTTATTAATGGATGACATATTCATACATAATGATAACTCTTTTTCTAAAACACATTCGCCACATGTAGATATTTTAGTGAAAGAAGATGCTATTATAGATGCTTTACCTCCATTTGGGATTCCTTCTAGTGATAAGGCATTAGTGAAGAATGATATAAATTCCCTTAATATTCTCTCTTTTAGTGATGATCTTATGGAGAATCAATATCTTACCTCATCTCCTTCTAGGTTGTCTTCTTTACTTCCTTTTTGTGAATCTATTTGTAGTGTTGAGACAACTAACATGGTCTATCTGAAACCCTTGTTGACTGTCAAAGGTTGTCCTCACATTACTATCAAAGGTAAACCTATGGAGTCTTTAGAGTCTTTCAATGACCAAGATTTGATAGCTCACACATATCATACAAGGAATAACCTTCAACCTAATCTGGTGGTTTCTACTTCTTTACCACCTTCTCAACCTATTCTTCCTCCTCCACATCGTCTCCCTAGCAAGGATTATGATTTGATAAACCAATTGCAAAATACTCCTACCAAGATTTCTTTATGGGAGCTTCTTCAAACTTCACCTACCTACTATGAAGCCTTGAAAAAATCTCTAGCAACTCTTCCCACTCCACCTACTAATCAAGAGAACATCAATAACTTCTTACAATGCATGCATACTACCTCGGGTCCTCCTGACATTGTATTTACTCAAAAGGATTTACCTTCTAAAGAAGTTCAAAATCAAAATGATGCTCTTATGGTTTCTATTTTTGTCAATAAAAGTATCATTCATAGGACCTTGATTGATAATGGATCTGGGCTTAATGTTTTTAGCATGGACATGCTCAAAGTAATTAATGCTAATCTTTCAACTATTCAACCTAACAATGTTCCTATACATGGCTTTGATAACATTGTGAAGAGAACTTGAGGCATCATTACCTTACCTATTAAAGTAGCTCTGGTCATCTTGAATACACCTATTCATGTTATGCCTAGACCTATCAATTATAACCTTCTTTTGGGTAAACCTTGGTTGCATATGATGCATGCCATTCCTTCCACCCTTCACCGTAAAGTCAAGTTTATACATAATAACAAGATGTATTTTCTTCATGCAGATGATGCACCTAATCCTTGTTTGAATATTCAAACCCACTACTCCTATTCCTAATAGTAATCCTTCTTCATATAATGCTCTTCCTGGCGATGATTGGGGAACCTTGGATTTTACTCCTACCTTTATTGGAGAATATAAGATTAATGATCTTGATTTTATGAAGCAAAAAAGAGAATTTGAATGAGTTTTTACTTCTAAAACCATTTGTAATAACTTTGTCACTGCTTCTACCCACAAATAATCTATCAAACCTACTAATGATGACATAGTGACTACTGAAATTCCATTGAATCCTTTTGTTATGGCTTCTTGTTATGGTCCTGGTTATCATTTCGTAGTTAAACAAAGATTTAATGGTTAAGCATGTGGTAAGCATAAATAAGGAATTCAAATGCCCTTACATACTGGGGGCATGAGCATTCTTATGGATTAGGATTTAATCCTTGACAACAAATCAATGTTAACAACATTTCAAATAACACTTCAAAACATGATGAACTTATGAAGGAATTTGACCAAGAAGCTATTTTTCCTAAACTCCTCCATGCTAAGATGATTACTAGACCTAAACACAAAAAGAAACATAGTCCATACTTGAAGATTCTTCCTTTTTTTTTATATCATAGATTTCAAGATCACTCTACTAATGAATGTCAAGCTTTGCATTATAAGATTAGGCAGCTTATTGATAGTAATGTTATTTATATATCATGTGGCAATGAGTTGTATTTCAATTATATTTTCTCTAAATAGCATTTATGTTCCTATTATGGAACTCCACATTATATAAACAATGTTAGCATAATCCTTGGGGGCTCATTGTCTTGTATAGTGTTGTCAGAAATATAATAGGTCCCCTTCCATCTTTGTTCCTATTCTTGGGGGGAAAGGATGCCATCTCCTTCTATTCTATCTTTCTAGAATCCATTGTTCCCTTGGTTAAGCAATATCTATCTATTATGTGATATCCAATCATACATGAAAATTTTGGTTTACATTGAGGATCTTTGTCCTTGATCACAACCTATTTCATTGTTTGACATTGGATTTCCATGGTTGATATATCTCTCACCTTGGAAATTGAATAGTGTGCTATCCCTCACAAGGGTTACTTTTTCACTTCTTGCATGATATCTCTTTGCATTCATCCCTTCCATGGCCTCATAGGAGCTGTGACTTTCTTGGCTTGGACTGGGTGTTGTCTATGGATATTGTCTTGATGTTGAAGAGGGCTTTATCATTGTTCTTTTCTTTCCTTAATATGTCAAAATAGTTTAAGGAGGGGGGCATATATACGGCCTCCCTCACTCTATATTATATATTTTTCTTCTAACATTTTGTTTTGTAGCATGCTAAATCTTGGAAGGTAACGTACATAATTTGCTAAATCCTAAAGAGACACGCATTTCCAATATGCTAAACCTTGGAAGGTAACACACATAAGTTGATAAATCCTGAAGGGGGATACATTTTTAATTTCAAATATGCTAAATCCTCTAAAGGTAATTCACATAAGTTGCTAAATTCTGAAGGGACATGCATTTCCAATATGCTAAATCTTCTAAAGTAACGCACATAAGTTGCTAAATCTTGAGGAGACATGGATTTCATATTCATAGTGATACAAGAAGGTGGATCTATGGGTATTCCAAAAGTTGTCAGAAGATGCACTACAATTTCAAGGCACATTTTATGGGTGAACCTGTTGGGCTCTCCCTCCAAGGTGATTCATGATAAGCTAGGCATCTTACTGGGTGAGGTAATCACTTTCTCCTTTCTCTCTTTTCGCTTTCATGCTAGTAGGACTAGATCATGAAGCTATGCTATTTATAGTGTTTCTCTTGTCTTTCTTATGTAATCATTTATGCTTTTATGCTAGCTTTCCAAATATGATATTAGTATAGGAAATATTTCTTAGGAAGGTTTCCTCTATTAGTTGATTTGTGTTTGTACTAACCCCTGTTCTTTTGGTTTTCTCTTTTTGCACCCTCGTGCATATATGTTGAGTTAGAATCCTTAGCCTAGGGGCTTGTGTCCTTAACTAAGTGTTATTATATCTCATTGTGAATCCACTTGGATATCCTCTTTCTTCTCCTTTACCAAGAGTTTGCATCAAGTCCATACTCTTGCTAAAGTGGGGGCTTAATGTATCATCTTAAAATGGAAGCACTTCCATGTTAAGAGTGTTTATCCCTTCGAGTAAGTGGTATGGGATCATGTCAAGAACCTAAAATTGGTCTTTTCCTTGATCTGGCTTTCTCCCCCCCATTCTTCTTCTCTCTCCACCTATTTTCACTTTCTTTCTGCATTTTCTAGCATTCTGGACTGAGGTCCTAAGGTTTTTTACCTCAAGCTCAAAGAAAACCTTGAGGGTCAAGGATGACCTCGGCCCTAACCTAGGGTGGGGTCTACCTTATGCTTGACCTAGGGTTCAAATTTCAAGGTCCCATGACTCTTGGATGTCGGGTTTCAAAAATAATTATTTTCCCACTTTCGGGTCAACTGTTTTGGTCTCTAAAATGGTAAACTCTTAAATTATATTTAAATTAGGTCCATTCATAAATGTTTGAGGCTTTATTGTAATTTAATTCCCCAAGGTGGCCCCTCTAAAGGATTGTGCCCTAGATCACTATAAAAGGAAGCCTTCCTCTCTCATTTTGTCTATCAAGTTTTGAGACCAAGTTTCCATCCACTTTCATGATCAAGGCATCAAGTTCTTGGGAGATCAAGTGCTCAAATATTTCTCAAGGCAAGATCAAGCAAGAATTCCATTCAAGAAATCATCCATTCAAGTCATCTTCTCCATTCAAGTTCTCCATTGAAGATCAAGGATTCATGGAGGTTTAGATTTACATTTGTTAGTGTTGATTCCAAGATTTCATATTAACATACTTGATTCAATTTCAAATACAATGGCATATCTATTGAATATCATAGCTTCATTTTTAGATCTACTTCTACTACTTGCTAGCATTCTCTATTTCAATTCCATTATTAGGGTTGATTCCAAACTGGGGTTTGACTAAGCCAAACCCCTCATCCAAACAACAAAACCATTTTTCTTGTAGGTACATGTGCAGGACTGTGAATCAGAGCTTGGATCTAGATACCCTTTTCGGTGAACTTCTAGGATCCGTGAACAAAATCAAAGACAACCTTCAAAATTCTAAAGTAGTCTTTGACCTTTTATCGGGGTCAAAGACTACCTGCTCCCAAAAAGACAAAAGTTTCTTGGGTTTTCTCTATCACAAAATTTCCAGTCTAGAACAGGTTGTAGAATTGCCTGAAACTGTACACAGACATAAAAAATTAGCATTTTCCAGATGTGCCCTATTTTGAGGTTAGTATTTGCCTTCCATTTATTTTAGATTTCAAGCATATACTCTTCATAATAAAATATGAGGTTTTCTCCTTTATTCATATTCTCCATAAGATTGATTCTTTTGTATATTAACCTTTTGGTTGATCAATTTGGATCTCTCCCTTGGGAATTTGGATTTAGAAGTAGATCTTATAGTCCCCCTTTTCATATCACACTATTCATTTTGGCACACATACTCTATTTTATCCTTTACACAAACCTTCTTTTGTCTTGAAAGTGGTCTTCCATTCATCACCTTCTCTAGTTTTGATATGATGATACCCACTTTTCAAATAAATGTTGGTCAAATACTTTTCTCCAATCAAAATATCCATTATATCATCCATTCTTAGTATAGGAAGCCTATGCTTCACTATTATCTTATTGATTTCTCTGGAATCAGGACACATTCACCATTCTTCATTCTTCTTAGGTTCCAATATCACAGGTACTACATAGGGACTCAAACTTTCTTTGATCAAACCTTTCTCCAACAATTGTTGAATCTATCGGTTCAATTCTTGATTCTCGATAGGTGTCAACCGATGAGGTGTCTTATTCGGTAAACTAGCTCCAGGGATTACTTCCATACAATGATCAATGCTTCTTTTGGTGGAAAACCATTAGGTAAATTGTCAAAAATGATTTCACTATACTCATTGAGTAATTTATGAATCTCCCTAGGGATATTATCCTCTGTTTTCTTACTTAGTTTGTTAGGAATCACAACAAAACATACATCATTTTTCTTTAAATCCTTAACAAAATTTCTTCCTTCCATCAAGCAAAATTTCATAGATGTGCAAACATTACTAAAAGGTTCTTACATCAAAGGTAACAAGATTTGTTTCTTTCCATCAGCTATAATAGTATACTTATGCAATCTCCCATCATATATAGCATGTCTATCATATTGCCAAGGTCTACCCAATAAAATATGACAACAATCCATAGGCATGATATCACATAACACCTTATCATAGTAATTTCCAATCTTCAAATTCACATAACATTGTTCACTTACCAGGAGTGTATGCTCATTTTTTATCGATGAAATTTGATAGGGCTTCAGATGTTTCAACCTTTCCAATTGCAATTTTGTGACCATCTCTTCAGATGCCAAATTTGCCAAGCTACCACTGTCAATGATTACCTTCCAAACTTGTCAAAAAATCTACATCTGGTCTTGAACAAAATTTTCCTTACTCAATCTTCCTTTTTACTTTCATTCCAAAGTGCTCTTCTTACCATCAAGTTATTTTCCTTCTCAGGTTCATTCGGTGGCTCTTCTTGCACCAAAGCATTCCTACTATTACCAACCTTCTTACTTGCATGTGCACACTCAAATGATCTATGTCCTTCTTCTCCATAATTGTAACAAGTTCCTCAGAAACTTCCTTTGCTATAACCACCTCGGTAGTTATTGCCTCTCCCTCCAGATGAACTTTCACCTTTCCACTTGGTCTTGCCTTTATCTAGAGTTATTTTTTTTGGTTTAGATATACTATTTTCACTATACGATCTACCTCTTCTTCTAGGGAATCTACCACCTCTTACTTTTTGTCTTTTCTCATGACTTTTGTTCAATTTCTCCTCATCTTTCAATGCAAATTGATAAGCCTCTTCAATGTTCTCCAATTTTACCAAACTGATTTCTTCTTGGATGGAAACTCTCAAACCATTCAGGTATCTAGAAATTCTTTCCACATAATCTTCATCATGCCTAGATCTGATATCTAATCTATAGAATTCCTCAGTATAATCCTTTACCAAGTTATCTTTCTACCTCAAAGCTTGCATTCGTCTAACTAGGTTAATTTGATAATCACAAGGTAACAACTTTCCTTTCAATTTATTCACCATTTTACTCCATACCTTGATTTTGTCTTTGCCTTTCCTCTTTCTGTCCAGTTGCAGATGTTCCCACCATAAGGATGCATGACTTTTAAACTTTGTGCTTGCAATTTTCACTTTCTTGTCTTTAGGTACATTTTCATACTCAAAATACATTTCCATCTTTGTGATCCAATCCACCAATTCATCAAAATCCAACTTTCCACCATACTTAGGAGGATTAAAGTGTGGTGTAGACTTCAGACTCTTCAAAGCCTTCAAGAATCTTTCCTCACCATGATCCATCACAGGTGTAGGTTCTACATCACCTTGTTCTACCTCAGTTTCATCATCACTAATATCTTCAGGATGTCTTCCTCTTCTCTGGGCTATATCAATGGCTTCCAATTTAGCAATAATTTGTCTCAACATGTCTGCCAATCCTAGATCTATATCTTGCCTCACACGAACCATCTTGAAAACCCTCTGCAATTGCAAGTTAGATCACAATCTACCACCCCATAACAATTCAACTATGGCTTTGCAAGAAGGAACCTTCAAATCTAGATTCGCAAACCTAGATCTAGATCTCACCTCGCTCTAATACCACCTGATGCAATCTAGGGAAAGAGGGGCTAAGAAATGGCAAACCCAACCTAAACCACCTTGTCCAACAACATGCAGAAGCAACAACAACACAGTGAGAGAGAGAATGCAAGATCTTTCTTATTATCTTGAAATTGATTCATACATGTCATGGTGTAAGGCCTTCCTAGTTTCAACTAGATATTACAATGAATTATAGAAGTCCTCAAACATGTGAGGATCTCTGAATAATCTCAATCTTCTATCTTCTATCTTATTACTAAAACTCCCTCCTAAACTCTAACCAAACAACTATACTTATATGAGAGGCTACCATACTGAGTCAGCCTTTAGATCTACAATCAATGGAAGGAATAGTCAGATCTGGGACCACACGCTTCCCAATGATGGATACCAAAAATAAATATGTGACCCATTATCAATGCACAAGTTGGCCTCAATAGGAACTCAAAATAAATCACTCGGTAAGAAAGGATGACCGAGCAATAGACAAGCATCATCGAGCACCAGTGAAACAACTGACTGCCTAAGAGATAACTGACCAAACTCGGTAACCAAAGGAAACCGATCAACTATCAAGCCAACTCTGTCAAAGAAGGAACCAAGAAACATAGACAAAATCAAATATTTTTTGGTTACATAGGATTTCCAAGGACCTGAGATGCTCCTGGATCAACACATTACACAATATTCCACAATTACATAAAAACTATCGGCTTCCAATCAAGATAATTCTTCACTCATACAACCTCTAACCTTGCTATCATGTCCACTCATGATCATCATATCTTCATCATTTTTACAACCTCGCATGCTTAGATTCTATCCCAATTCAGAGATATCATCCAATTTCCACAAGCCGCTTCTCGGGAACACTGCCTGAATACTGTTTCCTCTAAATTACACATAACTGTCATGAATAGTTGACTTTTTGTATGCATTCTTGACCACAATATTAGGAAACATCATATATTACATCCTCAACTCTACAATTCTTGATTTGCAATATCCCACGTGCATTAATATAAACACTTTATACTTCTCTGCTAATCTTCAGTAGACCACTATGTTGACATCAATGACAATCACAGTCATGAATGCAACAACTTCTACAAAATGGCTATGAATAATCCCCCATAAGATATATTCAAAATTCATTCCTAATGCTATTTTTTTATAGAGTCACTATAAAAATGACATCCAATCCTTATTTATAGAGGTGTTATACTGACCTGTCAAAGAGTGTGTACAAAAATTCAATTATTTATGACAGTTATGTGTAATTTAGCGAAAGTAGTATTCTGACAGTGTTCCTGAGAAGTGGCTTGTGGAAATTGGATGATATCTCCTAATTGGGATAGAATCTAAGCATGTGAGGTTGTACAAATAATGAAGACATGATGATTGTGAGTGGACATGACAGCAAGGTTAGACGTTGTACGAGTGAAGAATTATCTTAATTGGAAGCTGACATTTTTTATGTAATTGTGGAATATTGTGTAATGTGTTGATGCAATAGCATCTTGGGTCCTTGGAAATCCTATGTAACCAAAACATATTTGAGTTTTTCTATGTTTCTTAGTTCCTTCTTTGATCAAGTTGGCTTGGTAGTTGATCGGTTTCCTTTGGTTACCGAGTGTGGTCAGTTATCTCCTGGGTGGTCGGTTGGTATTGTAACATGTGAAGGTTTATATTTTGAAATTGGTTAAACCTTGTTGGCTAACTCATTTGTAATTATTTGAGTGTGGTATAAAGGAAGGACTATTTTCCTTGATTGCAATATGAAGATGAGATATTGATATGAATTGTGGAATTGAGTAATATATGTTGATGTTGATATTGTAAGTGGATATGTGAATTGAAGAGATATGGTATTGAGATCTAGTGAAGCAGTTGGTGTAGTTTGGCATAGGCAAAGGAGAAAAGATAAGTTTCTAAGATTGGTAATTGTTGGTATTATTTTGTTTGAATAATACATAGATCAACTGGATAGTGTGTTCAGTGATGTTTCCCTTGAAGTTGTTTGTATAGTGGGTCCTTCTGTCTTCCATAACTCTTAACTGGGTTAGAATATTTTAATATGGATTCAAAGTCTCCTAAAAAAGACTCATATGTACTAAATGTATTTCATAAGGCTCCTAACAAAGTCTATCCTCTCACAAGGAATTTTGATATTAGTACATCTTTTGTTGGCATTATTCCTACTATGGCTTGATCTCTGATCAAGAGGTTCCCTAGTCAACATATCTTGTGTTATTGTGTTGTTGTGTATGTTTATCTTTCTATGGTTGTTTCCTATATTGATTACATGGTTGAAATCTTATAATGGTGGGAAAAAAAAAATTTATCTGATAACTGATTCACCCCCCCCCCCTCTCAGTTATCTTGGTGGACTATACTTTCTAACAGTCTCAATTGAAATTTCCTAGATCACATTATATATTGTGTATTAATCTTTGCAATGCTTTGTAATTAGATCCCTAGGTGACCTAGTTGTAATAAGTTGATGTAATATAGTTAAAGATAAAATCATTTATAATTGTGAAGGAATGGTATGGATGTGTGAGATGTTGGATGAAGTGATATCAATGGATGTACAAAGAGGTATGAGTGGAATCCAAAATAAATTAAAAAAAAAGATATAATTTATTAGAGATGTATTGGAAAATATGAAATCCTATCAATCAGTTCACAAAACTAGTGGACTATGGTCCATACTATATTGTAGTCCATTTTGGGTTTGTCTCCCTAGCTGTATTTTGGGTTGTAGCCCAAGGTTTGTTTCCCTCATTTTTATTTGAGTAGTGAACTCTAGGAAGTGAGCCAAAATGCATGTGCACTCCTCATTTTACCTTTAACAGGGTTTATGTGTACTATTGCATCATCTAGTGGGTTTGATCCCTATCATGGTTTTTCCCTTAACTTAGTTTCCATGCAAAAAAAATCTCTAGTGTTATATGTTCTTGTGTTGATGGTTCATTTGCTTCATGTCTATCAATTGGTATCAGAGCTAGATCCTCTTTTTAAAGTTTTACTTCTTGAGATAATCTGGAATGGAAAATTTTAAGGATAGTCTGATATTTGAAGGAACCGTCTATGTTTAATGGAAGGGAAGAATAATTAATCATTTGATATGCATTGGAGAAGAATATTGGGATATTAAAAAGAAAAAATATAAGCCACCTGCTAATTTGTGTCTTTCTACAGGTGATGAGAAGATAAAATTTAGATGTAACATGAGATCCAAGTAAGCCTTGTTGAGTTCCTCATAAAATGTACAAATGTCATGGAATTAGAAACTGTACATGAGGTATGGATGAAGTTCTTAAGATCAAACAAATGTGGATAGTTTACTTTAGGATAATTCAATGCTTATTATGAAGAAAATGGAATAAGGAGATAGATGCCTGCATCTTTAACCCCTTAGCAGAATGGAATTATAGAGTGAAGGAGCTGAACAATTCTTGACACTATTAAAACTATGTTGATGGAAGAAAAAGTACCATAGATGTACTAGAGAAAAGCCTTGAGTGTTGTAGTCTACACATTGAACTGAATTCAAAAAACCAAGGTACTTGTAAGACTCCTTATAAACTTTGGTATGGTCATGTTCCTACAGTGAATTATTTTAGAATATTTTGAAGTAAATGTTATATCAGAAGAGATGAAGACTTAGGGAAGTTTGATCCTATATGTGATGAAGGTATTTTTCTTGGATATTCTACAAAAAAAAATCTTATAAATGTCTTAACAATTGGTTGAGGAAAATAGTGGAAAGTGCTAATGTGAGAGTTGATGAGAATTATCAGAAATAGGTCAATTTATGCAGCTATGAATCAGATAATGAAGAATAAAATCAGATTTTTCAATTGTAGAATTAGAATCAAAGTCAAAGTTAAAATGGATCAACAGAACAAAATAAAGAATTTGTTGATGAAGAAGTGGAAACTCAAGAGTCTTCTATGAAAGAAAATCCTAAGAATCCAAGGACTGTAAGGTTAAATCATTTAGAAAATTATATTATTGGTGATAGGAATGAAGGTGTTATGACTAGAGGAAAACACGCTATAATTAGAAATGAATTTTTTTTAATTTACGAAGTTGAACCTAAGATGTGTATGAGGTTTGCAAAAATAAAAGTTGGGTTAAACAAATGAAAGAAGAGATGGAAAAAATTGAGAAGTTAAATTCAAGGAGGATAGTGCTAAAAAAAATTTTGGAAAGAGAAAGAAGGAAAAATATAAGGGATACAACAAAGGATATGAATAAGATAAAGGAATAGAGTTAGAAGAAGAGAAGAAGGAACTCAAGGATCAAGGTAAGAAATATAAAGTGGTAGGCTCCCCCACTAGTAAGTTATTTAAGCTTGAATTATATTTCATTTTCTCTATTTCTATTTATAAGATTATAAATGATGTGAGAAAGTGGTGTATACTTGTTGGATTTAAAAATTATTATGATAAATTTGGGAAGGAGGACCAAGAACAAATTGAAGACACCATAGTGTATAGCATGAATAAGTTTAGCCTAACTTTTATGGAGTTACAAGGATAGATACCTACTTCATTTTATAATAAATGTGATGCTAGGTGAAATATTTCTATTAGGAACGATAAGGATTTGATATAGTATGTTCTATTGCAACTTCAACTGGAAATGATAGAAGAAGAAATGAAGAAGATGCTTGTAGAGACAAGACCACTCTTCAATACTAAGAAGAGACTAACAAGATTATTATGTGGTGAGTCTCTTGGAGTTTAAGACGAAACTAAGGAGATATTGATGAAATACCTAGGTATGTTCAAAGAAACAAAGGATGGGGAAGAGGAAAAAGTTAAAGAACAAGAAAATGACCCACTAGTTACTCAAACAGATGAAGGATTTTCTATTGATGGTGTGAAGGTCACACTTGAGGAACTCAAAGATGAGATAGATTATTTAGGTGATTGGTGTAGGAGCACCTAATCTACATTCAACAAGCACTCCTATGGAACCTATGATTTCACACTAAGGTCCTTAGAGGCCTCTACTCATGCTTAGAATAGGGATTAAGTATTGGATCTCTTTGTAAGGCCATAGTTCTAAGATTGGCATTTTATGAGCCCTTGGTCTAACTAGTGGTCATTACTGATCCAACACCCTATTCATAGGTAATATTATGTTTTCTATGTTTTGATCCATTAGGGATCATCAAAATAAGGTTAGGGCCAAGTTTGGACTTTATATTTTCAAGATAACAAAATAGGCAAAAGTTGCTCTAAAAGTTGTCAAGCAACTTTTGAGCAACTTTCTAAAAGTTGTCAAAACTTGTAATTACCTCTCCCAAATAGCTAGTTGGCTCAAACCACTTGTGTAACCATTGGTAGTGCCTATATAAGCCCTTATAGGTGGGTGGTAGGCTAAGCAGATGTAATTTGGCAATTAATCAATAAAATCTCAACCATTTTCCCTATAATCCTTGAGAATAGTGCCCTGGTACGGATGGGTACGGACTGCTGTGCATGAGTTTTTAAGTTTAATAGTTTGTGTGTCCAATCCACTTTTAGATGCAATTGGTTTTAGGATTTAACTCATCCTAGATCAGAAGTTATCAAAGTTTTTGTGTGCTTGCCCGGATTGAGGGTTTTTACAATAGGTTTCTGATAGGGCTTTCTCTTTTGACTCAATTCCACCATGGGAATCTAATGCCCCTTGGTGGAATTCAACCTTTTTTTATGTGATTTAAAAAAATTTAGGTTAGAGGTGGAGAGCTACAGGGAGGTGTGTTTGCCACAAAGCCCTAGGTGTACATGCCCATATGTGCACCTACCAGTGACTTAGGACAGTCATGATAAAATCCATTTGGGGATTCATAAAGATCCAAAATTTGGGATTTGGAGCCCTTATACATACCCTCAAAGGATCCCATCATCAATCTTAGCATTGGCTTGGAGGAAGAGGCACTTGTAGTGCAAACTAGACCTAATTAGGCCTATTAGCCCTGTCCCAAATTTGGCTAAATTAGTAACCTCCTTTTGGTTTCAATTCCTAGTGCTGGGATATGTTCCATAAGCCCCAAAAGGGTATCAAGATCCTCATGTTGATCTACACTTTTTTTGGAAGGATTTTGAACTAGGTTCAAAATACTAGTTTCAAAAGGCTACAAGCCTAGAATTGGTATTGTGAAGCAACTTAGTATTATGAGTTACCCATTGGTGAAAGAACCATTGGAACTATCAAAATAGGACCTAAATAGTCTAGAGAAGTTTTTTTAGGCCACCCTTGGTCTTAATATCCATTTCATGGGGTTTGAGTACTTATTTTCCTAAGGAGACCTCTTGGTGAACTCTTGGTTTTGGGTGCTTAGGACTTTGGCAAGCCTAGTGATTAGGTTATATTGCATTGTAGGGTTGTGATAACCTTCTCCAAGTCCTTTTTTCATACCTATGATAGGTACTTAGCACTTGACCCCTTCACCTTGGGTGTTGAGGGATTGAAACCTTTCCATTTACCATAGTTTGAAGGCTTCCACTAACCACTGCTGCATCAAGTGGTATCAGAGCTATGTATGATCCTAAGAATGAGGATATCCTTGCAAGGGTTACAAATTATGAGTTAGAAAATATGGTGAGAGAGAAAAAGGCTACAAATAAGGCCTTAACTAACAGGCTTTAGGAACTTGAGAAGAAGCTTGATGACAAGGACGGGTCCGAAAATGAAGAAGGGAGTGAAGAAGAGGAGGATGATCCTGATCAACATATCCCTATAGACCAAAGACCTTTCATAGATGCCTTGAAATCCATGGGAAGAAGAACCATGGAGGAGAAGATATATTTTCTAGGTTTCAATGGCAAGATGAATGCTGATCTAGCCTTGGATTGGATAGAGGCTTTGACAACATTCTTTGAATGTGAAGACATCCCTGAAAAGTAGAGGGTAAAGGTGGCAAGATCCAAGTTGAAGGGAGTAGCCCTAACTTGGTGGAACTTCATCCAATCAAAGAGGATGAAGAATGTGAAGAACATGATCAATTCATGGAATAGGATGATAGCATTGATCAAGGAGACATATGTACCTAAGGACTATGGGGTACAACTCCATAGGAGGAAGCAAAGTCTAAAAAAAAAGGACATGGATGTAGGTTCATACACCGAGGAGTTCTTAAAATTGTGCATGAAAACCAATATGGCTGAAGATGAGGGAGAAAAGCGAGCAAGGTACATGAATGGCTTGAAAGTATCCATTCAAGAAGAGTTAAGTCTACACTGCCCCACCATAGTCAATAGGTGCTATCAAATGGCACTTAAGGTAGAGTAAAAATGGAAGAGGAAGCAAGATTTTGGTAAAGGAAAGAGTAATGATAGTGGGAAGAATTTTAGAGGCAAAAACAACTCTTGGAACAAGGGACAAAGTAGTGGTAGCAGTAGCAAGACCCCTGACCAAGGAGATAAGGAAAATAGTGACTCTAATTCAAGAGGAAACTATAGAGGAAGAAGACCTTTCAATAGGGGAAGGACAAATTTAGGAAGAGGTAATGGACCATTGAAGTGTTTCTATTGCAACCAAATGGGACATAATGCAGGAAGATGCCCTGAGAAGAGGAACAACAATAACCAAGGTGAGAGGAGAGAACAACTTGTCCAAGAAGATAAGCAAGAAGACAATATTGATGCTAGAGACTTGGAACCAGAAGGAGTATGTTTGATGATGAGGCATGTCTTCCTTTAAGTGCCACATGTTAGATTAGGTGAAAAACTAATCTCCCAAGAATGCCTGCATGCATAACCCTATCACATGGAAGAAGCAAAGAACAAAAAGTAAGAAAATCATGGAGGCTAAAAAGCCAGAGACATCATATGCACACTCAAAAGAACAATCTCTATTATGAACAATGCATTGAGTTCCCAAAAAATACAAAGAGGGAATCCTTATAAAAGGATATCAAAACCCTAAAGGAGAAAACCCTAAAGAATAATAAGATGCCTAAGTCTAACTTAAGTGTAGAGAATAATAGACTAATAATTAAATAAATAAATTATTAGCTATAATATGATTACTCTAACAAATCCAAGAGCCTCCATAAAGAAAGAATCTCTTCAGGACAAAGATCAAATGTCATGGAAAGGTATGCAATCTTCTTATATATTCTGGTTCAACTAAAAATCTTGTATCTTGTCAAATGGTTTAGAAGTTAAACCTCCGTAAGAAGCCACACCCTTGCCCCTATCATGTTTCATGGTTAACCAAAGGCCAACAAACTCTAGTAACAAAACAAGCATGGATAGAGTTTTCAATTGCAGATTTTAAAGACAAGGTTCTTTGTGATGTAGTTGAGATGGATGCCTCACATATTATTCTAGGAAGGCCTTGGAAATTTGATGTTGATGCCATACACCACTGTAGGAAAAACACCTACTCCATCACCAAAGATGGGAAGACCTTCACCATGAAGCCCCTACTAGATAAAAAATCTAAAAAAGAACCCACTGTGATTATCATGGGGGAAAAGGAGATGTTAAAAACCTTGAAAGAATTTGATAGTGAGCCATTTGTCTTAATCTCAAAGCCAAAAGATAATATCAAGTCTGATAAAAAAGAGCCCATACCAAATGAAGTCATAAAACTGTTGCAAAAGTATAAAGATGTCATTGTTAGTGACCTGCCCACTAGCCTCCCTCCCATTAGGGACATTAGTCATCAAATAGACCTCATACCAGGCTCATCCTTGCCTAATATGGAACCATACAAAATGACACCATTGCAGCATGAAGAGATTGCAAAATAGGTCACTGAATTGTTGGAAAGAGGAATCATCCAAAAGAGTCTCAGTCCTTGTGTTGTACCCTCAATTTTGGCCCCTAAAAAGGATAGAAAATGGAGGTTATGCACTGATAGCAGGGCCCTAAACAAAATCACAATAAGGTACAAATTTCCCATGCCAAGAATTGATCACTTATTGGATCAACTAGGAGGTGCTTGCTACTTCACCAAGATAGACTTAAAGTCTGGTTACCATCAGATCAGAATCAAGCTTGGAGATGAATGGAAAATAGCATTCAAGACTACTGAAGGTGTGTTTGAATGGTTAGTAATGCCTTTGGTTTAAGCAATGCCCCTAGTACTTTTATGAGGCTTATGAATGAGATATTCATAGATTTTATTGGAAAATTTGTTGTTGTTTACCTTGATGACATACTAATATTCATTCATAGCAAGGAAGACCATCTTGATCATGTGGAATAGGTACTAAGAAGACTCCATCAACACAAGTTGGTAATCAACTTGGAAAAATGCATGTTTATGAGAAAGGAACTTGTATTCCTAGGTTTTGTGATCTCACAAGGTACCCTCAAGATGGATCCTAAGAAGGTAGATGCAATCATTAATTGGCCTCCACAAAAGAATCAAGGTGATGTAAGAAGCTTCCAAGGGCTTGCAACAT
This sequence comes from Chamaecyparis obtusa, assembly GCA_027943335.1. Classification (NCBI taxonomy): domain Eukaryota; kingdom Viridiplantae; phylum Streptophyta; class Pinopsida; order Cupressales; family Cupressaceae; genus Chamaecyparis; species Chamaecyparis obtusa. Next base: position 184,422 of record BSBK01011581.1, on the reverse strand, counting down.
TCTATAGGAAATTCATAAAAAATTCCAGTCATGTGTGTGCACCGATGCTTGAAACAATCAAAGGTGGAAAGAAGACTAAGTTTGCATGGACAAAGGAAACCAATGATGCATTCCAATACTTGAAGAATAGAGTCTCCCAATACCCTATCTTGGTTCTCCTTGATTTTAACAAATTCTTCACTATGGAGACAAATGTGAGTAATTTGTCTATAGGAGCAGTCCTAAGTGAAGAAGGCAAAACAGTTGCTTTCTTCTCAAAGAGATTGAATGAGGCTAAAAGGAAGTTCTCTACATATGGCCTAGAGCTCTATGCTATGGTCCAAGACCTCAAGAAATGGAGGCACTACTTTATCCCAAAAGATTTTGTAGTCTACATTGACAACTATGCATTAAGCTTCCTCAATTCACAAGAAAAACTTTCAGTCAGGCATCTCAAATGGGTGGAGAAATTGTAGGCCTATACCTTCAACATTAAACATAAAAAGGGTGTAGAAAACAAATTTTTTGATGCCATTAGTAGGAGGATTGGTCTGATTGAAGAAGTGAAACTACAAAGTGTGGGGATTGAGTCCCTCAAACACTTATACCTGGATGACCCTGATTTTTTAGAGATATATCAAATTTGTATAAAAATGGAGGGCAGATAACACACTGATTTTTTTGAATATCTGATTTAGAATGGGCTTCTATTCAAGGGAGCACAATTATGCATACCAAAGTGTTAAATGAGAGAAAACATAATCAGAGAAAAGCATTGTATTGGCCTAGGAGGTCACTTTGGCATTGACAAGACAATAGACATGGTGAACAGGAGCTATTTTTGGCCCAAGTTGAACAATGAAGTTAAGAATTTTATTGAGTCTTGTACTATTTTACAACAAGCTAAAGGGATGACAACAAATCAAGGGCTGTACCAACCCTTACCAATCCCTTCAAGGCCTTGGGAATCCATCTCAATGGATTTTGTCATGGGACTACCTAAAACCAAGAAAGGATTTAATAGTGTGTTTGTCATAGTGGATAGGTTCATCAAAATGGCCCACTTTGTGCCATGTAATAGCACAAATGATTTATCTCATATAGCCAATCTCTTCTTCAAAGAAGTAGTTAGAATTCATGGCTTACCTTAGAAAATTGTATTAGACAGAGATGTAAAGTTTCAAGGGTACTTTTGGAGGATACTCTTCAAGAAGTTGGGTACAAATCTCACCTATAGCTCTTCCTATCACCCACAAATAGATGGGTAGACTGAGGTAGTAAACAGGTCCCTAGGTAATCTTTTAAGATGTCTAACCAAGCAATACTCACAAAGTTGGGATACCATCCTACCCCAAGTAGAGTTTTCCTTCAATGACTGTATAAATAGGTCAACTAGTACAAATCCTTTCTAAGAAATGTATGGATTACACCCCAAGGGACCATTGGATCTGATGGAACTCCCCTCTAATTTTAGAATCAGTGCTCAAGGCCAAGACCTAGCAGAGCTCATATCAAAGGTACAATAGCAAGTAAAACAAACATTGCAAAAGTCTAGTTTGAAGTACAAAGAAAATGCTAACAAGAGAAGGAGAGAGGTCCAATTGATAGTAGGAGATAGGGTTTGGGCATTCCTAAGGAAGGAGAGACTACCTAAGGGTAGATACTCCAAACTACAAATGAAGAAAGTAGGCCCCTGCAACATACTTAACAGAATAGGTGAGAATGCCTATGAGATATCCCTTCCTCCAACTTTGCAGATCTCTCCAATCTTCAATATTGTAGACCTCACACCATATAAAGCTATAGTAGGTCCAATGAATGAGTAGGGTGAGGACACAAACATCGAGGATGAAGACTATGTTACTGATCTTCCACATAGAAAACCAGTGGAGATTGAAACAATTTTGGACTCCAAGCTATTAAAATAGACCAAATATAAGAATTACATGTAGTACTTAGTTAAATGGAAGGGCCTTCTAAACATTGATGCTACATGGCTGACCGAAGATCAAGTCAAGAAACACGGGACTTCAGTGGACCAGTTATCCTCAAGTAGGGACTTGAGTTTTAAAAACCAAGGGGAGTATGGTGTAGGAGAACCTACTCTAAATTCAACAAGAACTCCTATGGAACCTAGGATTTCACACTAAGGTCCTTAGAGGCCTGTACTCATGCTTAGAACAGGGGTTAAGTATTGGATCTCTTTGTAAGGCCATACTTCCAAGCTTGGCATTTTATGAGCCCTTGGTCTAACTAGTGGTCATTAATGATCCAACACCCTAGTCATAGGTAATCTTGTGTTTTCTATGTTTGGATCCATTATGGATCATCAAAATAAGGCTAGGGCCAAGTTTGGTCTTTAGATTTGCAAGATAACACAATAGGCAAAAGTTGCTCTAAAAGTTGACAAGCAACTTTCGAGCAACTTTCTAAAAGTTGTCAAAACTTGTAATTACCTCTCCCAAATGGTTAGTTGGTTCAAACCACTTGTGTAACCATTGGGAGTGCCTAAATAAGCCCTTATAGATGGGTGGTAGGCTAAGCAGATGTAATTTGGCAATTAATCAATAAAATCTCAACCATTTTCCCTACAATCCTCAATAATAGTGCCCTGGTACAGATGGGTACAGACTTGTGTGCATGAGTTTTTGAGTTTAATATTTTGTGTTTCCAATCCACTTTTAGATGCAATTGGTTTCAGGATTTAACTCATCCAAGATCAAAAGTTATCAAAGTTTTTGTGTGCTTGCCTGGATTGAGGGTTTTTACAGCAGGTTTCTGATAGGGCTTTCTCTTTTGACCCAATTCCACCATGGGAATCTGATACCACTTGGTGGAATTCAACCTTTATTTATGTGCTTTTAGAAAATGTAGGTTAGAGGTGGAGTGCTACAGGGAGGTGTGTTTGCCACAAAGCCCTAGGTGTACAGGCCCATATGTGCACCTACCAGTGACTTAGGACAGTCATGATAAAATCTGGTTGGGGATTCATCAAGATCCAAAATTTAGGATTTGGAGCCCTTATACATACCCTCAAATGATCCCATCATCGATCTTAGCATTGGCTTGAAGGAAGAGGCACTTGTAGTCCAAACTAGACCTAATTAGGCCTATTAGCCCTGTCCCAATTTGGCTAAATCAGTAACCTCCTTTTGGTTTCAAGTCTTGGTAATTGGATATGTTCCATAGACCCCAAAAGGGTATCAAGATCCTCAACCTGATCTACACTTTATTTGGAAGGATTTTGAACTAGGTTCAAAATACTAGTTTCAAAATGCTACAAGCCTAGAATTGGTGTTGTGAAGCAACTTGGTATTATGAGTTTCCCATTGGTGAAAGAACCATTGGAACTATCAAAATAGGACATAAATAGGCTAGAGTAGTGTTTTTAGGCCACCCTTGGTCTTAATATCCATTTCATGGGGTTTGAGTACTTATTTTCCTAAGGAGACCTCTTGGTGAACTCTTGGTTTTGGGTGCTTAGGACTTTGGCAAGCCTAGTGATTAAGTTATATTGTATTGTATGGTTGTGATAACCTTCTCCAAGTCCTTTCTTCATACCTATGATAGGTACTTAGCACTTGACCCCTTCACCTTGGGTGTTGAGGGATTGAAACCTTGCCATTTACCACTGTTTGAAGGCTTCCACTAACCATTGTTGCATTAGTGATATCCTATCTATGGAGGTACAAGGTGAACCTATGCCTACACGAGATGAATCTAAGGAGAAAAGGGAAGAATAACTAGTAAACATGGGTACCGATCAGGGTATGACCAATGGTAAACAAGAAAATAATCCTATGGATGATCAGTAGGAAGACTAAAAAGAAGAAAAGGAGGATACAGATAATGTTGTGCAAATAAAACAAGAGGAGATAATGACAGGAAAAGAACAAGAAAAGACACCACCTTCCTCGCTATCAAATATGAGAGTTGATGATGATGATATACCATTCAAGGGACTTGTTAAATTGAGCACAAAGAGCCTTGATGAAATGATCAATTTTTCTATGGCAGTCAAGGCTAAGGCCAAGAAAGATAAGCTCAATCAAGAGGCACAAGTCATAATGAAAGCCACAGATATATTTTTTGAATTGATGTCAGATGTAGAGTATGATGAGAAGGATACTCAAATTGAGTGTGTTAGGATAGTTAATCATAGCTACCTTTGAGGCCATCAAAAAATTTGGAGGATTCTAGAATAGAAAATGAAGAAATGATCTATGAAAATAAAAGATTAGAGAAATTATCATAGTCCATTTCCCAAGACACAAACATTCTTACATTAGGTATGAACCAAATCAAGGAAGAATTACTTAAAGGAGGTAAGACACTGGAGACTGTTTGTGGCTTTTCTCATTTTATGCAAGATCTTGAAAAGAAAAAGGGTGAAGCTCAACAGGAGTTGATTTTTTTGTCAAAAAATTTGGTTCCCATTCATATGATTGCTACATATTTTGGATTTGACGTAGGAAAGATAAATCAAAAGTTGAAAAACTATAGGGATGAATAGAATAAGAGACTTGGAAATTTGATGAAATTATAGAGAATTTTGATTCCTAAATTAGATATTCTACAACAAAGTCTGAAGGAAGCTGAGAAATCCTTACCACATTCTCTACTATATACGGTTGAAGGGTTAGAGGACTTAGCATTTTTCTTCATGAAAAAATATTTATTATGGAGAATGTTAGAAAGTAAAGTCCACCAAGATAACTAAGAGGGGGGGATGAATCATTTATCAGATAAATACAAATTTTATCACCATTAACAGATTTCAACCATGTAATCAATATAAGCAAAAACCATAGAAAGATAAACATACACATCAACACAATAACACAAGATATGCTAACTAGGGAACCTCTTGATCAGAGAGTAAACCCTAGTGGGAATGATGCCCAAAAAAGATGCACTAATATGAAAATTACTTGTGAGAGGATGGATTCTATTAGGAGCCTTATGAAATACATTCAGTACATGTGAGTCCCTGTTAGGATACTTTGAATCCCTGTTAAAAGATTCTAACTCAGTTAAGAGTTATGAAAGACATAAGGACCCACTATCCAAACAAATTCAAGGGAAAGATGACTGAACACACTATCCAACTAATCTCTGTACTATCCAAATAGAATAATACCAATAAATACTGATCTCAACAACTTATCTTTCCTCGTCTATATGTGCCAAACCACACCAATTGCTTCATCAGATCTCAATATCAGATATCTACAATTCGCATATCCTCTTACAACATATATTTCTCAATTTTGTAATTCTCATCTCTGTTTCTTATATTACAATAAAGGAAAAAAATCCTTCCTTTATACCACACTCAAATAATTACAAATGAGTCAGCCAACAAGGCTTAACTAATTAAAAACATAAACCTTCACATGTTACATAATATTTCACAATTACATAAAATTGGTTAGCTTCAAAACAAAATAATTCTTCACACATGTGACCTCTGACCATGCTGTCTCATCTAGGTCACCACCAAAATTTATTTATCAATTGTGTAACTTCGCATGCCCAGATTCTATCCAAATTATGAGATATAATCCAGTTACCACAAGCTGCTTCTCAAGAACATTGTCTGAATACTACTTCCACTAAATTACACATAATTGTCATGAATAATTAAATTTTCATACATGATCTTGACCAAAATCTCAGGACACAATTTAGAATAAATCCTCAACTTTGCATATCTTGATCTTCAATACTCCATGTGTGCTAATTCAAACATTGTCTGCTTCTCTGCTAATCTCTAGTAGATCACTGTGTTGACATCAATGACAATCAAATTCATGAATGCAATATACAACTACTATAGAATGACTTTGAATCCTCTCCTATAGGATATATTTTGCATTCACTACTAACAATCTCCCCCATTGGCATTGATGGCAACATAGATGAAAAAACATCCAAGTTCCATGAATACCAAATTGTAACACTACTACTCTAAAGTATTTTCAAAACCTCTTCATCAATCAAATCTTATAGGATTTTCCATTTTATATTGCTTCATCTCCTCCAATAGATATTTTTCATGTATCTTTCTCCCTTTTTTTATTTCTTTTTTTTTGTTCTTTTCAACAGATGATTTTTTCATGTATCCTTCTCCCCCATTGACATTAATTAAAATAGTAAGCATCAATATGTCAATCTAAACCTCAATGTCAAAGGACACTTTTCAAAAAATACATTCATAAGAGTCCTTCATGAGTCAACTCAAAATACACATACTCCCCCATAGAGGAAGTACCAACATCCAGTCTAGAAAAGATAGAGCTCATATACCACTGAACTGATGCAATAATCTGCATCACTTCTCAAAAGTAGGCTGGGGAATAACCCCAAGCATACCTCTCAAATGCTCAAATGTATCTTTAGGTAAGGGCTTTTTAAATATATCTACAATCTTCTCTTTTTTACTTATATACTCAAGTCTAACTTCTTTCTCTGCAACTTTCACTCTTACAACATGATACTTTATTTCTATATTCTTTGTCTTAGAATGCAATACATGATTCTTTGACATAATTACTATACTGGTGTTATCACAATGTATAAAAATAGGCTCATCAAATTTAATTCCAATATCCTTCAACATTTGTTTCATCCATATTATCTCATTACAATTGTTTGTTTCTACTACATATTCTGCTTCTACTATGCTCTGTGAAATACAATTTTGTTTCTTGCTTAGACAAGAAACTGATATTCCTCCAAGAAAAAATGCTCCACCACTTGTACTCTTTTTGTCATCAACATTGCCTCCCCAATCTGCATTTGTATATGCACATAGGGTAAAGTCATCAAAATTTTGATACCATAACCCATAGTCAATTGTGCCTTTCAAATATCTGAATATTATTTTTATTATTGCATAATGTGACTCTTTAGGATCAACTTGAAATCTTGAAACAATTCTAACTACATGTGATATATCTAGTCTTGTGTGAGTTAACTACTACAATCCTCCAATCATAGATCTGTACTTCTTTTCTTCAACTATAGGAGTTTCATCTATGCTAGATAACTTATGACCAGTTACCATAGGTGTGCCAACCAACTTACAATTTTCCATTCCAAATTTTGTCAATAAGTCATTCAGATACTTTTTTTGACATAAGAAAATACCATCATTAGCCTATGCTTGGTAATCCTAAAAAATATTTCATCTCACCAATCATGCTCATTTCAAATTCAGTCTTCATTTTATCTACAAATTTATCACTATCTTCATCTTCTCCACCAAAGATAATATCATCAACAAAGATAACTAAAATCAACAAACCATTCTTAATCTCTTTCAGGTATAAATTAATATCTTATGTGCCTTTAGAAAATCCTAATTTTATTAAATATTTGTCTAATCTTGCATACCATTATCTAGGTGCTTGTTTTAGTCCATATACAGCTTTGTTAAATTTACATACCATATCTCCTTCATGAGTCAAGGGAAAACCTTTAGGATGCTCAATGTAGACTTCTTCTTCTAATTCTCCATTCAAAAATGCTGACTTCACATCCATCTAATATACTTTGAATTTCTTATAAGATGCATAAGCCAAAAACATTCTTACTGCTTCAATTCTTGCAACATGTACAAAAGTCTCTTCATAATCAATTCCTTATTGTTGTGAGTAACCTTTACATACCAATCTTTCTTTGGTCCTTACAACTTCTCCTTGTTCATTCATCTTGTTCTTGAATACCCATTTAGTTCCTATAACATTTTTATTTTTAGGTCTAGGGACCAACTCCCAAGTCTTTTTCTTTTCAATTTGATCTAGTTCTTCCTTCATTTCTTTAATCCAATTTTCATATTTACAAGCTTCATCAGTAGATTTAGGTTCAATTTGAGAAATCAAACATAGTTCTTAATGTACCTTATTCCTTGTTAGAACTCATTTTTCTATGCTTCCAATAATCTGATCAATAGGGTGATTTCTTGCTAGATTCCTATTAGGTGTCACTATCTTAGTTCTTGCTTCAACTCCATGTTCTTTTCTAGGTTATTCTCTTATCTCCTCAATGTGACTCTCATTCTGCAAATCATTGTCAGTTTCATAAAATAATTCAACATTTTCTTGATCAATTCTAGGATGAACTTCTTCATCAAATCCATAATCAAGCATTCTTTCCTGAATTTTGAACTTTTCATCAACTTTTAACATTTGTGCTCTCAACAATAGTCTTAGTTCTTTTATTCAAACATCTATAAGATTTGTTTTTAAATGAATAACCAAGAAATATACCTTCATCACTTTTGGGATCAAACTTACCAATATCATCATCTCTTTTAATATAACACTTACTTCCAAAAATTATGAAATACTTAACTTATGGTGCATGTCCAAACCATAATTCATAAGGTGTATTGTCTATGTCTGCTCTGATTTGTACTCTATTCATTGTACATACTGTTGTATTCATTTCTTCTCTCTAGAATGTCTTCGCCAAATCATTCTAAAATAACATAGCTCTTGCTGCTTCAGTTACTGATATGTTCCTTCTTTCTGCAATACCATTTTGTTTAGGTGTTCTAGGGGCTGAAAGTTGTCTCTTAATACCATTCACTTCACAAAAAGTATTAAATTCCTTCGAAGTAAATTATCCACCTCTATCAGACCTTAAACATTTAATCTTCATTCTAGATTCATTCTCAACTTTGTTCTTAATCAATTTAAATTTATCAAATGCTTTAGATTTTTCTTTAAGAATTGCAATCTACATCATTCTTGTAAAATCATCAACAAGAATCATAAAATACCTTTCACCACAGAATCCTCTAGTCCTTGTGGGACTGCTCAAATATTTATGAAAAATTTCCAACTTCTCTATTGATGTGAACTTCTTACGAGGAAATGAACTTCTCTTCTGCTTAGCCATCACACATTCTTTGCAAATCATGTTAGTAGTTTTCATAATCTTAGGTAAATCTCTTACTGCAAATGTAGTACTTACTTTCACAATGTTATCTAAGTTTATATGACAAAATTTTTGTGCCATAACCAACTATCATCAATTTTAGTAATCAAACATGTCATCTCAGTAGGATTCAACTGAAATACATTACCTCTAGTTCTTGATCCAATTCCAATCAAATTACCATCCTTATCCTTGATCACACAAGTTTTCTCAGTAAACCAAACTTGATATCCTTTATCAACTAAGTGTCCAACACTCAAAAGATTATGTATCAATCCATCCACAAAATAAACATCATCAGTGTTAGTCTTTCCATCAAGAGTAATAGATCTTATTCCTTTTATCAAACAAGGTGCATTGTTTCCAACTTTAACAACTCCTCCATCATAGTTGTTAAAATTTATAAATTTATTCATATCTCTAGTCATACGATGTAAATAAACACTGTCTATGATCCAATCATTTTTCTTTTCTACTTGGGAAACTAAACCTTTTTCTTCTCTAACTTCAATTTCAAAAATTTATTCTTTTATTGATACAAATCTTATATCATCATTCTCATTATCACTTTCACTTAAGAATTTCTCAGCACTAGCCTCAAATTCTTCATCATTAGCATAGTAACATTCTTTAGATCTTCTAGGTTTAAATTTTTTCTTATATTTATTTACTCTCTTAGGACATTTAGATGTAAAATGACCATATTCTTGACAAGTCCAACATTTAAAGATTTTCTTACCTTCAGGTTTTCTTTTCACAAGAAAGGCAATTCCTTCCTCAATCTTTCTATCTTCTTTGATCTTAGATCTTACACTAATACTTCTTGACAAAGTAGGGTGAAGACTAAGTGCACTATATGTTGTCTCAATTCTTGGTAGATCTCCTTTCTATCTCAAGCATATCTTTATTGCTTCTAATCTTCCAAGAAGAGTTTCTCTAGTAAACTTCTCAATACAAGGTATAACTTGTTCAATCATCTATGATGTATGCTTAAATACAAGGGTCAATGTCTTTAAGATATTCCATATCACTTCATCCTCAGTCTTGTTTCCTTCACAAGATTTGATACTTGCAACAATTTTTGATATCCTACCAATATAACTTCTAACAAATTCATCTTCCATTATTTTTATATCTTCAAATGAAAATATCTAATTTTGTAATCTGACTCTTTTTGCATGTACATCACCTTCAAAAGTAGATTGTAAAGATAACTAAATTTCATGAGATTTACCTTAGAGTTTTTACCGGATTGTATTCATTTTCCAGAAGTGTTGACAAAAGTACTTCTCTATCAAGTATGTTACACATGAACATATCTCTCTTTGTATCAATACATTCTTCAATTTTGTCTTCTTCAATGATAGTCTTCTCATTCTTTGTGATCAACTAGTATCCTAGTCCTAAATATAATAAACATGTCTTCATCTTTTCTTCCCAGCTATCATAGTTTACTCCATCAAATTTAGGGCTTTCTTTCCTGAAATGAGTCATCATAGATCTCCTTAAGTTGTTAAACTTTTCCTTCAAGGACCTGCCACTCTTATACTAATTGTCAGAAAGTAAAGTCTACCAAGATAAATGAGAGGGTGGGGTGAATCAGTTATCAAATAAATACAAATTTTATCACCATTAATAGATTTCAACCATGTAATAAATGTAAGAAACAACCATAGAAAGATAAACATACACAATAACACAAGATATGTTAACTAGGGAACCTCTTGATCAAATAGTAAACCCTAGTGGGAATGATGCCCACAAAAGATGCACTAATATGAAAATTCCTTGTGAGAGGATGGACTCTGTTAGGATCCTTATGAAATACATTCAGTACATGTGACTCCCTATCAGAAGACATTGAATCCCTGTTAAAAGATTCTAACCTAGTTAAGAGTTATGGAAGATAGAAGCACCCACTTGTGTGTGTGAATTTTGTGCCTAGCTATGAACACAACACTTTAGTAAAACATTAGAGGTTAGCAAAAATCAAAATATGCAACTCAGAACAATATAGCTAACCAGGGGATTTACTACCTTCTAGTAGGTGTGAGTATGGTATTCTCAGATTAGACCGAGATTAGTGACAATGCAACACCTAAACGAAGGATTTAAATGATGAAAGTAATAAAATATGAATGCAAATTAATCTATTTTTTTTAAATTTTTGATGAAATAAGATGAGAAAAATTGATAATAAATTAATCTAAATGGATTGAAATGATATGCAAATTAAGCTAACAATGATATGAAATATGCAACTAGAATGAATTGAAAACAAGATTGATCTCACAAAACACTGATTCACAAGAAGCTTGATGATTCCTCTGATGTCAATTCACCAGAGTAAGTATGCAAATTCTGTGGATGATTTGTAAAGAACTGAGCCTTGATTTTATAGAAATCTAGGGCTTGAGGGTGTATGGGAAAAGTCATAAATCACTCTTGATGAACTCAGGTTGATTTTTGAGTTAACAAGAAATTAGAAATAGATAACTCATAAAATCATGCAAAATCATGCAAGAACAACTTTTTAACTCAAATAAGAAGTTTAGATCAACTTTGAACTCAAAATAAATGTTGAGTTTTGAAAAGATAACAACTTGAGTTGATTTTTTGATTTAAAGTTTAACTGCTCTTTGAATGTGCACAATTAATTATGAATAAATTAAATAAATAAAGTGATTTATCCTCAACTTAACTGATTTTTGAAATTAAAAGAATTGATTTATGGGTTAGTCAATTATTAAATCAAACTTTATTCAAAAACTATATTATTAAAAATTGACAATTGACATTAATCAATTAAATAGGAATTTAATCAATTAGTCATGAGATTTTTGATTTTATTGTCAAAATTAAACAATACAATTTAGGAATAATTTAATTAAATTCAATTAAATAATTAAGTGGCAATATTAAATCTAATTAATTAAATATTTAGAATATTCAATTAATCAAATTTTAGGATAAATAAGATTTATCACCAAATAATAATTAAATTAAAGATAATTAGAATAAATAAGAATATTGCTAGGAATATTCCTCGATGCCGAATTTAGGATAAAATCAATTGGGATTCGATACTATGCAGATGTGTCATAGGTTAGGACTTTGATGTCAATTTCATTTGAATTGAAGAGGTAGGAGGTTAATGAACCTATAGCCCATTTTTGGGGTATTACATTTGGCTCCTCTTTGAATCACTATGCAAAGCGTAGTGGTTCAAAGAATAGTCTATGTCTAATATACGTATGAAACTAATTTGAAAGATTAAAGATTGAAAGATATCGACCTAGGCTCGAAATGACCAGGAATGGAGATGATGCTAGCTATATCAACAATGAATTGGTGATTATGAAAAAGTGCCAAAATGCCTAATTCTAAACCTTATGATTGCGAAGAAGTGAGTGACCAATTCCAGACCTCAATGTCCTTGTATGAATCATATTGGTATCACATCCTAAACCCATCAATTATGAAGAACCAAGGAAATAACACTAATGAATTGATAGTTATGAAAAGCTGATACAGTTTACTAGATAGATTTGGATACTAGATAAATCTAATATGCCCCAAGAGATGATATATTTTCCCCAAGGGATGAGGACTTTAGATGAATCAACAACTAGATGTGGTTGTTGTCTTGATTACTGAGGAAAGATTGATTGATAGAATTGAGTTACAAACTTTGAATGATGTGCAGTGCCATGCCCACTTCAAGATTATACATGTCTCAGAACATGTTCTGCATCATTTAGAGGTCCTGGAGACCAAGTTTGACTAGGTTTGACCATGAGTTGACCATGGTTAACCAAGTTAAAATTTTGATAGTTTGATGTAAGATAATTAGTTAAGTTGAATTCTGGATTTCTTTGATGATTGAAGGTTGATTATGCAAGTAGTGAATAATATAAACGATCTCAGATTTCAATTTTGATCCCGAAAAAGGATTCTACTTGCTATTTCATTGGATGGACCTTCGTGTAAGATTCAGCTCTTTTAGTCATGTTTAGCATTTTTTTTTTTAAGAATCATTTAAGTGTTCAAGCAATTTGTGAGATCATGCAAAGTAAAAAATGAAATGCAAACCTAGGACCTAGGACCTAGTCACTGATCATGTGTCTGTCATTCTCATCATTGAATTTTTAGGTAACTAGATAAATCAATACAATGCCCACTAGTTATGAAACCATAGACACGTGAATATTGATTTGTATGCACAGGAATCAATACAACACCCACTGGTCAGGCAACCATGGACATATGAATATTGATTTTATTTTTGAAATGTCAGATTAGATATAAGCACCAAGGCACAAATGCTAGGATGACTTGAATATCATGTCTATTTTGATATAGCAATTTGTATAAGGATCAAAACATAGACATCATGATGACTAGAATACGTCTTGCATACAAACACATCAAACAGTCAAGAGATCATTCTAAATCCAATGTGAATTACCTATAGTGACCCTTTATCATTCACATCCTTAGGTAAGATCACATTTCACAATAGGAAAAATAACTCACTCAAAAAAGATAATAGTTAGATCAAACTTCCTTGAATTTTCTGGGTATCAATGGTCAAGGTACGCATGGTCATCCAATTCAAGATAGAGGCTCTTATAGTCGGACACCATTTCAATCCAAAATTTCCAAAGTTGTTAGATTTTCACATACAAGAAGAAAATAAAGATCAGATTATGCCCCCAGTCATCCGATGCAGGAGCATCCTAGGTGTAAGAGCAATCTTGCATCACCCAAAAAAAAAAAATTTCTATTTTTATATTCAATAAGGGCTATTTTGTGCAGAGCTGCTATTTATGGAAAGTTACTATTTTTGGTAATTTTTGTATGTGCTCAGAATGATCTGATTTCTTTCTTGGAGGTTCATTTTGGTCATATAAGTCTGCCACTAAAGTTTCATTGCCAGATCAAGTGTATATTGGAAGATATTGAAGATTTTCGGTATTGGTAGTAGGGTACAGAAACTTTGAACTTAGTTTTGAAGGCTTTAGAGGCCCCAGATGAGGTCAAAAAATTGGGTGACAGGCGCTTGCGTGGGTCAAGCCTATAGAGCACTTCGTGGCATTTCTAAAATGGGGTTATAATAGCTGATCAGGTCAACTAGTGATGACTTATGGTCTTCGAAAGTTGGGCCACCTGAAATGGCGAAAAATAATTTTCTTCAAAATTTCTGTTCGATTTTCAAAGGTTATCTTGAGCTAACTATGATGTAATAAAATGTAAAATAAAATAATTCTAAGTTTGGTCGGCCTTATTGGCTAAAATTCTGGAACCTTCCCAGGCGGTGGAAAATTGCCTATATAAGGAAGGCTGTATTATTGTCTTAGGCAGTTTAGAATAGTTCTGGGTAGTAGATCTAGGTAATAGTTCAAGGCTTTGTCCTATAGAATATTGTAAGAGAATGCCCATGTGGCTTTGCATATTGTAATTCTGAAAGTTTTTAATTCCACATTTGTGGAGATAATAAGAAGCCAATTTTTTGTTCTTGCATATTGTTGTTGTTTCTCTATTTCTGTTATGTGTTTGTGGTATTAAGGGGAGCACCCTTCATCAAGTGGTATCAGAGCAGGAGTTCCTGAGTGTGTAAATAGATCACCGACTGTGAGGTAGTTTGCACCAGGACCATGGTTAGGGTTTCAGCACGCATCGCAAAAATGCCTCCATGAAGGGAACATGGTAGAAGAGCTGGTGTTGTAACACCTGACGTTAGGGCACTGCAGAGACAAGTGCAAGCATTGCAAGAAGAGATTCATAGAAGAATGAATCTTAATGTCAGAAATGAAAGTGAGGATGAAGCTAAAGAAGAATATCAAGAAGGAGAAGTCAAAATTGTGAACCAAGAGGAAGAAAGACTTTTTCGGGCCATTTCTAAGATTGGGAAAAGACCTAAGATTGAGGTTCCTACATTTTCTAGAAATCTTAACCCAGAAGAATTGATCGACTGGATCAATGAATGTGAGGAATACTTTGAGTATGAAGATGTTGAGGATCTTGATAGGGTCAAATTTGTGAAGGCCAGACTGAAAGGTCATGCGAAGATATGGTGGTGAGAGATTCAGTTGGAGTGAAATAGAAGGGGAAAGGAGAAAATCACGAGATGGGATCGGATGGTGGATAAATTGAAGTGACAGTTCATCCCTGTTGATTATGAGCTTGACCTACTGAAGAAAATGCAGAGTTTGAAGCAAGCAGGAAGATCTGTTAGGAGTATACAGAGGAGTTCTATCGACTTCTCATCAGAAGAGGCCATGCAGAAGCTGATAAGGAGAAAGTTGCCCGATACCTTAATGGGTTAAGGCCAAGTATTTAGGAGGAGCTGAATTTGGTTCGAATGAACAGTATTGAAGAGGCATACCAGTTTTCCCTAAAAGTAGAGGAAAAGCTGAACAAGAAGTTTGAGAGAAGACAAAATGGAAGAGGTCGTGGTGGATGATCTGGTGGACGGTCATATGGTGGCCGAAATGAAGATCCGAAAAAGAAGGATGAGGCTAGTAATAGTTAGAATCAGTGAGAAAATAATTCCAATCGCTTCCAGGATCAGAATAATAGAGATCAGAGAGGAAGAGGAAGAGGACAAGGATCTAGAAGAGGTGGCTTCCGTGGAACATGTTTTCACTATGGAGAAGAAGGTCATAGGGCATTTGAATGTCCTCAGTGCCAAGGCAGAACAGATAGGAGAAATGAAGGCCAGCCTAGAGTTGCACATGTAGATGAAGATGCCAGATCATCAAATTCTGAAGATGCTGAAAGAGGAGAAACGTTGATTAACAGAAGAGTCCTGTTGAGTGGTGAGAATAAATCTGAGCAAAGGAGGAGCCTGTTTCACACCAGGTGCAAGTGTGAAGGTAAATGTTGTGATGTGATTATTGATAGTGGAAGCACTGACAATTTGGTGTCAGAAGAGATGGTGACAAAGTTGAAGCTCAAGAGACAGAAACACCCACATCCATATCGGATTACCTGGGTACAAGATGACCACAAGGTCATGGTCAATGAACAATGCCTTGTGAAGTTCAAGATTGGTGGATACCAAGATGAGGTATTGTGTGATATCATATCTATGGATGCATGTCATATGCTGTTGGGTAGGCCATGGTAGTTTGACAGATGTGCTATACATGATGGTCGTGCGAATACCTATTCCTTGACAAAGGATGGAGTGTGACATAAGCTAAAACCATTGAAGGAGACTGAAGAAAAGGTATGTGGTAATGCAAGGATAAATTTTGTTGATGGAAGAAATTTTCTTGATGGTATGAGGCATGAGCATGTATGTTTTACTTTAATTTCAAAAGCTGGTAAAGAGGAAGTAGAAGATGTTCGTGTAGAAGTTGCAGGTTTGTTGAATGAGTTTCAGGATATTGTATCCGATAACATGCCTGATGGATTACCACCAGTTAGGAAGATCAGTCATCACATGGACTTGATCCTAGGAGCGAGTTTGCCGAATAAGGCAGCACACAGAATGACACCTGTAGAAAGTGAGGAGTTGAACAGACAAGTACATGAGCTGCTACAGAAAAGATTGATCCATGAGAGTCTGAGTCCCTGTGCTATACCGGCGGTATTAGCACCAAAGAAGAATAGAGAATGGAGGATGTGTATAGATTCTAGGGCAATAAACAAGATCACAATCAAGTATAAGTTTCCATTGCCACGAATGGATGATATTATGGACTGTTTGAGTGGAGTTGTGTATTTCTTAAAGATAGATCTAAAGAGTGGATATCATCAGATTCAGATCAGAGAAGGAGATGAATGGAAGACTGCCTTCAAGACAAAGGAATGACTATATGAGTGGTTAGTCATGCCTTTTGGGCTAACCAATGCACCGAGCACTTTCATGCGGCTCATGAATGAGGTTCTGAAAGAATTTCTGGGTAAGTTTGTCATTGTTTACCTAGATGATATTTTGATCTTTAGTAAGACATTGGATGAGCATATGATGCATATTCGTATGGTATTTGAGAAGTTGAGAGAAGAGAAATTGTTGATTAATTTGAAAAAGTGCAGTTTTGTGAAGAAAGAGTTGGTGTATTTGGGGTTTGTAGTTTCAGGAGAAGGTCTAAAAATGGACCTAGAGAAGGTACAGGCTATCCTTGAATGGCCTACTCCAAGGAGTGCTACTGAGGTAAGATCTTTTCATGGTCTAGCTAGCTTTTATAAAAAGTTTATCAGAAATTTTAGCAGTATTTGTGGACCCTTGACTGAAACAATGAGAGGGGATAGAAAAGAGTTTAAGTGGACTAATGGGGCAGAAAAGAGTTTTCAATTGTTGAAATAAAAAGTTTCAAAACAACCTGTTTTAACACTTCTAGATTTTAATAAGGTGTTTCAAGTAGATTGTGATGCTAGTGGTACTGCAATAGGAGCTGTTATGAGCCAAGAAGGTAAACCTGTTGCTTATTTTAGTGAGAAGTTAAATGATGCCAAGAGGAAATATTCTATTTATGATCAGGAATTTTATGCTATAGTTTAGGCATTAAAGAAGTGGAGACATTATCTACTTCATAAGGAGTTTGTTTTGTATACTGATCATCAAGCTTTGCAATATTTGAATAGTCAAGGAAAATTGAATCAAAGGCATTTGAAATGGGTTGAGTTTTTGCAGAGTTATACATTTGTTTTGAAACACAGGAGTGGAAAGTCTAATAGGGTTGCAGAATCTCTTAGCAGAAGGCAACTATTGCTGGTAGAAATGCAGATTGAAGTGGTTGGGTTCAAGGAACTCAAGAATTTGTATCCAGAGGATCCTGATTTTGGTGAAGCTTGGAAAGCTTGTACAGAACCTGTTACTCTAGATAGGATGAAATGGTTGGATTTCATCATCCAAGATGATATGCTATTCAAAGGGAGTCAGTTGTGCATTCCATGAAGTTCTATGAGGGAGAATCTCATCAAGGAGAAGCATAGCGGAGGATTGGCTGGACATTTTGGTCATGATAAAACCCTTGGTTTGGTTAGTGAGAATTATTATTGGCCATAGTTGCAGCAAGATGTGAAGAAGTTTGTACAGAGTTGTAGAGTATGTCAAATGGCAAAAAGAGTGAAGTAGAATACAAGGTTGTATCAGCCATTACCCGTACCAAAGAAGCCTTGGGAGGATATCAGCATGGACTTTGTTCTTGGTTTATCAAGGACTTAGTAGGGACACGATTAAATTTTTGTAGTAGTTGACAGATTTTCAAAGATGGCACATTTCATTCCCTGCAAGAAGACTAATGATGCCGTTCATGTAGCAGAATTGTTTTTCAGAGAAGTGGTGAGACTACATGGTTTGCCAAAGACCATAGTTTCAGATCGGGACACTAAGTTTGTTAGATATTTTTGGCGTACATTGTGGAAGAAGTTGAAGATAGATTTGAAGTTCAGTTCATCACATCATCCATAGACTGATGGATAGACAGAGGTGGTGAATAGGAGTTTGAGAAATTTGCTGAGATGTTTGGTTGGAGATAAGCCAACGGGATGGGATTTGATTTTACCACAGGTGGAATTTGCATACAATAATTCTATCAATAGGAGCACTGGTAAATAACCATTTCAGATTGTATATGGAAGAAGTCCAAGAAATGCATCTAAATTGAGGAAGATAGATAAAGGAGAAATAAGTAGTGCTGAAGCTGAGGATTTTGCAGAACACTTGAAGAACATCCATGAGGAGGTGAGGAAGCATATTACCAAGATGAATGTGCAGTATAAGGCTAAGGTAGATGAGAAATGAAGGTATAAGGAATTTCAGGTTGGTGATGAAGTCATGGTTCATTTGTGGAAAGAGTAATTTCCTTTTGGTACATATAACAAGCTGAAAATGAAGAAGTTTGGACCATGTAGGATATTGAAGAAGCATGATTCAGGAAATGCATATGAGGTAGAATTGCCTACTAAGCTAAATATTTCACCAGTGTTTAACATTTCAGATCTGACAGATTATAATGAAGGAGGTGTTGAAGATGAGATCACAACAGCATAGTGGAGTATTCCAGCAAATAGTTCAAACACTAAGGAGATCAAAGATATACTGGATACTTGTGTTGGCAAAAGCACAAGGAACATGACATATGAAGAATATCTGGTCAAGTAAAAAGGATGACCTGTTGAAGATTCATCATGGCTAACAAAGGAGGAGGTTAGCCATCTTGGTTTTCCTCTGCACACCTGAGTTGTGACAGGGTCACTTCTCAAATTACCCTGGGTGTCTGATGTAGGAGCATCCTGGGTGTAAGAGCAATCTTGCATCACCCAAAAAAAAAATATTTCTATTTTTATATTCAATAAGGGCTATTTTGTGCAAAGTTGCTATTTATGGAAAGTTACTATTTTTGATAATTTTCATATGTGCTCAGAATGATTTGATTTCTTTCTTGGAGGTTCAGTTTGGTCATATAAGTCTGCTAGTAAAGTTTCATTGCCAGATCAAGTGTATATTGGAAGATATTGAAGATTTTCGGTATTGGCAGCAGGGTACAGAAACTTTGAACTCAGTTTTGAAGGCTTTAGAGGCCCCAGATGAGGTTGAAAAATTGGGTGGCAGGCGCTTGCGTGGGTCAAGCCTGTAGAGCACTTTGTGGCATTTATGAAATGGGGTTATAATAGCCGATCGGGTCAATTGGTGATGACTTATGGTCTTCGAAAGTTGGGCCACCTAAAATGGTGGAAAATAATTTTCTTCAAAATTTATGTTCAGGTTTCAAAGGTTATCTTGAGCCGACTATGATGTAATAAAATGTAAAATAAAATAATTCTAAGTTTGGTCAGCTTTATTGGCTAAAATTCTGGAACCTTCCCAGGCGGTGAAAAATTGATTATATAAGGAAGGCTGTATTATTGTCTTAGGCAGTTCAGAATAGTTCTGGGTAGTAGATCTAGGTAATAGTTCGAGGCTTTGTCCTACAGAATATTGTAAGGGAATGCCCATGTGGCTTTGCATATTGTAATTCTGAAAGTTTTTAATTCCACATTTGTGGAGATAATAAGAAGCCAATTTTCTGTTCTTGCATATTGTTGTTGTTTCTCTATTTCTGTTATATGTTTGTGGTATTAAGGGGAGCACCTTTCTTCATCATCACTCTCTAAATCTTATAAAGGACATCATTAAAGAGCTCAAGGAAACATAATATGCAAAAATCTCAATGTGAATCAGTAAGCATACAAGGCGATAAAAGCATGTGAAGAATAGATTGTTTTCATTTTGCGTTTGATGTTTGATTGGGTTGTTGTAGATGCAAAATCCTTTTTGGAGATGAGACTGACTAACTAACTTGGATGAAGCTTCAAAGGACTTTGACTAGATATGATACGTCTAAGATACATTGGAGGACATAGGATATGACTTTGATTGCCCCCAAGTTTGAACATTGATAGAATACAAATGCTTTAGCTGATTGGTGTATAGACTGACTTATTGAAAATAGGAATGCAAGAACAAACCAAGAGATATGTACAAACTAAAGCAAGACTGGAAGCTAGGAAAGACCAAGATTGCACTGATAGATGGAGCATTTTAAACAAGTGGCACCTATTTTTTGAGTTTTCACCATCTTAGCAGAGATTCTATTTTTGCTACCAAGGCGCCTGTTTCTAGGTTTTCACCAAGGCACTTTTTCTTTTTCTCATTTTTTTGTATTTTCATTTTTCCCAATTTTTTTTATACTTTTGATATTTTTTACTTTTTTTTGAGTCATCAAGGGGCCTATTGCTAAGTTTTCACCATGATGTTCATTTTTTTAGGACTTTTTCAAATTTTAAAGATTTTTTCAAGACATTTTACCATAGACTGAATGCCTTAGGCATAGAATTTCTTTAGATGGAGAATGTTGATTGGTTCTTAGAGCTATTCTCCTTTAGTCATTGAGAGTTGATAGGCACTAGAGCCAAAAGTAGCAGTGATAAAAAAGGGACCTAGCTAGTTGGGTTCAAACTTCCTATTGCGCTCTTTATGTGATTGATTTTTAGGATTCTCTCTCAAGACTAGATCGCCAACCTGAAATTCTTTGTGTCTGACTTTCTTATTGTAGCCTCTAGACATTATTTTTTGATATAATTTGAGATGATCATATGCTACTTGTCTACTCTCATCTAGTAGTTCAAGTTCTTGCAACCTAGACACTCAGTAGTCATCATTAGTTACTAGACCATGCATTTTGATTTTTAGTGATGGGATTTCAACCTCAATAGGAAGTACCGCTTCAGACTGATAAACTAAAGTGAAAGGTGTAGCCCTAGTGGGAGTTCTAATACTTGGTCTGATACTTGTTATGATACTTGTTCTGATACTTATTCTGATATTTGTTTTGATACTTCACATACTTGATAGCATCTTTTTCCATTGCAAACTCCCAAGCAAGATCATATCGTACAGTCCCAATGGTCTAGCAAGGTGGAGAACAAGAGGGATTGGCAAGCTAGTGGAAGAGATGGAAGACAAGAGAATGAAGGATAATGAGGGAAGAAATCCTTAAGGGTACCCAAGTGAGGGAAAAATTGTTATGTAAAGCACATTTCGACAAGAAATGAAAGACTAGCATAAGATAAGTCACAAAAGCATAATGCCAAAGAAGGATAGGATGTAGTCCAAAGGAGTAGACATGTCAAGAGGTCTCAAAGCATCATGTTCTACTCTTTTTTTTATTAGATCAAGACCAAAAGGGAAAAGGATAGCAAAAGGCTAGAATGAATGGAGGAAAATAAATATGAAGGATAAATAGGAATGAAATGAAAGCAAGATTGTCATAAGATAGCTCACAAGATAGCCAAATGTTCGTGTATAGTTCAACATTGTCAAGATCAAAGAGAGAAGATGGAATGGATGAAATATGTAGAAGAACTATGCATGATGCCTGATTGCCAGGTTTTCATCACGGTACTTATCCAAGGTGCCACAAGGGAGTGGTTTTCACCATAGGATGAATTTATTTCTCTTTACTTTTGCTACCAAGGCGCCTGTTTCCAGGTTTTCACCAACGCACATTTTTAATTTTTTTTTTCATTTCTTTTTTTTTTGGAAGAAGGCAAGCTCTTTAGATAATGCTCCTTGAAAGGATAAACCATGATATGCCAAGGATTCAAAATGATATTCTCATAGATGGTGATAGGGAAAGGGAGATGGAAGAGAAAAATGCAGGATAATGTTTTATGTAAAGCGAGTGAGGTTGGAAGATAGGAGGAATAGACAAATGAGGAAAAAGAATAGAATGTAGGAGGATAATAAATGGAAGGATTGTGAAAGGGTAGATGGAAAGGAAGGAAAGATCAACATCAATACACACCTTGAAGGTTGGCGAGAGGATGGAGGAAATGTGAATGAAGGAATATGTGAAGGAATGTAGCGAATGGATAGTAGAGGTTGTGGTTTAGGTACATGGAATGGAAGAATATTTTTGAAAGAAAATGAAGTGGAAGCCTTTTGAAGCTTGAATGTCAACTTCACTTGTTTCTCAACATTAGACTCTTTCAAGAGACACTTTGGAATCCATATAGCCATAGGATTTTTATTTCTTTTTGATGATTTAGAGAGAATATCTTCAATGATGGATTTTGGAACCCATACTTGTCTTGTAGTTTTTTTTTAGATATCTCTTTTGAATTTATGCCTCCATGTCAATTAGAGGAGACATGGTGATCTTATTTTTTTGATGGATTCTTGTATTGTTTCTTTTTCTTGTATTGAACATTCAAGTTACTTCCAAAAGACTTGGGAATTGTAGAAGAAGGAGGATATGACTAGTTTAGATGGGTGGGTGGATGAAAAGGATTCAATGGTATGCATCTATGTTGATCTTGAGGAAAGATAGGAGATGGAGGGACATAAGGACCCAGGATGGATGATGAATTAGGAGAGTTAGGAGGGGAAAGAGAAGGGACATAAGGACCAAAGATAGAATGTAGATGTGAAGCCCTTAGTAGGGGTGGAAGAGGTCCAAGGATGGAAGTGGAAGATGCAAAAGGATAATCAACAAGTTCATAAACATTTATATGACAACCAAGGACATCAACATCTTTAGAGTGAGCATTAGGATTTTCAATAGAATCATGAACATCTTGAATATGAGCACCTTATTTGATAGGATTTTTCAAAGCGTGCAAAGACTTAGGAAGAGTAGAAAGTGGAAACGAACATGGAGTGGTAGAATAAGAAGATGGTAGACTTTGATCTTGACAAGGATCTTTGGATAGCATAAGTACATAATTTTTCTCTTGATTTTCAATAGGCTTAACATTGGAAGTAACAACACCATTTTTACCAACCTTAATGGCAGTATCATCTTTGGAAAGCGGAAGTGTAGTAAGGTTATTTTGATTGTCAATAAGCACAACAGTGTAAGTAGTAGCATGATCTTTCTTAGGAGAAGACTTAAGACATGGTGGGATGAATGCGAAAGGGTGTACGGGATCAAAAGAACCATGGAATGGATAAGAGACATCATGAAAAGGATTGGATGACATGGAGGTTTCTTGATCTTGATCTTTCTTTATGTTCTTTTCTTTATCATTTTTAGAGTCCTCTTGACATGGAGCCACTTCTAAGGAGAAGGAAACATGTTGGAATTGTATGGAAGACTTTGGAAGAGATGGTGAAGGACTAGCTGAAGTAGGAATTATAGCATATAAAGGTTTAGGCTCTTTAGGTTTAGCATTATTGAAAGTATTTCCAGCCAAGTGAAGGTTAGCTTGAGTTTTTTTAAGAGGTAGCCCTTGAGGATAACTATAGGGAACCACATGAAAAGTATTATGATTTTTGTTGGATGAAGGACTTGTGAAAGATTTGATAGGCTTGGAATCTTTAGGAAATGTATGGGTATTGGAGGAAGTAGGGGATGGAAGGGAATCATCACAAGAAAAAGGTTCAGCATTAACATGATCTTTCTTGAGAGTATAATCTTTATTTTCAGCATAAGAGTTCTTAGAGGAGAGATCCTTATAGTATTGAAATTTATAATCAACATGTTAAGCTTTCTCTTCCTCAAGTGAAGTAGATGTATCATCTAGGTATTGTTCACAAAAATCATCAAAGTCTCTTTCAAAATCAGAATCATATGGATCACCATCACAATCTATCCAATGGGATGTCCCATTTCCAGTAAGCACGAGCACACAACGAGGAGGACTCTTAGGAATAGAGGTGTCATAGGTATCATTATATTGTTCATCATCATAGTCATCATAGTCTTCAAAGATGGGTCTGTCACTCTCTGTGGAAGAGGTATCATAAGGGTTATCACATTGCTCAACATGGTATGTCTTGAGATGAGGAGTAAGACTCTTGGGAGAGGTAGAATAGGAATCAGATCATGGAGAAGAGGAAGGTGAAGACCCAGTGGAGGAAGAAGATGAAGAAGATGAGGAAGAATGAAAAAACTTAGAAGATGAAAGACATTTGGAAGAAGGAGGTCATGACATGAACATGCATATGATCCTAGCAAAGGTGTCTGATTCAATCAATTTTTTCTTTATTTTCATCATAAATTTATCACTCATGGGATTTTTGGAATAATACTCTTTGAATTGAGCAATGAGTTTGAGATCATCCATTTTCAAGAGAGGTTCCATAACAAGATAGCTAAAATTCATGGTTCTGGAAGGGGAGGAATCAAGTGTGGAAGTGACAGAAGAAATGAATAAAAGAAAGTAGAGTAGATAATAAGAGGAAAAAAATCAAGAAGAGGTGAAGAGTTTTAGCAAGAAGAGGAAGAAGCGTGAAGGAATAGGAGAAAGGATGGAAATGGGAGACTAGGAAGACATGAGAGATGTGGAAGAAAGAAGACCAAGAGTCATTTTGTGCAAATTGATACCATTTAAGTTCATTTGGATGTTGAGCAACATGCCATAGTACCTAAGATTAGACCTAGACTGACCAAGGATGACTAGAAATCACAAGAATCAGTTTGTTATTTTGATAGAATTTGGGAATAGGCTGTAAAAATTGGATTTCTGAAAAATTTGACCAATCTCTGACAACTTTGACTTTGGCTTTGATACAAGTTTTGAAATTTTAGGATGACTTTTGACACCAGAAAGGATTTTTGCTTCAAATTTGCAATTTTTTAGTTTTTCAATATCAGTTTGTTGGAAAAAAATTTTTTTCCAATTTTTGAAGATTTGTGTAAAAGTTTGTCTCAAGTAACCAAGTAGATATCAAGCACATAGAATAGCAAGCAAGGGGATCAATAAATCATCTGAAAACAATGAGCAAGGGAAAAAACAACCTTGCGCATGAACAAGCAATAGTGACTTATTGTGCTAATCCCTAGAAATACTACTTGTGTATGTTCCAAAAAGTTTTTCAATAATGCACATATTCCTAGAAAATGAAAAATTTAGCCTCACTAGGGTTTGTAGTAATGGTCTGACTCTAAAACTTTTGTGATCTCAAGAGGGAAAACTCCAATCCAGGTGCATCAAGGTTTTGACATAGTCCGAGAAATTAATCAATCAGGAGCTGTTAGGGAGATCTGACAGCCCAACAAGAGACCACACCTATGAAGGTTTCCTCCACAAGGATATTTATATAGTGGTTGCTACTACCATGGAAAAAATGGCTATTATCGCTTGAGGTTACATCCACGTAGTTGACCCAATTAAGGGAATGTCCACTATGGTTAACTATCTCTAAAGGTGACTCACAAAAGATACCACAGGGGGACTAGATCAGATTCAAGGATCTGGGTTTCTGGTACTATACAAAAAAGAAGTAGAGCATAATCCCCTAACCTCTTCACTTCACCAAGACAAAGTAGATAGATTAATCTGACACGTTAAGACCAATATTATCTCATAAAGATCTATGACATCAACTGCTTATGATCTATCAACCTCTCCAGAGAGAGAATGTATCAATCAAAAGTTGAAGACACACGAATCTAGTAGAACGTGAGACTTTCTCAGTACCTTCCCTACCTACAAGGGGATCCTTCGTCAAGAGGAGCTTCAAATGAATAAAAAAGAGAAAGAAGCTCAATCTCTCAAGATCATCCACAAATAGTGTTCATAGGGCCTATTTACTATATGTAATAGATATGAAAAAAGAAAATCTATGTTCATTTTATAGCCCAAAAATTGAAGTCTGATTTATGAAAGTAGGAAAGGCACTCAAGCTAGACAGGTGAGATATTCATTTTATGTCCAAATTGAAATGTTTTCAGATGTAGTAAATACCTAAATTCCCTCACAATGCGCTTAGTATATTTTACCTAATTTTTACCTTTGTTAAGCAATCCCGCGTAAGTAAACCACAAACTCTCCGACAAGAAAACAAGCAAACAAGATATGCAACGTATATTCAACTTATGAAAACCCTAGGGTTAGATCTGAAAATCAATTATTAGGAGAAATAATAACCAGCAACTAATCCAAATGACAACTCATATCATTCATTGAACCATGTGAAAAATAAGTGCATACCCATCACAAAATTTTATTTTTTGTTGCATTTGACCTAGTCAACAAGATCTGATTTTTTTGATATGATTTCGGCCACAAAAATAGAAATGCAAAATAGAGACCCTTGATAAAAAATAGAGAGATTTCCAAAAATGTAAAAATTTTAGAAAAATCTCTTCATTTGTGCCCCAAAGACCCATTTTTTTAAAACAGACCAGTTTTTGTAAATTGACTATTTGAGCTATTTTATTGCATCCAAATTTAAAACACAAAGAATGGACCCTCCATAGAATTTAAAGATCTTTTTTAAAATGTAAAATTTTCTAAACAATATGCTGACTTGTGTCAGAAATTAATTTTTTCTAGAAAATAAAGAAAAAATTATTACAAATTGAAAACATCACATAAAATTTTAAATTTTTTTATTGAAGCTTCCTTGATATGTCTCCAACCTAAAAAAAAAATTCAGACCAAAACTCCAAGCCGTTCGGGAGATAAAATTAAATCTTTGAAACTTTAGGGTTTTAGCTCCCAAAAAATAAATCAAAACTAGCATGTAAAGGTGGGTTGCCCCACGGTGGGTGCCAGAAATGTGGGTGTGAATTTTATACCTAGCTATGAACACAATACTTTAGTAAAACATTATAGGTTAGCAAAAATCAAAATATGCAACTCAGAACAATATAGCTAACTAGGTGATTTACTGCCTTCTAGTAGGTGCGAGTATGGTATTCTTAGATTAGACTGAGATCAGTGACAATGCAACACCTAAATGAAAGGTTTAAATGATGAAAGAAATAAAATATGAATGCAAATTAATCTATTTTATTTTATTTTTGATGCAATAAGATGAGAAAAACTGATAATAAATTAATCTAAATGGATTGAAATGATATGCAAATTAAGCTAACAATGATATGAAATATGAAACTAGAATGAATTGAAAACAAGATTGATCTCACAAAATGCTAATTCACAAGAAGCTTGATGATTCCTCTGATGTCAATTCGCTAGACTAAGTGTGCAAATTTTGTGGATGATTTGTAAAGAGCCGAGCCTCGATTTTATAGAAATCCAAGGCTTGAGGGTGTATGAGAAAAGTCAAAAATCACTCTTGATGAACTCAGGTTGATTTTTGAGTTAACAAGAAATTAGAAATAGATAACTCATAAAATCATGCAAAATCATACAAGAACAAATTTTTAACTCAAATCAGAAGTTTAGATCAACTTTGAACTCAAAATAGATGTTCAGTTTTGAAAAGATAACAACTTGAATTGATTTTCTGACTTAAAGTTTAACCGCTCTTTGAATGTGCACAATTAATTATGAATCAATTAAATAAAGAAAGTGATTTATCCTCAACTTAACTGATTTTTGAAATTAAAAGAATTGATTTATGGGTTAATCAATTATTAAATCAAACTTTATTCAAAAACTATATTATTAAAAATTGACAATTGACATTAATCAATTAAATAGGAATTTAATCAATTAGTCATGAGATTTTTTATTTTATTGTCAAAATTAAATAATACAATTTAGGAATAATTTAATTAAATTTAATTAAATAATTAAGTGGCAATATTAAATCTAATTAATTAAATATTCAAAATATTCCATTAATCAAACTTTAGGATAAGTAAGATTTATCGCCAAATAATAATTAAATTAAAGATAATTAGAATAAATAAGAATATTCTCGGATGCCGAATTTAGGATAAAATCAATTGAGATTCGATAATGTGTAGATGTGCCTTAGGTTAGGACTTTGATGTCAATTTCGTTTGAATTGAAGATGTAGGAGGTTAATAAACCTATAGCCCATTTTTGGGGTATTACACCACTTTCCAAATAGCTTCAAGGGAAAGATCAGTGAACACACTATCCAACTAATCTTTGTATTATCCAAATAGAATAATACTAATAAATATTGATCTCAGCAACTTATCTTTTCTCCTTTGTCTGTGCCAAACCGCACCAACTGCTTCTCCAGATCTCAATATCAGATCTCTACAATTCACATATCCTCTTAGAACATATATTGCTCAATTATGAAATTCTCATCTCTATTTCTTACATTACAATAAAGGAAAAAAATCCCCTCCTTTATACCACACTCAAATAATTACAAATGATTTGGCTAACAAGGCTTAACCAATTACAAACATAAACCTTCACATGTTACATAATATTTCACAATTACATTTAAAATGTCAGCTTCAAAACAAAATAATTCTTCACACGTGCAACCTCTGACCATGATACCTCATCCAGGTCACCACCAAAATGTCTTCATCAATTGTGCAACTTCGCATGCCCAGATTCTACCCTAATTAGGAGAGATAATCCAGTTACAACAAGCTGCTTCTCAGGAACAATGTCTAAATACTACTTCCACTAAATTACACATAACTGTCATGAATAATTGAATTTGTGTACACGCTCTTGACCATGATCTCAAGACACAATGTATAATTAATCCTCAACTTCACATAGCTTGATCTTCAATACTCCACGTGCGCTAATTCAAACAATGTCTTCTTCACTGCTAATCTCCAATAGATCATTGTGTTGACATCAATGACAATCACATTCATGAATGCAACATACAACTACTATAGAATGACTTTGAATACTCCCCCATAGGACATATTCAGCATTCATTCCTAACATAGAATTTATACAAGTCATGGCTCGATGATTAGAAAGTGTCAAAAACTAATTTCCATGAAATATTCAATAGATTATAAATCGTATTCATAATAAAATTTATCTTTCAATCTAGGAACCAAGATCCATGTATTGTTATTCTAAATTTTACTATGGTACTCTTGATTAGTAATTTTTTTTTTTTTCATATATTTTCACACCTTTGTCATTTTTTTTCAAAGGGGGACTAGTAGTAGTCATTGGCTAAGTTCTTTAGGATGCATGCATCATGTTTTTAATTTTGAGGGGGAGATATGTAATGTTGGCACTTAGCAAAAAAAAATTTCAAAGTATTTCCATCAATGAAATAGGGGGAGATTGTTGGAATTTTGATGAGGGTGATATGTGTTTTGATTACCTGAGTGTATTGTGGTGTTTTCATTGTTGAAAACATGTTCTGTCGATGCCAAGAGATCAGATTTACCAATGGTATTGAAGGATCAAATGGAGAAGCAACTAAGTGTTTAGTCAATCAGTAAGAAGACATTATGTAGGATTCAGACAACCATATCTATAGTTGGAGAATGAGTTAAGTTGTGTGATCATGTAGACATTATCTACATAGGTATGTTTGAATACTTATATGATTGCATTAGTTAGTTTGAAGATTTAACCAAGTAATTGAGGATTGAAGAGACAAAAATAGTTAGAATAAAGTATCGGTTAATAAAGTTGGTTAGATCGGTATTTTGGTCAAATGTAAGTAGTTGGATGACATTTTTTCATGTTTAGATGTTTTGGGCATACACCAAGGATGTTGAATTTTATTTTGGCATACTAGCTCATATGTTAAGTTAGATTTTAGGGTTGACTTGTAAAATGTTTTAGGGTTCTAGGATTGACCTAGAGAAAGTATATAATTCATTAATATAATCGTTAAGTATGTTGTTGTGATGGTGTGTGGTGAATGACCGAGATTTTTGAAGATAGTACAAAGGTATTAAAGTTTTTTGAGAAATAAAATTGACCAAGAATAGAATGGATCTGTCATGCATTGAGTGCAAACATCATATCATTATTTACTTGTTGATTCTAATAGATTGGAAAGCTAAATCCTTTTACAAGGTCACTTCTAATAGGGTGAGAAGGATCCTTAACAAGATCTGAAGTATAAATCATCTAAAAAGGGGAACTCTGAGAAGGAGTTGTAAATCCCTTGATAGGGCACTCTTTAATAGGACTATTGTTGTTCTTAACTTGGCTATATTTAATCTTAACCAATTATAACCTTAGAAAGGTTTTGTAATTGCTCCTAATGGGGAATATTTCATTAGTGCACTAGTGAAATTTGTGGGCATCATCCCCACACATGGTTTTCCTCCTCTTACAAGGGTTTCCACAATAAAAATATTATTTCTTGTGTATATTATGTGTGAATGTTTTATATGTTATTCTTCATTGTTATATTAGCATTGGCATGTTGGTTATTGTGGAAATAATTGTTAAAAGTTTCAGATTTGTGGATGCACTCCTTCAACCCCCCCTCCCCTCCCCCCCTCTTAGTTCCTTATAATACTAACAAAATTAGATTTTCAAGTATGTATCATTGGTGATTTATACCTTTTTCTAGTTTATGAACCACTTTCTAGGGATCTGTGATGTTACATGGAGGAAGGATATACCATTTATAAAGCATATCATGAATTACTACCTAATTCTAGACAAGTCATCAAGGAGAAGAGAACTTTAGGGATACTTCATGACATTTATATAATAAATGCACTTAGATGGAGGATTCCAAGACATCTAGTTGAGAATTATGAGGATACTATTTATTTTATGGTTAAGTTTGACGAATGAAAAATGGAAGTGGTAGAGGTAAGAACTTCTTGGATCTTACCAATGGGATATGAGGTTGATCCTTTAATTGTGGAAGCACATGTGGAAAATCTTCTGAAGAAACCAGTTGAACCAAATTAAAATAGATTTGGTAACTATAAAGAAAAGATCCTTGAGGTACATATTGCGGTGAATAAGCCAAATATGAAGAGGAAAGTCAAAAAGGAAGTTCAAATCATCGGAGAAAGAATGGGATTTACTAAGAAACATATGGAAGAAGTCCAAAAAATTTCAAAGAAGAGATGAAGAAACAAGAATAAGACAAACTTATTCATGTAGAGGATGATTATGATGGAACAACTCCCTACATTCCATTGAAGAATTTTTTTACCAAGAGTTCTATGAAAGCATCTAAGGAAGAGACTTCAAAGAAGACAATGACACCCAAAATATCTACACCTAAAGTCACCACACCAAAGAAATACTCTAAAAATAAAGGATCCAAAGCTAAAAGAAAGAGAGCCAAGAAGGAAGATGATAGAAGTGAATCAGTAGAATTAGATGACTCAAAGAAGAAGATGAGATTTGAAGGAGCTAAGGCAACCAAGGTGGTGATTAGAAAAACACCTGAAGAAGTTGTATCTGGTAAGCCACCATTCATTGAAGTGTTAAATAAATTGGTTGAACATGTAATTTTAGTTCAATTTAACAAATATTACCACAAGTATGATGAAAATGAGAAGAGGATATTAAAGGAAGAAACTATCTGATCTGAATATATTTAATAGAGCACTTATTGGGATAAAAGGGGAGATACCTAAGGATCTATTTTTTGAGCTTAAGGAAAGGGGATTGATTTCACTAGAAGAAGATAATAAAATTAGAGTAATGAAAAAGATATGTCTAGTTATAAGAAACTCCTTGAGGAAGCAAAAATTAATATGTTGATTAAAACAAGAATAAACTTGATTATGAGTGAAAAAATTGATGAGGTTGTTGAGGAAATAGAGGAAGTGACAAATAAAATACTTTTGGAGAATCAACATGAAGGTCTTGGACCAAAGGAACACAAGAAGGAAACTCATGAATCTACAATGCATACATGTTTCTACTCCATAGTTGCAGAACCAATTTTCTTTATCTCTGGTATACCCATATCACTTTCCATAGTTCTGGATGATGAAGAAGATATACCTAGTGTATTGAACTACAAAGCTACAATAATAGAAGATGAATATAAAAATATTATGGGAGAAGAGAAGGATAGTATATATGATAGGCCTATTGAACTAGACCAAGAAAAAACTAAAGCAGAGTTACTCGTGGTAAGAATCGAGAAGAAGATGAGGTCAAAACTGAACTAGATATTTTGAATGAGAAGACCCATGAGAATATTAAGTAAAAGAGGAAAAATTTGAGGAGGAAAGATAAAATGCAAAATAAGTACCTATATTCTTAGGGAAGAGATCAAAGATATGTCAATTGAAGGTCCAATTGAGCTGGATAATCTTAGTGATGATCAGTTAATGGTACTTGCTTCATTTTCTCATACCAAAGAAGGAGAGTGTATCTTAAAGTCTAGTGAGAAGGGAAACAAAATCCTAACTAGGGTAGAAAATATTTTGAACAATATTATGCCAGACTACATATGAGACTGAAATATTTCCACATCTAGTTAGCTAGAAGGTCTATTGGATGCAGTCGATACACAATTTCAATTTATTGAGACATAATCTATGGTAAAGGTATGAAATGAATTCAATACAAGAAGATTCAATTAGTTGAATGTGATGATTGTGAGGGATAAGGAATCATGAGGTGTTGTTCTTGGGAGATTTTTGGTGATGTCAGAGATTGTTGATTAGACCTTGTTTATGAGTGATGAAATCAGTATTTTTTCATTGATGTCAACATGCTATTGTTACAGACAATGTGTTTAGTTTGTTTAGAGAAGATGATTTCAGTTGTTCAAGTGATTTGTTGAATATTTTTTTCTGGTATTCTAGTTTGTGTTAAAATATGTCTATAGTTGATTCCGGTAAACTTATAGCGGACCATATGATAGTTTGAGCGAGTTATGATTTATTTATCAGTTGATTGTATTTTAGTATTCGTGTGTTTTGAGGTTGATCTTTTTCTTCGGTGAGGATCAATATAGTTGACTCAGTTAATGTGAAGCTGGTGGTAATGTTTGGACTTATTTTTGTTTTCTCAACTAGTGTTGTTCATCATTTAGAGTTTAGGAATTTATTCTTTTAGTGTGACAGAGTTCTGTGTTCAGTGTTGTTGGTATTCAATAAAGAGAAGAGTTTGGATTTTGAGATTGAGTTGATGCAAAGGTTCGATAAGCTATTCTTTCTTCTTGTTGGTATTCTTGGAGCATGGTATGACTACGTTGATGGTTCAAATTGATTATGGTGATCACATTTGGTGATTTTCTAGTGTGTTGGTGTTTCTTCATTTAGGTCCTAGCCGACTTGGTGAAGTAACTTGTTGTGATTCTTGGTGCAGATTTTGTGAAGATGTTGCATGTTTGAGGATGGAGATTTGGGTCCTATCTAATTCTTGGCCAAATTGATTTGAATTTCATTGTAGTTTGAGCATAATGTTTATATCAACTATTCTTATAGGTCTTAGTCGACCTTATTGTGGACTATTCATTATAAAATCTATAAATGGGAAATAATTTATGATTGCAAATTGTGTATGTTTGTGTGTGTAAAAGAGAAGAAGGGGGATGTTTTGTGTATAGTTTGTCCAGCCATATTGGATAGTTTGTCCACCTTTGTGAATTGTAATAAAAAATTGATTAGTGAACTAAGTAAGGGATATATCATTGTATTGTGAATAATGACCTTTATGTAGTGTGTTTGTGAATGCATACATGCATTCGTCTTTTGTTTTCATTTTCTTTTAACTACCATGAAGTACTTTTAATAGAGTACATATATCTAGTGGGTTTGACTCCCGCCGGGGTTTTTCCTTAACCAAGTTTTCTCAAGAATAAATTTTATGTTTTTTTCTTTGTGTTGTGGATGTTGCAATATTGTTTATATTTCAAATCATTAATTGGTTTAAACTTTTAATTGTTAGTGTACAACTAATTCATCTCCCCCCCCCTCTTAGTTGTTCTAGCCTCCTTTAGGCCTAATAATTGGTATTAGAGGTAAGTCCTTTTGAAGAAACCCGATTGCTTGAAGGAGATCTGACATGAAAAGCATAAGGAAAGAAATCCCTAAGTTTGATGGAACTAATTATCTGATATGGAAGGATTAGATGACTACTTATCTGATATGCATGGGAGACCAATATTAGGATATCACTGAGAATCCTTAAAAGATTCCTAATTACTTGTCTCAGGCTACTGTTAATGAAAAGAAAAATTTGAAGAAAACATAAGAGCAACGGGAGCTTTGATCACTATCATGTTAGATGTTGAATATTATCACATCTAGATGGGTTGAGAATAATGCATGAGGTATGGAATAAATTAGAAAATATTTATGAAGGTGACAAGTATGTTAAGAAAGCTAAGTTGTAGGTTCTTAAAGGGAAATATGAAGATATGAAGATGAGTGAAAAAGAAATTATCTCATACTATATACAAAGAGTAAATAATGAGGCTTGTTCAATCAAATGTGTTGGTGGTACCTTGAGTGATGAAGAACTCGTAAGAAAAATTATAAGATCTTTTCTCATGTGTTACAGTCAGAAGGTTGTAACCATTGAGGAATTAAGAACTATAAGAGATATATCAAGAAAAGCCTTGGTTGGTAGACTTTGTGCCTATGAGATGAATGTATTGTCTTAAAATGGAAGCACTTCCATGATAAGAGTGTTTATCCCTCTGAGTAAGTGGTTTGGGGTCATGTTGAATGCCTTGAGTGGATATTAGACTTGGATCTGGCTTTTTCCCCTATTCTACCTCATTTTCCACTTCTTCCTAGCATTTTCCTAGCATTTTGGAATATGAACCTGAGGTTTTTGACCATAAGGTCAAAGTTGACCTTATGGGTTCAAAGTTTTCCTCAATCTTGACTAGAACAGGATCGAGCTCGATCCTGACCTAGTCAGGTTCGAGCTCGATCTTCACCCTAGGGTCTGGGAGCTTCAGGGTTTGATTCCGGTTTCGGGATTTCAACAAAATCTTGTCTTTTCCCTCTTTGGGGCCATTATTTCTCAGATTAAGTGTTGAATTCTCAAATTAATATTTGAGGTGGACCTTTCTCGATATTTGTAATGGATTCCTA
This sequence comes from Chamaecyparis obtusa, assembly GCA_027943335.1. NCBI lineage: Eukaryota > Viridiplantae > Streptophyta > Pinopsida > Cupressales > Cupressaceae > Chamaecyparis > Chamaecyparis obtusa. The sequence goes on along the minus strand of BSBK01011581.1, from coordinate 149,344 downwards.
ATTTATTATTGGAGACTAGCCTTTCTCAATTTTTGTGCCTAAAGCTCAAATTAACTTTGGGGTTGGCCTTACCTTGAATTTTGTAACAAGGCTCTTAAATAATTATTTTATTTCTATATTAAGGGTGTTCCCCTCCTAGATTTTTGTTTCAAGACTTTAATTTAATTTCCTCTCCATGTGCACCTCTCTAGAGTTTTGTTCCATGGGCCCTTAATTATTGTTTTCTACGAGGCCCCTCTTGTGCCCTAGATGACTATAAAAGGGAGCCTTCCTCTCTCATTTTATCCATTAAGTTTCCACATCTCATCTCATAATCTCTCAAGCTCTAAAGTGCAAGCAAGCAAGAAGATCAAGCATTCAAACCTTCAAGCCTTCAAGCATTCAAGATTGGAGACATCCTATATTTGATTCTACATTCATCCATTCTTGTGGATTCAAGGATTCGAATCATCCACAAGGGTTTCAACTCAAGAAAGGTGAATTGTTCCATTTAATTTATTTATTCCAGCAATTTCAATTCAATTTCAAGGTTAATTCCTCAATTGGGGTTTCACTGAGGCAAACCCCTTCCCCCCAACAAATAAAACCATTTTTCTTGTAGGTACAGGTGCAGAATTTTGGATCTGAGAGCGGATTTGGATACCCTTTTTGGTGAGCTTTTGAGATCCATGAACAAAGTCAAAGTCGACCTTCAAAATCTCCAGGTCATCATTGACCTTTTATGAGGGTCAAGGTCAACCTGATCTCAGCTAAAAAAAAGATTTTTGGGTTTTGTAGATCTTGCAATTTCGGTTCAAGATCATGTGAATCAAAAGTTTTTGAGATTGTTTGATAGGGTTATCAGCCGATTCTTTTTCAGAGGTAAGTACCTTTATTTCTTAATTTCAACATTAGTCATTTACATTTACTTCCCATATCAATACAATTTCATGTAAGTGTAAAATATTAGCTTTGGGGTCACTTTTATGTTTAAACCATTGTTCTAGGACCCCATCTGATATTTTATCCTTTACATTTTGGTGAGCCCGACATACTTACTCTCTTTATTTTTGGTGTTAGATCATTTTTTTTCTTGGCTTAAGATTATATTTATTTTATGCTCTTGCATTTACATTTCAAAAATCCAAAAAATTGCAAATTTGTTTTTCAAAAATACAAACACATTTACATTGCTATGTGGAATTAGATGCCCTATTGTGTTTGATTTCCTTTTCATGCTTATAAGTTTCATTTGAATGCATTGGGATATATCTGGATCTATTTTTATGCATTTCTTTATTTGTTATCATGTTGCACAAGTTGTTTCAAATATTTTCCAAACATTCTTCTATAACTTTTGGGATTACACAACATTCTCCTCTTACCTTACCATTGCATGATGTTACACCTAGAAAGACTTTATCTAGTGCATGTGATATTACTTTTTCCTCTTTTGAATTTCCTTGTAAGGATATATTAGAGCAAGAGGATGAATTTAATCTATCTCTCCATCATATTTCTCTTTATGGAGATGAGTTTAGGATTGATGTTAATTCTTCTCCTAATATATGTCTCTTCTATGAGCCTACTTTAGAACATAATTTACCTTCTAGGGATCCTAAATTTTGCTTTATTGTTAGGGATGATAATCCTTCTATTTGGGATGAACCTTTGAATTTTGATTTTGATTACAAGAAGCTTTGATACAAGAGGGTGATTTATTAATAGATGACATATTGATACATGATGATAACTCTTTTCCTAGCACACATGTAGACATTTTAGTGAAAGAAGATGATATTATAGATCCTCTACCTCCCTTTGAGATTCCATCTAGTGATGAGGTATTAGTGGATAATGATATGAATTCCCTTAATGCTCTCCCTTTTAGTGATGATCCTATGGAGAATCAAGATCTTACCTCATCTCCTCCTAGGATGTCCTCCTTTCTTCCTTCTTGTGAATCTATTTGTAGAATTGAGACAACTAAAATGGTTTATCCTAAACCCTTGTTGACTGTCAAAGCTTGTCCTCATATTACTATCAAATGTAAACCTATGGAGTCTTTCAATGATCAAGATTCGATAGCTCAGACATATCATACAAGGAATAACCCTCAACCTAATCCAGTGGTTTCTACTTCTTTGCCACCTTCTCAACCTATTCTTCCTCCTCCACCCCATATTCCTAGCAAGGAGTATGATTTGATAACCCAATTACAAAATACTCCTGCCAAGATTTCTTTATGGGAGCTTCTACAAAATTTACCTACCTACTATGAAGCCTTGAAAAAATCTCTAGCAAATCTTTGTACTCCACCTCCTAATCAAGAGAACATCAATAACTTCTTACAATGCATGCATGCTACCCCGGGTCCTCCTGACATTGTATTTACTCAAAAGGATTTACCTTCTAAAGAAGTTCAAAATCAATATGATGCTCTTATGGTTGTTGTTTCTATGAATAAAAGTATCATTCATAGGAGCTTGATTGATAATGGATCTAGGCTTAATGTTTGTAGCATGGACATGCTAAAAGCAATTAACGCCGATCTCTCAACTATTCAACTTGACAATGTTCCTATACGTGGCCTTGATAATATTGCTAAGAACACTTTACAAATCATTACCTTACCTATCAAAGTAGGATCGGTCATCCTGAATACACCTATTCATGTTATGCCTAGACCTCTCAATTATAACCTTCTTTTGGGTATACCTTGGTTGCATGAGATGCATGTTGTTCCTTCCACCCTTCATCGTAAAGTCAAGTTTATACATAACAATTTGATGTAAACACTTCATGTAGATGATGCACCTAATCCTTGTCTTAATATTCAAACTCACACTACTCCTATTTCTAATAGTAATCCTCCTTCCTTTAATGCTCTTCCTGGTGATGATTGGGTAACCTTGGATTTTACTCCTACCTTTATTGGAGAGTATAATATTAATGATCTTGATTTTATGGAGGAACAAAGAGAGTTTGAACAGTGAGTTTTTACTTCTAAACCCCTTTGTAATAACTTTATCACTACTTCTACCCATAATGAATATGTCAAACCTACTAATGATGATATAGTGAGTACTGAAGTTCTGTTGTATTCTTCTGATAGGGCTTCTCATTATGGTCCTAGTTATCACTTCCTAGTTAAACAAGGATTTAATAGTCAAGGATGTGGTAAGCATAAACAGGGAATTCAAATGCCCTTACACACTGGGGGGAATGAGAATTATTATGGATTATGATTTAATCCTCAACAACAAATCAATGTTAACAACATCTCTAATAACACTTCAAAACATGATGAACCTATGAAGGAATTTGACCAAGAAGTTATTTTGCCTAAAATCCTTCATGCTAAGATGATTACTAGACATAAAAGCAATCCACACTTGAAGGCTCTTCCTTTTTGTTTATATCATAGATTTCATGATCACTCTACTAATGAATGTCAAGCTTTACATTATAAAATTAGGTAGGTCATTGATAGTAATGTTATTTATATATCATGTCGCAATGAGTTGTATTTCAATCCTATTTTCTCTAAATAACATTCATATTCCTATTATTGAGCTCCACATTATGTAAACAATGGTAGCCTAATACTTGGGGGCTCATTGTCTTGCATATTGTTATGAGTGATATAATAGGTCTCCTTCCATCCTTGTCCCTACACTTGGGAGGAAAGGATGTCATTTCCTTCTTTTCTATCTTTCTAGGATTCACCTCTTTCCTTGGTTAAGCAATATCAATCTATTATGCGATATCCAATTATACATGAACATTTTGGTTTGTATTGAGGATCTTTTTCCTTGATCACAATGGATTTCATTGTTTGACATTGGGTTTCCATGGTTGATATATATCTCACCTTGGAAACTAAATAGTATGCTATCCCTCACAAGGGTTACTTTTTCACTTCTTGCATGATATCTCTTTGCATTTGTCCCTTCCATGGCCTCATAGGAGCCGAGACCTTGGCTTGGACTGGGTGTTATCTATGGATATTGTCTTGATGCTAAAGAAGGCTTTATCCTTGTTATTTTCTTTCCTTAACATGTCAAAATAGTATGTTTTTTCAATATTAAGGAGGGGGGCATATATACGGCCTCCCTCATTCTATATTATATTTTTTTTTTGTAACCTTTTGTCTTGTAGCATGCTAAATCTTGAAAGGTAATGCACATAAGTTTCTAAATCCTAAAGGGACATGCATTTGCAATATCAAATATGCTAAATCTTCCAAAACTAACGCACATAAGTTGCTAAATCTTGAGGAGACACACATTTTTCAAATTTTTTTAATATGATAAATCTTGGAAGGTAACACACATAAGTTGCTAAATCTTGAAAAGAAACACATCAATATGCTAAATCTTCCAAGGGTAACGCACATAAGTTGTTAAATCTTGAGGAGACACACATTTTGTATTCAATGGTGATACAAGAAGGTGGATCCATGGGTACTTTATAAAACCCATCAGAAGACACACTACATACATGCAAAAAGCCACCAGAAGGTGCACAACTTTATGGGGTGACTATCAAGTGTTTTCTTGGTGGGCCATCCTATCCTTTTGTGGTTCACCATGAGATACACACATCTTACTGGGAAAGCTAACTACTCCTCTCTTCCCTTTTCTATCTTCTTCTAGTGATGTCTCTCTTATTGCAATCTTGGAGTTGATGAAGACTCGAGTCTCTTGGGGCTTGAGGATTCCTTTGTCCATTTGATTTCAATAAGATTATCTTTTTCTTTATAATCTCCTTTACCAAGAGTTTGCATCGAGTCCATACTCTTGCTAAAGTGGGGACATAATGTATCATCTTAAAATGGAAGCACTTCCATGATAAGAGCATTTAGACCTCCGAGTAAGTGGTTTGGGGTCATGTCAAATGCCTTGAGTGGATATTCAACTTTGATCTAGCTTTTTCCCCTGTTCTGCCTTATTTTCCACTTCTTCCTAGCATTCTGGACTATGAACCTAAGGTTTTTGACAATAAGGTCAAAGTCAACCTTATGGGGTCAAAGTCAACTTTGATCCTAACTAGGTTAGGATCGAGCTCGATCCTGACCTAGTCAGGTTCAAGCTCGATCTTGACCCTAGGGTCTGGGATCTTCAAGGTTTTCTTTCAGTTTCAGGATTTCATCAAAATCTTGTCTTTTCCCTCTTCGAGGCCATTATTTCTTAGATTAAGTGTTGAATTCTCAAATTAATAATTGAGGTGGATCTTTCTCAAGATTTTTATAGGATTCCTAATTTATTATTGGAGATTAACCTTTCTCAATTTTTGTGCCTAATGCTCAAATTAACTTTGGGGTTGGCCTTGCCTCGAATTTTGTAACAAGGCTCTTAAATAATTATTTTATTTCTATATTAAGGGTGGTCCCCTCCTAGAGTTTTGTGTCAAGACTTTAATTTAATTTCTACTCCATGTGCACCTCTCTAGAGTTTTGTTCCATGGGCCCTTAATTATTGTTTTCTACGAGGCCCCTCTTGTGCCCTAGATCACTATAAAAGGGAGCCTTCCTCTCTCATTTTCTCCATCAAGTTTCCACATCTCATCTCATAATCTCTCAAGCTCTAAAGTGCAAGAAAGCAAGAAGATCAATCATTCAAGTATTCAATTCATCAAGGAGATCCATTAGAAGCCATTGAAGGATTCAAGCTCTATGGAATTCTCTTATTGAAGATTCCTCTATTTCCATTCAAGCCTCTTCCAAATTCAAGATCCATTCAAGACAGGTGTTGAGGATCTAAAGACAATTGATTGGAGACATCCTATATTTGATTCTACATTCATCCATTCTTATGGATTCAAGGATTTGAATCCTCCACAAGGGTTTCAACTCAAGCAAGGTGAATTGTTAATTCTAGCAATTTCAATTCAATTTCAAGGTTAATTCCTAAATTGGGGTTTGACTAAGGAAAACCCCTTCCCCCCAATAAATAAAACCATTTTTCTTGCAGGTACAGGTGTGGAATTTTAGATCTGAGAGTGGATTTGGAAACCCTTTTTGGTGAACTTGTGAGATACGCGAACAAATTCAAAGTTGACCTTCAAAATCTCCAGGTTGTCATTGACCTTTTATGAGGGTCAAGGTCGACCCGATCTCAGCTTAGAAAATGATTTCTAGGTTTTGTAGATCTCGCAGTTTCAGTTCAAAAATTTGGGAATCAAAAGTTTTTGAGATTGTTTGACAGGGTTTTCAGCCAATTCTTTTTCAGAGGTAAGTACCCGTGTGATGATATTATTCACCTTCATGAAATTACAAGATTAACTAAGAACAACAAGAATTAGAGTGAGAACTAATCTAATCAATGCACAATTAATCTATAACATCTCATGGATCTCTAGAAAGAAGTGGTAAGTGAGCTCTCAGCTACAAATCCTCACCAGTGACACCTCTAAAATGAGAATAATGCTGCTATGATGATTCTAAATGCTTATTCTATGATGAATTTATGCTTAATCTAGCTCCATTGATAATAATGCAATGATAAAATGCTAAACTGATAACTCTAAATGCTCAAATGCTTCAATTTCTCTTAGAAATGATCTCAATTGACTATAATAACAATGCTTTTCAATTGAAATTATAAGATGGAAATGCTCTCCAAAATGCCTCATACTTATAGTAATTTCCCAAGGGTAGGGGGTAGAGTGAGTTGATCATGGTTATTCTTGGGTAAGGTCAATTGGCTTTGCTTTGTCCATAAATGGGGGGACAAGGAGGGGACAATCATTTAAATAGTTTCAAAAGGCTGGACCATTTCAACAAAAGTGAGTGATTTGTGTCCATTTTGTCTCCAATTTGCTTTGTTGAGGGAAATTATGATTTATTAATTAATTAAAGTAATTAAATTTAGCCATGAAGGGTAAGAGGTTCATTTTGATTTTTTCTTTCAACAACTATGTCATTAATTGAATTTAATCAATTTCGTAGTATTTTTTCCCCTTTTCAAGCTTCATTTAATCATTTAATCATTTAATTGAATTTTCCTTTGATTTGAATTGCCTTTGTTCCATTTATTGATTTTTCATCCTATTTTGATGATTTGATTGCACTTTTTGATTGATTTAAGCCTTTTGCCAATTTTCCATGTCTACAAATGCCCCTCTTTGAGTCGATGTGCGAAGAACACCGATTCAAAGATTCTTTATGTCCTGATTGCGATTCCCTATGTGATTGATTACTGCCTCTTGATACAAAAAAATTTATGATGCCCCACTGATTTCATGATGTATGATTGCGATTTTGATTTGATACTCTTATTGCCCCCTCAAAAATTAAAACATATGAATTGCATGATTTGAAAATGATTATTGATGTTTGATATAGCAAATATGTTTTAGTTTCTGACTATTGATAATATCCCACAATGTATGATTATGCCCTGGTTTGATTTGATATGCTAAGAGAAGTCAATGGCTAATTTCAAGTTCAAAATTAGGTCAAAACTACCTTAAATAGGTTAAGAACCCTCTTTTACCATTCGTTTTTACTTTTTACCCTTGGTGATTTTGCTCTGATTCTCTAGCGATTTCGAGATGGTTGTGCCGATTTGGGAGCATAGATTCAAGAGATGCTAGAGATATGTGAGACCTACTGATTATGGGCCTCGAGTAAGTCATTACAAACTTTGATCTTGCATTTATTGATCATTTATTAAGCATTTATTACAATTTCATGTTTTATCATTGCTTTGCATTCAAGAAATCACACCTAGGACAGAATTGATTGTCGCCTAGGGTCTTTTACTATCACTTCCACAGTTTTTATTATTGCCTCCGTGTAATAATCTCCTACCTAGAAGACAATTAAGTCTCACCTAGCAGGAAAAAACTGTCACCTTGCCCCAGGGAAAAATACCCCTTTTCGAATAGGTTATCGCCTACCCAAAACCTAATTGTTTAACTGTCACCTAAGGGAAAACTCTCTGTCACTTTGTCAAATTCACTATCGTGTATAGAAAATATGTCACCTGGTAGAATAATAAATTCGCTTAGGACCAAATTAAGTCACGCCTAGGTTAAAATGTCACCTGACAGCAGAAAAATCACGCCTAATGTATTATTTGCAAAATTTATGTACTTTTTACACATGTGTTGATCGTATCTGATGAAAAATTTGATAACCCCCTAATGAGAAAGTCAGATAATTAGTGTAGGTCTATGATTGTCAACAAAACATTAGTTTAGATATCAGGATAGTAGTACTTTAGAATATGATTTGTCAATCTGATTTGAATATTAACTGATAGGATAAATCAATTAGTGTGAAAACCAATATGATTTGAATATGAACTAATAGGATAAATCAATTAATGTGAAAACCAATATGATTTGAGACTGTCACTTCATTATCAGGACACAGAGAAATGAACGATGATACTTTAGTGTGATTACTTGATACTTTTGATTGACTTGAGATAATTCCTTGATACAATGTACTAATATTATTCCTTTACCTTGCCAACAGGATCATTATCCTACTTTATATGTTCGTTCAATTGCGTCATGGGTTATTGACTTAGGTCAGAGACTTTCTACAGTTGAGTTCTGATTTATTGAGAGATGTGGTTTGAGTTTCCTCCTTGATCTCCCACGGTTCCAGCTGAACCATGGTTTATTGACTGCAGTGGTGGAGCGATGGCACTCTGACCACAACACATTCCACTTGCCCTACGGAGAGATGACAATCATGCCAGAGGACATGTATCGATTATTGTGGATTCCTTGCAGGGGTGAGTTGGTGTACTATGATTCTGCATATGATTCTTCTATCTACCAACGAGTATTCAGGGACAACACCATTGGAGATGGGGATACAATCACATGGCCTTAGTTTGCCTCTTTTCTGACATTACCAGCAGTTTTGGGTGCCTTGATTGGTGGTCTACTTCTTCCTGACCGGTGAGGTCATGGTTTTTCAATTGGTTGGGGTCGGATTATAGAGGATTTACTTGCTCATCCTTGATGGTTTGATTGGGGTTCCTACATCTTGTCCCAGTTGTATCATGATTTACATGAGGTAGTTTATCGGGGTAGTGCCTCATTGTCAGTGGGTGTTATTGTTGTGCAGTTGTGGATATGGGAACATCTTCCCATTACTAGGCCTATTTATGACAGAGTTCAACCTTGAGGATATCCCTACACTTTCTTATATATAGGGATGGTCATACAGCATCATATGGGTCATTTGGATTACTGGCGACATCAGATTAATGATCTAGATCAGGTTATATGGCATCCTTATCTTGGTTTTGATCATTGGAGAGAGGATGGTGACAAGTTACCATATATGTTTTCCCCTTGCTGGATGATTGGGTGCACTCCTACCACTATTGAGCACTTCTGCTTTGGTAGAGTTTTGAGACAGTATGGGTAGATTCAGGATATGCCTCAGGGAAATGCATTATATGCTCAAGTACAGGTAGAGATTTCTCTATCGGGTCCATGTATTGATTATCAATTTGCATTAGGTCAGATTGCAGGTATGACTATTTGCAGATGGGAGATACTTCCTAGTATGGATGATGCTAGGATGTCACATGAGTATGTATATTGGTGGTAATGCCATAGGTTTCCTCGGTTTACTGATCTGGTTGAGCCTATTCCTAGATGTCGTGATGGTGAGAGGGGTGGTAGACATCGGAGAGGTCAAGGAAATAGACATCCTCAGGTTGCTATAGGGGAAGGTTAGGTGAGATGAGATCTGGGTCATGATAGGTAGGATAGAGCATAGGATGATGTAGCTGTTAGACGACCTAGAGTAGATAGATAGGACAAAGTGCATAGACATCAGAGAGCTTAGAGACATGCATAGATTGATGCAGCTAGGCAGGTTCCTAGGATATTAGATCCCTTGGTACAGTTATAGAGAGTGGCCTTAGCATATCCTGATGATGATGCTACTCATCAGGATCAGGTATATCAGGATGAGGCACAGCAGGCTGATGCACAACAGGATGGTGTATAGTAGGATGGTGGGGCTCCACAGATGCCTCCACCAGCTCAACAGCCACAGGGTGGACAGGATGATCACATGGATGGATTAGAGCGAGGTTTACAATCTATGAGGACAGAGATATCCACTGTTGTGGGTTGATTGGACTAGGTTGCCTCTTTATTACAGCAGCTTGTATCTGTCATGGTTGTTCAGAGGCAGGATGGAGTGGGTACATCACAGGATCCTCCCCCATAGGATAGTAGAGGGCCAGATGGATCTGGTGCTACAGGCTCTTGAGCAATATGATGATAGATTTACTCACTATTGTTGGTCCATCTTTTATGTTATACTCATTTATCGGAACATTTGATAGATCACTTTGATGATACCTTGACATATTTGATGCATGGGATCCTCCTTTTTGATGATGATATATGATGATATACTTCTTGATTCTCTTTGATGAGTTTGATTATAAGATTATCTTTTATGCAGCTATATGATGTTTGATTTATGCATTTACTTGAATTCATGCTATGAATGCAATATCTTATTTTATGATATATATAGATGTATGCAAAGATGTATGAATTTGGTGATGCTCTTCTGTTGTTCATGTATGGATTTAAGATGTTTAATGGAAATGCACATGTATGTTCCTATGTTTCTTTTTTTTTATTTTTCAATGTATGCCAATTTATCCTTAACTATATGAGTGCACATGATGCATGGATGATTTTTTGTTGTAAATGTGGATAATGAATAATGCTCAATGCGTGTATGCAAAAGATAATCTCATTTTCTTTATTGTGTTTTATCAATAACAAACATTATTATTGAACCCCTTTTGCGTAAATGTTTTAAATACCCAAGATTATTGATGTACCCCCTCATTCCCTTGGAAAAGTAACCATAAACACATGCATTTGATCAAACAGGACAATGCAATTAATCTAACAAGATAATGCAATGAATCTAATATGCTTTGCAATGCAACCTAAGTGTCACCTTCTTTTAGCAAATAAATGCCTTGAGGATAAATTTTCATCATTGAGCATTTGTGACCAGAAAGCAAGTACAATCACCACTGCCCACTGACATGATGATATGAATACCGCTTTTTATCACATTTGGTAACCTCCTTTACGAACTAGTACAACCCTCACTAGTTGGATGACCAACTATGGGAGTCTGAATATCGGTGTCAATGGATTCAATGTTGCAAGTGGATTTTTGGTATTAAGATATAGAAAATCTAAATAACCAAGGGATCCGTTTGCGTAAACAAACAAAGGTCAATCGATCTTCTTATGAGATAGTCCTTGATGGTTCTTTGATGACCATGTCATTAGACAACTTCCCAGAAGGTGACAAATCTTCCTCCAAACAGTCACTCAAAGGCAATAAAAATATCGTATCTCTATCATTGCCAATACCATCAATTAGCTAAAGAGACTTGATATAAATCAATCGATATAAGCAAAGAGATTTTTAACCAACTTTCAAAAGAATCTTTCAAGTGTTTTGCATTGTTTCTTGATTTTCAAATAGTATTTCCAAGTACCTTAATCATTAATGATGTTTGATTTTTATTTAATCCTGAATAATAAAGTCTATTAAGGCTCAAGGATTTTGTTTTGGTAATCAATTTCTTGGTTTATGAACAATGATATCCATCAAAGGTTCACGAAAATATGCTTCTTTCTTCTGAAATTCAGATCTCGCTCTCTTTATGTTTGACTCTGACTGAATGTTGTTTGTTTGAATCCTTTTTATGTACCAACTTTGTGATATGTTCTTCATTGCCCCCAAGTGTTTGAATATACCCATTTTGACAACTTTGGGCAATGCAAATGATGAAGCTACCAAGCTTTATTAGGACTATGTACAAATGATGGATGCAATGAAGGTTTAGACAAATGGGATGATGAGATGCATTATGTACAAATGCAACCTAGGAAAGACCGACTGAAGGGAACCAAAGGTCCTTGTTTACCAAGTTTTCACCCTTTGGATGGATCAAGCTCTTTTTTTTATGCTACCAAGGTGCCTATTTACTAGGTTTTCACCAGGGCACTTTCTTCTTTTTCACTTTTTTTGTATTTTTATTTTTTTTATCATCAAGGCACCTATTTACTAGGTTTTCACCAAACAACATCATTTTGCATGTTTTTCCTTTCTTCATGCTCAATTTTCTCAATTTTTTTATCCTTTTGTGCTTTTCAAATGTTTTTGGTGTTTTCAAGATCTCTTTTGAACTATGTACAATAAAATAGGATGCTCTCTCATCTGATACTCTTTATACTCTTTCATCTACCTCATATATAGAACCTTTTAAGATGAATACTATTAATAGGTTCTTGAAGTTCCTCTCTGTCACAATTTGATAATTTATAGGTTCCTGTGCTAAATGAAGATATTATGATAAATGGCCCTAGCCAATTAGCCTCCCAGTTGCCTTTCTTTTCCCTCTCAACCTGATTCTTTAGATTCTCTCTCAACACCAAGTCTCCTACCTGAAAAACTCTTGGTTTGATATGTTTATTATAGTTCCTTGAGATTCTATTTTGGTACACTTTCAGGTGCTCATAAGCTTGTGTTTGATGTTCTTCAAGTAACTCCAATTGTTGAAGTCTAGCAACCCTATAGTCTTCATCTATGATCAATCCTTGTAACGACACTCATAAAGATGGGATTTCAACCTCTAATGGTAGAACTACTTCAGTCCCATAGACTAGTGAGAATGGCATGGCCCCGGTGGGTGTTCTTATGCTGGTTCTATAGGCCCATAATGCTGGATTAATTTGCATATGCCAATCCCTTCTTGATTTGTTGACCGACCTTTTCAAGATCTTCAATATATTCTTATTTGTGGCTTCGGCTTGCCCATTTCCCTGAGGGTAATAAATTGATGATGAATGGTGAGTGATATGAAATGTAGCACATAGTTCATCAACATCTTTATTCTTGAATTGTTTTCCATTATCTTTTATTATGACATGAGGAATACCATATCGGCAAATGATATGATTCAAGATAAACATGGAAATTTTCTTTCCTATTGCCGTTATCAATGGAACCGCGTCAACCCACTTGGTGAAATATTCTATTGCGGTGATTATATGTTTGTGCCCATTTGAAGGTGGATTTATGATGCTAATTAAATCAAACCCCCATTGATAGAAAGGCCATGGTGTGACAAATGGATGTAATGCTTGTGCTAGTGCATGTATCATATCACCATGATATTGGCATTTGCTGCATATCTTCACAAAGTGGCAAGCATCCTTTTCCAATGTCTTCCAAAAATACCCTAAGCGAAGGATTTTCTTAGCTAGATTTAACCCGCTTGAGTCTGACCCACAAATGCCTTCGTGACCCTCTCGTAAAGCTAACTTAGACTCTTCTTCCTCTAAACACCTAAGTAATGTCCCATCTAGACCCTTACAATACAATGTTTCGAAAAGGATTAAGTAACAGGAGGCTTGGCGTATGAAATTGCATTTTTGAGCATGGGTCTGGTCTAAGGGTAGCACTTGGTCTTTAAGGTAGGTATATATAGGTCCATACCAAGGGGAGTCATGTCCATGTAAGAGGGCAACAATTTGGGTTTCGGGGAGGTCAAATGTCAGTTTTACCAACTCTTCCACCAAGAACTCATACTTCTCATTTTGATCTGGTTTTTGTAACAAAGAGGCCAAGGTAGCCATGGCATCAGCTACTCTTATTTTCTCTCTAGGAATCTGTTCAAAGGTGATCAAAGCAAAGTATTTCTTCCATCCATCAATCATAGTCTTATAAGGTATCAACTTTTCATCCTTAGTGTTATATTCATTGTTGACTTGATTAATGATGAGTTGAGAATCTCCATAAATTTGTAGCTCTTTTATATCCCATTCTAAGGCCATTTTGATGCCTATGACTAGTGCTTCATATTCTTCTATATTATTTGTACATGGAAACATAAGCTTGTAGGATTTGGGAATGGTGTAACCTTGAGGAGTTACCAATAATATGCCGGCCCCAGAACCTCCTTGAGTATAAGATCCATCAAAGTATAACTTCCACGTTTTTGCCTCTATGTTGATAATGGTGGAATCTAGAAATTCCACTTGAATAGTTTGTATAGAAGTCATGGGATTTTCAGCTAAATGATCTGCTATCACTTGTCCTTTGATTTTCTTTCTATCGACATATTTGATGTCGAATTCACTCAATATCATCACCCATTTAGCTATTCTACCTGTTAAAGCTGTTTTACTTAACAAATATTTGAGAGGGTCTATCTTGGCAATCAACTTGACCTTATGCATCAACATATAATGTCTCAATTTTTGAGATGCAAACACCACTGCTAGACAAGCTCTTTCCATAAATGTGTAATTAAGCTCATATTTTATAACTGTTCTACTCAAATAGTAGATAGCTCTTTCCTTTCCTTGTTCATCCTCTTACACCAAAAGTACCCCTTAGGATCTTTCTGTAGCAACTATGTAGAGAAGTAATGCTTTGCCCTTGATTGGTGACATGAGAATGGGCCGATTTATCAAATAAGTCTTCAACAATGTGAAAGCTTGATCACATTTGGCATCCCATATAAATATAGTATCCTTATGTAGCAACCTGGTGAAAGAATGACATTTTTCAGTCAATTGGGAGATAAACCTTTTTATGGATTGGATTTTACCCTGCAAGGATCTCATTTGGCTGATATTCTTAGGTATTTCCATGTCCATTATAGCTTGTACTTTCTTAGGATCCACTTCAATCCCTTTGGCAGAAACTATATAACCTAGTAACTTTCTGGATTGGACTCCGAAGGCACATTTCTTTGGGTTTAATCTGACCTTGAATTGCTCCAACCTAACAAATATCTTTTTCAAAATGTGGAGGTGTTCTTCTCTTTTGTGGGATTTTGCCAATATATCATCCACATAGTCTTCTAAAAATGTGTGCATCATGTCATGGAAGATAGTTGTCATGGCCCTTTGATATGTGGCTCTGACATTTTTAAGACTGAAGGGCATGACATTCCAACAAAAATTAACCCAAGGGCAAGTAAATGTTGTCTTTTCTTGGTCTTCGAGTGTAATTTTGATCTGATTATACCCACTAAAGCCATCCATTAATGAGTACATTGAGTGTCCTGCTGTCAAATCCACTATGGCATCTATGCTCGGAAGTGGGAAATCATCTTTGGGGCAAGCAAGATTTAGATCTCTAAAATCCATACACACACAAATGGATTTATCATGCTTTGTGACTAGTACAATGTTGGAGATCCATTCGGCATATGCTATTGCTCTTATGAACCCTACTTTCAATAATTTTTCCAATTCTGCCTTGACCAAAAGAGCTATGTGGGGGTGCATTTTTCTCAACTTTTGCTTAATGGGTTTAACCCCTGGTTGAACATTCAGATGATGCATTATAAAGTTAGGATCTAATCCAAGTGTGTCAGCATATGACCATGCAAAGTTTACTTGTTGTTCTTGGAAGAATTTTATGAAGTCTTCTCTTTCTAGAGGTGTGAGTGATGTTGCCAAGTGTATGAACTTTGGATCTAATTCTATCCCAATATTGACCTTTTCCATTGGCTCTATTATTATAGGTGACCTTTCCTCTTCATGTTCAGGCAAAGTGTCCAATCTCTCTTCTTTTGGTGCCACAGTTGGGTTTTCACCAAAAGAAACATCTTTTAATTTTATTTTTTTTTGGTTCTAATGGTGCCATAGTTGGGTTTTCACCAATAGAACTTTTCATTTTTTTACTATTTTTTTTATTTTTTTCTTTTGACTAAGAGATTGAACCCCTGCTGCTATCATTATGTCCATATTGAATTCATTCGTGGAAGAGGATTCAACTGCATTAAGGTAGTGATTCATTGCTTGGTCATTGGAAAAGTAAAGTAGGTCATTTGGTTCAGTTTGGTCCCAATCAATGAGGTGCGGATTTATCAAAAGTAAGGGTTCATTGGGTAAAATGTCATCAATAGGTGTTACGGACATGACTTCATTTGAGGGTTTGTACATTGTATCATTTAGATCTATGACGTGTGCTTCCTCAAGATGATCCATGGAAGAAGGGTCAAAGTCCCCTTCACTTGAGTCCTCGTCAACCTCTATGGGAAACAACATGGGAAAAGCCACAAGTGGGTTAAAACTAACATTTGAATCTCCCTCCTCTGAAGGTATCCAAAATGTTTCTATTCATGCTCCATTGGTAGGTACTTGCTCAATATTAGGCCTTTGAATAGGAGGTTCTTCACTAATTTGAGCTTCTTGCCTTGGAATTTTTGCATAAGTATGTATAGCAATCACTTCCTTTTCCTGACATGATTCATCTGATAAAGTATCCCATTCATAATCCTGAGAATCATCACTATCTCCTTCAGATTCTAAGGCATTTATGTGAGGATAAAAATCTTGCATTGGGCTTGAACTTTCTCCTTTGCATTGAAAACCTACTCCAGATTTTTCATGACTTGCCCTCCAAATAGGTTCTATAGGTTCCAATAATCCCCTATTTCTTTGGCCTAAGGGTCCTCTTCCCTTGTATCCCATCTTTTGCATTATATCAAAGCCTTTTCCATATTGCTTAGTTTGTATCTTTACATGCTGAATTCTTTCCATGGGAGTGTTGGAAGTATCTTCCTCATCATGGTAAAGCCATTGAAGGATTTCATCTTCATCCTTATCCCATGCTGCTTTGTTATCTTGCCTTACAAAATAGGAATTATACTTATGTTCTTTTGATGGTTTACCATGTGATTTTGGAGATGTGGGCATGTCAAATAGAGAAACAGAATATTCCCCTATCCCTTTTGAACTAATCTTGCATTATTTTTCAAATTTGTTCATCATTTCACTCATGTGTTGGTAATGATCTTTCTTGGCTTTTTCCTTTTCTTCTTTGGTAGGTTTATAGATTACTATTTCCAATTTAGGTGCTATGTATGAACTTTCCATTGCATTTGGGCCCTTGTAGCTCACTTTTTCCTTTCCCTTAGTTGATGTCACTGAGCTAGCTTGAGGAGGGTGTGGAGCAACATTTATTGTTAGTTCCTTCATTTTAACATCTTCAATTATGGTTTCTTGAATAATTCCTTCCCGGTTATGTGGAATGTATAACTCATGAGGAGGTTTGAGTGTATTGCAATATTGGAATGGGTTAGAGTCTCCTCCAACTGTGATTTCTTCACCCATGTACGGAAATTTTATGCATTGGTGGTACGTGGATGGGACTGCTTGCATCTCATGAATCCATGGTCTACCCAACAAAATATTATAAGTTAATTTCATTTCCAGCACTTGGCAATTGGTGTCCTTCTTGACAGGTCCCACTTGGATGGGCAATACAATCATGCCCTTAGAAGCTCTTTTAGCTTCATCATAAGCTTTAATGGTGATTTTATTTGTAGGGTCGATGCAAGAATCAGATAGACCTAAGGATTTGACAAGACTTAATGTGCAAATGTTGAGACTAGCCCCTCCATCAATGAGAGCTCTTTTGACTCTATGCCTTTCGATTAAGACCTCTATATGCAATGGTAGATTTTGAGGATGGGTTATAGACATGTCATCTTGATCAAAAAATGAAAGACAATGAGGTGCTACAAGATGACCTACCATATGTTGAAACCTTTCTGTCTCTAAGTTAGTAGGAACATGTGTCTCTCCTAGAGCTTTTTCCAAAATCTCCTTATGGTTTGGTGACAACTTCAATAATTCTAAGATAGAGATTTGTGCTGGAGTACGTTGCAATTGATCAACCAAATTATAAGGCCTTTTTGCTGTAAAAGACTGTTTGACTACAATATTGGATGGTGGGATGTTAGTGCTTTTAGGAGCTATCCCTTGTAAGGGGGTAGAAGCAAAAAGTTGGGTGCCAATTCCGCGGAAGTCCGCGGCTTGAAAATTTGCGCCGCTTGAAACGGGCACCCATTTTTTAAAAACGGGTGACCATTTTAAGCTCGGGCATCCAATCCAAAATTCAAAAAGCGGGTACCCATTTTTCCAGAAATGGGCACCCATTTTTTTCAAAACGGGTACCCGTTTCTAGAAAAATTTTAATTTTTTTTTAATTTAAAATGTTTTTTTAAACACATATTTTTAAATTTATGAAACGGGTGCCTGTTTTTTGAATTTAAATAACGGGTGCCCGTTTCTTAAAATATGCACGCGGGATTTTTCACTCTGCCTCATTTTTTAGTTTGGGATAGGTTTGGTGAGACCAAGCCTATGTCTTAGCCTCCAAAATTTTGGCTAAGGCATTGGAATAAAATTTTTAAGGCTTACCATAATTTTTTGAAGCCCTTCTGGATCAATTTTTTTGACAAAATAAAAACCCATTAAAGATCTCACTATCACGATTCTAAAAATATAAATTTCATAATAATATGGTTATTTTTACTATTTTTACACTATTTATTAGTTGATAGTGGTACATAAACGTAAAATAGTGAGACTCACTAAAACTTTAATAACTTTTTAATTTTTAAGTATTTTTAAAAATAAATTATATGTCATCAATCTAGATTCAATTCTTTTGAATTTTTAAAAAAAAAATTGAAAAAAAGAAAAATTATATTAAATTATGGTGGCAGTACACGAGAGGTTTGAAAAATAAGCTTTATTGTTAATTAAAAATTAATAAAAAATAATTTACGAAATAAAAAAATAAGAAAAAATATTCTCATCAATATTCTATGTCTTAGGTATCTTCCCTAAAAAGGATTTAAAAAAATTTATTTATTTGTGTCAAAATATGGTGGTTGTACAAGGATGTGGTATGGTCCTGAAACAGGCATTTTGAAAAAGTGGTTTTCAAATATGCCTATCAAAATATAATTTATACCATGTGGGTATTAAAATAAATTATATATTTGAAAAGTAGACTCCAAGTACTACAATTTCTATTAGTGAATTTTTTCAAGATTCAATCTCTAAGTGCCTCAAATTTTGAGATCAATTCAGATAAATTTTGAAAAATAGGAAAAACACTTCCACTTTTTGCAAAAAATTGGCACCCAACTTCTTGCAGCCACCCAAGGTTATTCTAGAATTCTTCCCTCTTGTAATGACATTTGATGCTTCCTTTCAAGGTTGTTCATTAACTATTATAGCATTACCTATGTGATCATAGGGTGGCACAAAGTTGAGATTATTGGTGCTTTGCTTCTTGTTATTTGATGACTCTCCCTTGTCATGTTTGTAAAAGGGTTGTTTGAATGCCATATGATCTTCATTATTGGGAGGTCCGTCAACGGTGATCATGCCATTATCAATTAAATCTTGCACTACATTTTTTAATTGCAGACATTCATTTGTTGTATGTCCTCAAATTCTGTGATACTCACAATGGGTATTGGCACTCCACCAACCAGGCTTATCATTTGGCTCGTAAGGCTGAATTTTGGGTAGAGTAATGACATTATTAGCCAGGAGAACCTTTAATGCCTTTTCAAGGGGTTCACCCAAGGGTGTGAAGTTCCTTGTGGGGGTTGGCCTCAAGTGTTTATCAAATTTAGTATTCCTTGAATTATCTCCTTGATTTCCATTGTTGGTGTGATTGTTGTTGGATGGTGCATTAGAGCTCTGATTGGTATTGTTCACTTGATTAGGTGTCCTTGTAAGAGCAAAGGGGACCACCTTCCAGTTACTAGATTCAACTACTCCATCATTCACAATTCCTTTATTGTTATTCTTATAACGACTGTTACTATTAAACCAATGATTCTTCTGATTATTGCCATTGTTACCATTGTTGCCACTGTTGGGGTTGTTCTTATTATCTTTGTACAGTTTGAGTTCTCCACTTTTGACCAACACTTCCTCCGTGGTTACTCCATTTTCAATTAGATCTTGGAAGGTCTTTGGACATTGCATTCGTAAGCGGTAGTTTAACTCATTACTCAAACTGTTGATGAAGATATCCATCTTCTCTTTTTCAGGCACACTTCTAGGATATCTTACAAAAACTTTCCTCCACCTTTGTAGAAACATGAGGAAGGCCTCTCCATCTTTTTGTTTTGTGTTGCATAATGTTATCATCGTGACATCATGTTTAATGTTATATGAGTAATGAGCCATCAATTTTGATGCTAAATCTTCAAAGGTTTTAATGCTGGAGGGTAACTTAGAAAACCACTCCATAGCCATGCCTCCTAAGCTTTGCGGAAATAATCTCATTAAATATGTGGTATCATGCATGAACTCTAAGCTCAATGCACAAAACTCCCGTAAGTGATCTTGAGGATCCGTTGTTCCTTCATACTTGTCGTATTTAGGGAACACAACATTGATCGGGAATGGCACCATAACCAAGCTTTTATCAAATGGGAATGGGCACAATGCTTCTATAGAGAAAGGCTTGGGAGACCTACTTTTCTTGATGTTGTCTAGTTGCATTTGAAATTCCTTGAATTGTTTGTTCATAATGTCTAAGGTACTTTCCTCAACTTCTGGTGTTTTAAGTTGGTTGACATCAAAGTCACGGGGAAGCTTGAGACCTTTTTGTGCTAAGTCTATGAAATGTTTTTCTCTATCTAGGTCCATTGCCTTTTCCATGAGCCTTTTGAAATAAGGACATTGGACAGCCTCACTAACTCTTTCATCTATGGCATCTTCTACCATTAGTTCAGTGTTATTTTGAGTATGAGTTTGATTAACTCTGTGAGCACTTGGATCTACTCCTTCATTGTTAGTATTTCCTTGGTTATTAATATTGCTCTGGTTATTCATGTCATTACCTCCACCATTGGCATTACCTTGGTTGGTGAAATCAATGCCACTATTATCCTTACCACCCAAACTACCTTGATACATCATGTTGTCTTCTTTTTCTTGTTCGGGTGACTTTTGTGGTACTCTAGGAGTAGTTTCATCTCCGGGAAAAGGGAGCTCTTGTCTCAAATAAGTCCCATCAGCTTGCAAGGTTTGCTTGATGTAATATGATCTAGTGAATGTAGGCATGAACCTTGGATGCACGTTAAGACTACTTGGATCTAATCCTTTGCAAAATTTGACATATATGCGAAACAAGATTTTTGACCAGACTGTAAATTGGATCAGCGAAAACTCGAAAAAGGGTATTCAAATTGATATTCAAAATTTTTTGAATCTTCCTAGAATTACTCTCTATTTGACCTTTTATGTTTCTGGGTGGCACTGAATCAAGCATAGGCGTGACTAAAACTCCTTTAGGCGTGCACTGGTTTGTTGTTAGGTGGTCCTCTGTGGGTTTTTAGGTGACACTTTACTATTTCCAAGCGGGTTTCCAGTTATAACTAGGCGTGTCTCAAATGTTCTTAAGTGTGACCTCAGTGTGTATACACATGTTTAAGAAAGTCATAGGCATGACTAAAAGTCTGATAGGCGAGTGTATTTTGTGTATAGGCGACACTTCTCTGACCAGGGTATAATTTTTTAGATTTTTTAAAACTTTTGATCAGGTATTTTTGAAAATTTCTTGTTTTGAAAATTGAAAACAAATGCAACACACATATAAATTTCTCTAAAAAACAACTAATGTGTATATTCTCGAATGTTTTCACAAGTATAGCACAATAAAAACTTCCAAGCAGCCTACCTAAAGTCAATTTTGGCTTGTAAACATGGCTCTACAAGGTGGCTTTGCTACTTTACACAGGATTTAGTAAATATTCCTTTCAAATGAATTAAAATCTCTCATCCCCCAAGTATGTTAAGGGGCTTCCCACATGCACCGAGGCACAATTTTGTGCAATCCGTAAAGACTACTAGAGGAAGTTCGAGAAGATTAAAATCTCTTTGTCATGCACCCCATTAAGGATACATGCATTTTGTTTTATAGTGGGTCAGATTATCGCGGCAAAAGAAAGTGTATCCCACTTTGAGCTATCCCTCTCACTAGCCTTGCTAAGGAAAATTCGGGAGGTGAGCCGACTAAATCTCTAGCATGTTCATTTTGCAAGTAAGGCAGATTTTGAATTTTAAGTAAAGTTTTTGGGAGTTTGTTTCACCAAGAAGGTGAAGAGCATATCCCTAACTTTCCTTTTGATTCTCAAACACTTCAAACACTTAGTTCTTTTTCAACCTCTTGACAAGGAGGTTCTTAGAATTGAAATGTGTGGTTCAATTTCTTCCTTATTAAAGCTAGGTTTAAATGACAATGCCACAAGTTAAGGGAATGCAAGCTTGTTTGAGTAGAATACCTTTCCTTGTAGCTAGCAAAAGGCTAGGGGCATTTTTGAGTTGCTGATTTTCATTTTTCACTTACTCACCTTGGCAATTTGCTCCAACTCCCTCCTCCAATAAGTTAGTCCAACACAACCAATTCACAATGAGGGGAACCCAAACTTGCATGTAATCAATCAAAAGATTTTAATGAAAGAAGCTTTAATTTCAAGGTTCATAAATCCAATTTAGAGACACAAATTTCTATTTATAAGCTTCAATCATAGCTAAATATTTCTCATATACCTGGACATCCTCATCTAGTGTGGATTCAAGGACAACCTTTGTATGCACTTGATTCTCCTTCTTTATTTTCTTTGCCAATGCTTTTCCCTCCTTGTTGAACCTGCTTTCTGGCTTTTTCATTCTCGAATGTCTGCTCATTTACTAGTTAACAACAAACACAGAGAGTCAGATTTTCAAATTTTATCAAATTGAACGTGAAAATAGAAAATTAAATGTAGGCGACATCCTCTAGCTAATAGGCATGAATAAATCACTCAGAGGCGTGACTTTACTAATTACACGCAACACACTTCATTAGACAAGCGACATTAATAATAGCACAAGCAATAAATCAACTATGCAAAACATAAATAGAATCCTAAATCCATGGAAAATAGTCAATGCAAAGTGACATTCAAAGCTTCTAAAGTGATAAAAATATTATCAGAAGTGTAACATTAATGATCAAAGGCATGATAATCTCTTAACTACGCGATAGAAAATTTCTCTTTAAGCGTGATATTAAGTGTAAAGCGCAATGCAAAGAGGAAATTAACGTGATAGAAAATAAGTGATACACGATACTTCCCTATGTTTAGGTGTGATTTGAAGCTGTAAAGGCTGAATGCTTTGCCGTTCCAAGCATGAGTTTTCAGCTAATAGGTGTAAGATCAGGCTTCCGAAGTGACACTGTAAGAATTTCAAGCGTGAATAGATTTCCCGTAGGCGTGACTTTAGCAAATTCATATAGAAAACACATGAAAACTAGATAGAAACGTATGCAAAGATGATTTACATCACAAATTTGTTAGTATTCAAGGCTCAAGGCCCCACGGTGGGTGCCATTTGTGTGATGATATTATTCACCTTCATGAAATTACAAGATTAACTAAGAACAACAAGAATTAGAGTGAGAATTAATCTAATCAATGCACAATTAATCTATAACATCTCATGGATCTCTAGAAAGAAGTGGTAAGTGAGCTCTTAGCTGCAAATCCTCACTAGTGACACCTCTAAAATGAGAATAATGCTGCTATGATGATTCTAAATGCTTATTCTATGATGAATTTATGCTTAATCTAGTTCCATTGATAACAATGCAATGATAAAATGCTAAAATGATAACTCTAAATGCTCAAATGCTTCAATTGCTCTTAGAAATGATCTCAATTGACTATAATAACAATGCTTTTCAATTGAAATTCTAAGATGGAAATGCTCTCCAAAATGCCTCATACTTATAGTAATTTCCCAAGGGTAGGGGGTAGAGTGAGTTGATCATGGTTATGCTTGGGTAAGGTCAATTGGCTTTGCTTTGTCCATAAATGGGGGGACAAGGAGGGGACAATCATTTAAATGGTTTCAAAAGGCTGGACCATTTCAACAAAAGTGAGTGATTTGTGTCCATTTTGTCTCCAATTTGCTTTGCTGAGGGAAATTATGATTTATTAATTAATTAAAGTAATTAAATTTAGCCATGAAGGGTAAGAGGTTCATTTTGATTTTTGATTTCAACAACTATGTCATTAATTGAATTTAATCAATTTCATAGTATTTTTTCCCCTTTTCAAGCTTCATTTAATCATTTAATCATTTAATTGAATTTTTCTTTGATTTGAATTGCCTTTGTTCCATTTATTGATTTTTCGTCCTATTTTGATGATTTGATTGCACTTTTTGATTGATTTAAGCCTTTTCCAATTTTTCGTGTCTATAGTACCTTTATTTCTTAATTTCAACATTAGTCTTTTACATTTATTTCCCATATCAATACAATTTCATGTAAGTGTAAAATATTGGCTTTGGGGTCTCTTTTATGTGTAAACCATTGTTCTAGGACCTCATCTGATATTTTATTCTTTACATTTTGGTGAAGCCAACATACTTACTCTCTTTCTTTTTGGTGTTAGATCATTTGTTTTCTTTCCTTAGGATTAGATTTTTTTTATGCTCTTGCATTCACATTTCAAAAATCCAAAAAATTGCAAATTTGTTTTTCAAAAATACAAAAACATTTACATTGCTTTGTGGAATTAGATGCCCTGTTGTGTTTGATTTCCTTTTCATGCTTATAAGTTTCATTTGAATGCATTGGGATATATCTGGATCTATTTTTTATGCATTTCTTTATTTGTTATCATGTTGCACAAGTTGTTTCAAATATTTTCCAAACATTCTTCTATAACTTTTGGGATTACACAACATTCTCCTCTTACCTTAACATTGCATGCTGTTACACCTAGAAAGACTTTATATAGTGCATGTGATATTTCTTTGTCCTCTTTTGAATTTCCTTGTAAGGATATATTAGAGCAAGAAGATGAATTTAATCTATCTCTCCATCATATTTCTCTTTATGGAGTTGAGGATTGATGTTAATTCTTCTCCTAATATATGTCTTTTCTATGATCCTACTTTAGAACATAATTTACCTTCTAGGGATCCTAAATTTTGCTTTATTGGTAGGGATGATAATCCTCTTATTTGGGATGAACCTTTGGATTTGGATTTTGATTACTCTCTTGCTCATGAAACCATTTTGGATGATCCCTTGGATAACGACATTGATTTATCCCCTCCTCACAAAGAAGCTTTGATACAAGAGGGTGATTTATTAATAGATGACATATTGATACATGATGATAACTCTTTTCCTAACACACATGTAGAAATTTTAGTGAAAGAAGATGATATTATAGATCCTCTACCTCCGTTTGAGATTCCTTCTAGTGATGAGGCATTAGTGGATAATCATATGAATTCCCTTAATTTTCTCCCTTTTAGTGATGATCCTATGGAGAATCAAGATCTTAGCTCATCTCCTCCTAGGATTTCCTCTTTTATTCCTTCTTGTGAATCTATTTGTAGTATTGAGACAACTAAAATGGTTTCTCCTAAACCGTTGTTGACTGTCAAAGGTTGTCCTCACATTACTATCAAAGGTAAACCTATAGAGTCTTTCAATGACCAAGCTTTGATAGCTCACACATATTGTACAAGGAATAACCTTCAACCTAATTTGATGGTTTCTACTTCTTTACCACCTTCTCAACCTATTCTTCCTCCTCCACCCCATCTTCCTAGAAAGGAGTATGACTTGATAACCCAATTACAAAATACTCCTGCCAAGATTTCTTTATGGGAGCTTCTTCAAAATTTACCTACCTACTATGAAGCCTTGTAAAAGGCTCTAGCAACTCTTCCTACTCCACCTCCTAATCAAGAGAACATCAATAACTTCTTACAATGCATGCATGCTACCCCGGGTCCTCCTGACATTGTATTTAATCAAAAGGATTTACCTTCTAAAGAAGTTCAAAATCAATATGATGCTCTTATGGTTGCTGTTTCTATGAATAAAAGTATCATTCATAGGACCTTGATTGATAACGGATCTAGGCTTAATTTTT
The DNA here is from genome assembly GCA_027943335.1 of Chamaecyparis obtusa. Classification (NCBI taxonomy): domain Eukaryota; kingdom Viridiplantae; phylum Streptophyta; class Pinopsida; order Cupressales; family Cupressaceae; genus Chamaecyparis; species Chamaecyparis obtusa. The sequence goes on along the minus strand of BSBK01011581.1, from coordinate 123,554 downwards.
GTAGCATGGACATGCTAAAAGCAATTAACGGCACTCTCTCAACTATTCAACCTAACAATGTTCCTATACGTGGCATTGATAACATTGCTAAGAACACTTTAGGAATCATTACCTTACCTGTCAAAGTAGGACCGGTCATCCTGAATACACCTATTCATGTTATGGCTGGACCTCTCAATTTTAACCTTCTTTTGGGTAGACATTGGTTGCATGAGATGCATGTTGTTCCTTCCACCCTTCACCGTAAAGTCAAGTTTATACATAAAAATGTGATGTATACACTTCATGCGGATGATGTGCATAATCCTTGTCTTAATATTCAAACTCACACTACTCCTATTTCTAATAGTAATCCTCATCCTTTAATTCTCTTCCTGGCGATGATTGGGGAACCTTGGATTTTACTCCTACCTTTATTGGAGAGTATAAGATTAATGATCTTGATTTTATGAAGAAATAAAGAGAGTTTGAATAGTGAGTTTTTACTTCTAAACCCCTTTGTAATCACTTTATCACTACTTCTACCCACAATGAATATGTCAAACCTACTAATGATGATATAGTGACTACTGAAGTTCCATTGTCTTCTTTTGATATGGCTTCTCGTTATGGTCTTGGTTATCACTTCCTAGTTAAACAAGGATTTAATACTCAAGGATTTGGTAAGCATAAACAAGGAATTCAAATGCCCTTACACATTAGGGGGCATGAGAATTCTTATGGATTAGGATTTAATCCTCAACAACAAATCAATGTTAACAACATCTCAAATAACACTTCAAAACATGATGAACCTAAGAAGGAATTTGACCAAGAAGTTATTTTGCCTAAACTCCTTCATTCTAAGATGATTACTAGACCTAAACGCAAAAAGAAATGTAGTCCACACTTGAAGACTCTTCCTTTTTGTTTATATCATATATTCATGATCACTCTACTAATGAATTTCAAGCTTTACATTATAAGATTAGGCAAGTCATTGATAGTAATGTTATTTATATATCATGTGGCAATGAGTTGTATTTCAATCCTATTTTCTCTATATAACATTCATATTCCTATTATGGAGCTCCACATTATGTAAAAAATGGTAGCCTAAAACTTGGGGGCTCATTGTCTTGGATATTGTTGTGAGCGATATAATAGGTCTCCTTCCATCCTTGTTCCTACACTTGGGGGGCAAGGATGTCATTTCCTTCTTTTATGTCTTTCCGGGAGTCACCTCTTTCCTTGGTTAAGCAATATCTATCTATTATGTGGTATCAAATTATACATGGACATTTTGGTTTGCATGGAGGATCTTTTTCCTTGATCACAACTGATTTCATTGTTTGACATTGGGTTTCCATGGTTGATATATATCTCACCTTGGAAATTGAATAGTGTGGTATCCCTCACAAGGGTTACTTTTTCACTTGTTGCATGATATCTCTTTTCATTCGTCCCTTCCATGGACTCATAGGAGCCGAGACCTTCTTGGCTTGGACTGGGTGTTGTGTATGGATATTGTCATGATGCTGAAGAAGGCTTTATCCTTGTTCTTTTCTTTCCTTAACATGTCAAAATAGTATGTTTTTTCCATATTAAGGAGGGGGGCATATATACGGCCTCCCTCATTCTATATTATGTAATTTTGTTCTAACCTTTTGTCTTGCAACATGCTAAATCTCGAAAGGTAATGCACAAAAGTTGCTAAATCCTGAAGAGACACACATTTCCAATATCAACTATGGTAAATCTTTCGAATGTAATGCAAATAAGTTGCTAAATCTTGAGGAGACATCCATTTTTCAAATTTTTTCAATATGCTAAATCTTGGAAGGTAATGCACATAAGTTGCTAAATCCTAAAAAGACGCGCATCAATATGCTAAATCTTCCGAGGGTAACACACATAAGTTGCTAAATCCCGAGGAGACACACATTTTGTATTCCATGGTGATACAACAAGGTGGATCTATGGGCACTTTATAAAAGTCATTAGAATATGCACTACATACATGCACAAAGCTGTGAGAAGGTGCACAACTTTATGGGGTGACTATCAAGTGTTTTCTTGGTGGGCCATCCTATCCTTTATTGGTTTACGGTGAGATACACACATCTTACTAGGTGAGCTAACCACTCCTCTCTTCCCTTTTCTATCTTCTTCTAGTGATGTCTCTCTTATTGCAATCTTGGAGTTGATGGAGACTCGAGTCTTTGGGGGCTTGAGGATTCCTTTGTCCCTTTGATTTCAATAATATTATCTTTTTCTTTATGATCTCCTTTACCAAGAGTTTGCATCGAGTCCATACTCTTGCTAAAGTGGGGACTTAATGTATCATCTTAAAATGTAAGCACTTCCATGATAAGAGTGTTTGGCCCTCTGAGTAACTGGTTTGGGGTCATGTCGATTGCCTTGAGTGGATATTCAACTTTGATCTAGCTTTTTCCCCTGTTCTGCCTCATTTTCCACTTCTTCTGAGTATTTTGGACTATGAACCTGAGTTTTTTAACCATAAGGTCAAAGTCAACCTTATGGGGTCAAAGTCAACCTCAATCTTGACCTGGTTAGGTTTGAGCTTGATCTTGACCCTAGGGTCTATGATCTTTGGGGTTTGCTTCCGGTTTTGAGATTTCATCAAAACCTTGTCTTTTCCCTCTTCGGGGCCATTATTTCTTGGATTAAGTGATGAATTCTCAAATTAATATTTGGGGTGGACCTTTCTTGAGATTTGTATAGGATTCCTAATTTATTATTGGAGATTATCCTTTCTTGAGTTTTGTGTCTAATGCTCAAATTAACTTTGGGGTTGGCCTTACCTTGAATTTTGTAACAAGGCTCTTAAATAATTATTTTATTTATATATTAAGGGTGGTCCCCTCCTAGATTTTTGTGTCAAGACTTTAATTTAATTTCCTCTCCATGTGCACCTCTCTAGAGTTTTATGCCATGGGCCCTTAATTATTATTTTCTACAAGGCCCCTCTTGTGCCCTCGATCACTATAAAAGGGAGCCTTCCTCTCTCATTTTCTCCATCAAGTTTCCACATCTCATCTCATAATCTCTCAAGCTCTAAAGTGCAAGCAAGAAAGAAGATCAAGCATTCAAGCATTCAATTCATCAAGGAGATCCATTAGAATCCATTGAAGGATTCAAGCTCTATGGAGCTCTCTTATTGAAGATTCCTCTATTTCCATTCAAGCCTCTTCCAAATTCAAGATCCATTCAAGATTGGTGTTGAAGATATAAAGAAAATTGATTGGAGACATCTTATATTTGATTATGCATTCATCCATTCTTATGGATTCAAGTATTCAAATCCTCCACAAGGGTTTCAACTCAAGCAAGGTGAATTGTTCCATTTACTTTGTTTATTCCACCAATTTCATTTCAATTTCAAGATTAATTCCTAAATTTGGGTTTGACTAAGGCAAACCCCTTCCCCACAACAAACAAAACTATTTTTCTTGCAGGCACAGGTGTAGAATTTCAGATATGAGAGCGGATTTGGATACTCTTTTCGGTGAACTTCCGAGATCCGCAAACAAATTCAAAGTTGACCTTCAAAATCTCTAGGTCATCATTGACCTTTTATGAGGGTCAAGGTCGACCTGATCTCAGCTTTGAAAAATATTTTTGGGTTTTGTAGATCTCGCAGTTTCAGTTTAGTTTTGAGAATCAATAGTTTTTGAGATTGTTTGATAGGGTTTTCAGCCGATTCTTTTTTAGAGGTAAGTACCTTTATTTCTTAATTTCAACATTAGTCATTTACATTTACTTCCCATATCAATACAATTTCATGTAAGTGTAAAATATTGGCTTTGGGGTCTCTTTTATGTGTAAACCATTGTTTTAGGACCCCATCTGATATTTTATCCTTTACAATGACTACTCTTAGTAAAGAGCTTTCAAAGTTTGAAAATACATTCAAAGCTAGTGTGACTAAGTATGACAAGGGAGAGATTTCTTCTAAATACAAGTTCAACCACTATGATAAGAAATGGGAAGAGATCATGGAAGAGGAAAGGAAGATGGATGAAATTGAAGCCTTTATTGCAAAATTACTACCTAAGGGTTCCGGTAAGTATGAAGGAAAGTTGCCTTTGAAATTATTTAACTATAATAAGATTGGTCACATTGCATCTAGATTTAATTTAAAGATTCTAAGGAACCTAAGATCAGATCTAAGAAATTTTACCCTAAGGGTCATAAAAAAATTTATGTTGAAGAAGGTGTGACTGATGATGAATCTACTGCTAGTGAATAAGAGGTTGTGTTTATTTCTATTAAAGAAGATAATCCTAAAGAAGAGAAAGCTTTAGTTTTGCATGTTGGTAATGAATAGATGTAAAATGGATTCACCTCTATTCAAATGTAAAGGGGGAAATATGAGATCTATTCTCAAAAACCCAAATTCCCCAATGAAGAGATCCGATTTGATCAACCAAAAGGTTAATGCACAATCAAATCAATTTTATGGAAAAGAATAGTAGGAAGAGAGAGAGTAAATCCAATATTTCCCTAAATGTGGAGGATTATGTTTAGAATATAGAATAATTGAAATGCAACTACTAACCTGAAAATCAGGGCAGATCTGGAAAATGTTGAATTCTGGTGTCTATGTGTACTTTCTAGAAAATCTAAAACTTGTCTTGGATTGGAAATGCAAAGATAGATAAAACCCATAAATCTTTCCTCAAGATGGCTCATCTTGGGTTGGACCCTCATAAAAGGTCAAATACCACATTCTTTATTTGAAGTCCGATTCGAATGCTATTCACAGATCCTAAAAGATGGCCAAAAAAGGTATCCAAATTCGCTCTCAGATCTGAAACTCTACACTTGTACCTGCAAGAAAATGGGGGTTTTTGTTGTATGGGGGGTTTGCCTTGGTCAAACCCCAATTTAGGAATTAACCTTGAAATTGAATTGAAATGTATTGTGCATAAACAAAGTAATTGAAACAAATCACCTCGCTTATGTTGAAGTCCTTGTAGAGGATTTGAATCCTCAAATCCACAAGTAGGAATGAATGTAGGATGTAGGATGTCTCCAATCAATGGTATTTGATCTTCAACACCAATCTTGAGTTGATCTTTGCATATGAGAAGGCTTGAATGAATGGAGAAAGATGGATCATCAAAGGGGGCTCCAAAGAGATTGAATCCTTCAATAGCTAATAATCGATCTCCTTGATGGATGAATGCTTGAACACTTGAATGCTTGAAGACTTGCTTGCACTTGAGAGCTTGATGGCAAGAGAAGATGTGATTGATGAATGTGAAAATGAGAGAGGAAGGCCTCCTTTTATAGTGATCTAGGGCACACTCCTCTAGATGGGCCACCTTGGAGAATTAAATCCCAATTAGGTCCTCACCTTTAGAAAATATATCTAGATTAAATGCAATTAAAGGATTTACCATCCTGAAACCCAAAATGGCCGACTCGGAGGTGGGAAAATAAATTTCCCGAAAGCCTGAAGCCCCAAAATTAAGGATCTAGAAATTTTGGAGAAAGGGGTCAAAGTTGACATTGACCCTAACCTAGTCAAGGTCAACCTAAGACATTGACCTTTTTCTTAGGTTGACTCAAAACTAAATTAGGAGGTCCCAGGGATGCCCAAAAACCTAGAAATGATGCTAGAATAGGATAGAATGTCAGGAATAGACATAAAATCCAATGATTACTGAAATGAAGGCCAAGAGGATCCATCTCTAAATCCTACCTAGAAAATAGAGCCATGGAAGAGAGAAATTCAAGAGAATCCTTAAGATCCTAACCCTAATTTCACCTAGAATGAAGAAATCAAGTGCAGGGAAGAAGTGGAAAGTGGGGAGAAAAGCCAAATACAAGAAAAGACCCAATCAAGGTGCTTAACATGACCCCAAACCACTTAATCAAAGGGCTAAATGCTCTTATCACGGAAGTGCTTCCATTTTAAGATGATACAGGTAAAAGAAATGATTGGGTCATTGATAGTGGATGTCTTCATCACATGACTAGTGATAAAAATAACATTGTGAAGATTAAAAATTATGATGGTGGTGTTGTTAGGTTTGGTAATAATAGTCCCCATTTGATTAAGGGAAAAGGATCTATCACTCTTTATCGTAAAAATAGTACTGATGATTTATTTTATGTTGAAGGTTTAAGACTTAATTTGTTGAGTAATGGATAATAAATGGATAAGGGATACCAATTGAAATTCATGGAAGGAATGTGAAAAATCATTGGAAGCATTGGAAATCTAATTTCATCTAGTACAAAGACTGTAAGTAATATATTTCATTTAAAACCTATTGAAAATAAGTACTTGGTTGCTAAGATTGATGACAATTGGTTGTGATAGAGAAGATTTTTTCATGTGAACTTTGATAATATGGTGAAGGTTAGAAATAATAATGTTGTAAGAGATCTACCTAAGTTGATGAAGCCTAACAACTTGTGCAAAGATTGTCAATTAGGTAAGTTGAATAGATATAATTTTAAGAACAAGGCATACACTTCAAATGGATTGCTATATCTAGTACATATTGATTTGTGTGGTCCTACTAAGACAACAATCTATTATGGTGATAGATACTTTATGATATTTATTGATGACTATACAAGGATGATGTGGGTTAAATTCTTGAAAGAGAAATCAGAAGCTTGCCAAAAAAAATAGATATTCAAGGTGCTAATTGAGACAAATTCTTGACAGAGATTGAAATGTTTAAGATCAGACTCAGATGGAGAATTCACATCCTGTGAGTTTTATTCTTTTTTTGATGAACATGGGAAAAATAAGCAGACTTCTGCTCCATGATCCCTACAATAGAATGGTGTTGTAGAGTAAAGGAATAGAACTATTCTAGACACAGCTAGAACCATGATGATTGAAGATAATGTTTTGTAGATAAAATAGAGAGAGAGAGGAAGTAATCATTGTGGTATGCACTTTGAACCAAGTAAAAATAAAGAAAGGAACTAATAAGAGTCCTTATGAACTTTGGTTTGGTCGTGTTCTTACTGTAAAATATTTTAGGATTTTTGGAATAAAGAATTATATTAAGAGAGATGAGAATATTGGAAAATTTGATCCTAGAAGTGATGAAGGGATATTTATTAGATATTATACTAAAAGAAAAGCATACAAATGTTATAACCTTATAATGAAGAAAATTGTTGAAAGTGAAAATGTTAGAGTTGATCAGAATATGCATAGATCTGAAAGAGCTTATAGGTATGACATAACTAGAGAGGATAAATAGACCGTGGAAGCACATAATCAGATTCTAGATTTGAATGGTTCAGAACAACAACATGAGCCAATGGAAAATGAGGAGGATGTTGATGCCGAAGGGTTTGCTACAAAGCCTGTTAGGAATAGTCCCAATGGATAACTAAGATGGGGGGGGGGTGAATCAATTATCTACAAGTTTCAATTCTTTATCCAATTAGGTATACTCAAACATAAAGCATAAATACAATGAAAGAACACTTGAACACAACATCAATATTTTGGTTACAGGGAAACCTAAATAGGTAAAAACCCCGGTGGGAGTTGATACCTGCTAATATTTTGTACTATTGTATAATGATCCTTGCTAGAAGATCCTTTACCATGTTAGGAGTAGCTTTACAATATATTAAGTACAGTAGACCTAGTTAAGGGTCAGACCCTATTAGGAGTCTTTTAAAATTGTCCCTGTTAGGGGAGACAACGCACTGTCTGAGAGCTCACTGCTCAAATGGGCAAAGGCTACAACCTTCTGAATAATAGATACAGACTATATCTGGATCTTGGTGAACTGCACTTAGACCTACTGTCTGGATTAGTTCCAATGAATAACACACATACTCTACTTGGTCAGATAGACCTTCTTCTAATGGTTCAACACTTTGCACAGTCTACTTTTCTCTACTTAATCAACCATGAACCACACTCAAGTAATCACAAATGATTGCCTATAAATATTTTTCTCCAATGATATAATCAAGTCATCCTATTAGAACCACTTTGAAATCATATTAGAGGAAAGATATTTATAGGTAGTCATTTGTGATTGCTTGAGTACTGGCCTGCTGGAAAATCTCCAACAATCTCCCCCTTTGGCATTGATGGCAACATGTGGAATGACAAACCACCATCAACCCAAATGAACATTTATTTTATAACATTCTCCATTTCCTCTTCAAAAATCCCCCAAAGATGAATCCTCCATGTACTACAATATTTTCTAATATTCTCCATTTCCTCAATTGTACTGCTGTCGTAACTAAATGTTGCTCCCCTTTAGTATTTTACTCCTCTTTTTACTTTTTTTTTTCATTACTCTATATATTACTCCCCCTTTGACATCAATGGCAAAGGGTGCCATTCATTTTAGGCACCAATACTAATCCTGAGGTAGAGTAGTCAACCTTCCATCAGTCCCTGAGGACTGATGCCATTCCCGCTTCCTTCTAAGAAGAATCAGGGAAGGGAATTACTCCCAACTTTCCCCTGAGATAATCAAAAGTATCCTTAGGCAAGGGATTTGTGAATATATCTACCAACTATTCTTTAGTACTCACATAGTCCAACTTGACTTCTTTCTCTACCATTTTCTCTCTTAGGAAGTGATACTTGATCTCAATGTGCTTTGTCTTTGCATGCATCATAGGGTTCTTTGACATATTGATAGTGCTAGTGTTATCACAGTGAATAACAATAGGATAATCAATTTGAATTCCAAAATCTTTTATGATTTGCTTGATCCAGATAATTGTAGAACAATTCAAGGCTACTGCAACATACTTCGCTTTTGATGTTGACTAAGAAATAGAGTTTTGTTTCTTGCTTGTCCAAGTGACAAGTCTATCACCAAGAAACATTGCTCCACCTGAAGTACTTTTTTTGTCATCAACACATCCTACCCAATCTACATGTGTACACATGAAGCTCAACATTTTCTGAATTAGTATACCATAGACCATAATCTATAGTTCCCTGCAAGTATCTGAATGTTCTCTTCACTACCATGAGGTGACTTTGTTTAGGCTCTGCAACAAATCTACCAACTATACCAACTGCATTGGAAATGTTAGGTCTAGTATGAGTAAGATAAATGAGTTTACCAATCATAGACTTATACAATGTTATATCAACTGCTGTTGAGTCATCTTCCTTTGTAAGCTTGCATCTAGTAATCATAGGGGTTCCTACTAGCTTGTAATCATCCATATTGACTTTCTTTAGTATCTCTTTCACATACGTTGATTGATTAATGAAAATCCCTTTTCTATCTACTACACATTTAATCCCAAAAAGTACTTGATAGGATCAATCATACTCATCTCAAAGTCATTCTATATTTCTTTGGTACATTCAACACTGAGTTTTTCATTACCTCCAAAGATAATGTCATCAACAAATATAGCTATAAATTAATAAACCTTCAGATGTCTCTCTAATGAATAGATTATAATCTGTTGCTCCTTTGTTGAATCCAATCTTTGTTAAGTATCCATCTAGTCTCTCATACCATGCTCTAGGGGATTTCTTAAGTCCATAGAGGGCCTTCTTCAATATACATACCATATTAGGTCTATCTGATAAGGTGAATCCTTCAAGCTATTCAATGTATACTTCTTCTTTTAAGTCTCCATTCAAGAATGCTAATTTGACATCCATCTGATAAACTTTGAAGATTTTAACTGTAGCATAAGCTAAAAACAACTTAATAGCTTCTAATCTACTCATAGGTGCAAATGTGTCTAAATAATCAATGCCTTCTCTTTGCGCATATCCCTTACATACTAATCTTTCTTTATTTCTTACTACTGTACCATCTTCATTCATCTTTTTTCTGAATATCCACTTTGTTCCAGTCACATTCTTATCACTAGGTCTTGGGACCAGTTCCCAAGTGTCATTCTTAATGATCTAATCAAGTTCTTCTTTCATAGCATCATGCCAATCTGAATCCTTACAAGCATCTTCAACACTTAAAGGTTCAATCTGAGATAGTAAACATACCACATCATTGCTAGCTGAGTTCTTTGTTTGTGATCTTGTTAAGACTTTGCCACTCTGATCTCCAATGATTTCTTTCTTGGAATGATTTCTTGATGTAAACTTTGGAACTTTAGGTGATGATGACTCATCAACCTTAGGTGTACCTTCTTCACTTGTCTTGGGGTCATTGAACAACACATCAATGCTATCAAACATTTCCTCAATAACTGTCTCACTAGTGGAGGGTCAAGGTTCTTCTTTAATCAAGGGTGAGTAATCATGATATGTTTCTTGAATCATAAACTTTTCATCAATCTTTACATGAGCACTTTCAATGATATTTTTCAATCTTAAATTGAAACATCTATAAGCTTTACTTTTAGTAGAGTAACCAAGAAAAATACCTTCATCACTTCTTGCATCAAACTTGCCTACTGCTTCATCCCTCTTGATGTAGCACTTGCTTCCAAAGATTCTGAAGTATTTTACTGTGGAAACATTACCAAACCATAGCTCATAAGGTTTTTTGTTAGCGCTAGGCCTTAACTAAATTCTATTGATTTTATAGACTATTGTATTGACCGCATCTCTCCAATAGGTGTGTGCAACTTTTCCTTCTATCATAATGGTGCACGTTGTATCAAGAATGATTCTATTCCTTCTCTCTACAATTCCATTCTGCTGAGGTTTTCTAGGTGCACTTAACTGTCTCTTTATGCCATGTTCTTTGTAGTACTCATAGAATCTGTCAGAGGTGAATTCTCCTCCTCTATCTGATCTCAAACATTTTATCTTTAATCCAGATTCATTCTCAACCTTAGCTTTCAATATTTTGAACTTCTCAAAAGCTTCTGACTTTTCTTTTAAGAATGCAACCCACGTCATCCTAGTATAATCATCAACAAACAAAATAAAATACCTTTCACCATAGTATGATCCTATTTGAGTTTTTCCACATAGGTCTATATGAATCTGATCCAATGTGTTCTCTGCTGAATTCTACTTTCTCCTGAATGAATTTCTCACATGCTTCCCCATCACACATTCCCTGCATATAGTATCAACTGGCTTTTCTATGCTAGGTAGATCTCTTACTACTTTAACATTGCTTATCTTTACTATGTTATCAAAATTGATATGACATAGTCTTTTATGCCACAACCGTCATCTGTATACACCTAAAAATGGTCACCTAGACTATTAGCCCCTTGCTAGCATTTTTGCTAAAATCTTAAATTGCTTATTCTAGATCAAATCCTAGTTCTATCATTTTTTATGGGCTAACCATTTTATCCTAAGTTTTTATTTATTTAAAAGGAATATTCCCTCCCCTTTTAATAAATAAAAAGCCCCCACTTTTCCTCTTATCTTAAGTTGCACAAATAAAGCATTATTCTTATTTTATAAAAAAGGGAAAAGCACTTTTTGTCTCATATGGACACAAAAGTCAACTCCTATTTTCTCATTGGAGGATATTTGTGCACATGGATTGCTCATCTTTCAAGCTCCACCCTTGATTAAATCTTTTGCCTCTTAATCTCCATGGTCCATTCCTTCTCATTTCCTTTAAAAGGAGAGCTCTCTTCTTCATTCTAGATCCCCAACTTTTTATGCTAACTTTATGCTGCAGGTTTTCTAGGTCACTTTGGAGCTTTTGAAGATTTGGAGCATTCTTAGTATCTACATCTCATTCTTGCATTCTTATCTTAGCTTCATATTTATGCTTTCTTAGATTAGCTTCATTTCTATGCTCTAGATTAGCTCACATAGATTAATTAGCTTGGGTTGTAACACTTTCATATTTCCTTTCATAGCTTAGCTTGCATTTCTATTTCTAGTATAGCATTGCATTGCATTTTCATTCTCGATAGCTATGCTAGGTAGATCTCTTACTACTTTAACATTGCTTATCTTTACTATGTTATCAAAATTGATATGACATAGTCTTTTATGCCACAACCAACTGTCATCAACTTTAGCAACAAAACAACTTGCTTCTGAATTGAGTTGAAAAACTTTACCTCTTGTCTTTTTGCCTAATGTAATCATAACACCATCTTTGTTGTTAATGATGAATTTTTCATCTTTGAACTCCAACTAATAGCCTTTACCAAGTAACTATCCAACACTGAGAAGGTTAAGTTTCAAACCATCAACATACAGAACATCATCAGTACTGTTCTTTCCATCCAAAGTGATGGCTCCTCTACCAACTATAGGTTTAGGAGTGTTGTCTCCAAATCTAACCATACCTCCATTGTATTTTTCCAAATGAACAAACCTACCTTTATCACCTGTCATGTGATGTGAACAACCACTATCTATAATCCAGTCTATTCTTATATCTACTTGAGAAATCAATGCTAGCTCTTGATTCACTTTCTCATTTTTAGGAATTGACTTAATATTTGTTTTGTCTACAATATAAATGAATCCAATTTCTTCTTCACCCTATTCTTCATATGAGATTCCATCTCCAACATAGTAGCATTCCTAAGAATACTTAGGCTTATAATCCTTTTTGAACTTTCTAGCTCTAGTGGGACACTTAGATGCAAAGTGACCAATCTTATTACATGAAAAGAACTTAAATGGTAATTGACCTTCATATTTTTCTTTTCCTTTCTTTTCTCTTTTGGAAATCATGGCAATAAAATCATCTAGTGTTTTATCTTCATCATCATCATCAAAATTACCAAAAGAGTTTGTAGATTTCTTACCATGAACTATTGCTTTGAAAGTTGTCTCACTCTTTGGTTTTATCTTCAATCTTGAAATCTCAAAAGCTGAGATTTTGCTGATCAAGGTCTCTCTCTTGAAATTTGATGTAAGCTGCATGGTCTCATCAAGGATGCTTATCTTGCTCTCATATTCTGGAGTAAGAGTAGTCATCAACTTGTCCATAATGTCTTCCTCAGAAATCTCTCCACCATTGTTCCTAATTCCAGCAACTGCTTCATTAATTCTCTGATTGTAAGCTCTGATATTTTCTTTAGGCAGCATCTCTAATGCATTGTATCTTTTATTCCATCTCTTTTTGTGCACATCCTTTTCTTGTTTGTCTCCTTTAAAAATGTCTTCAAGGTGCTTCCAAATTTTTTGGGCTGTATCTATCTTTTTTACTTTTGAAAATTCACCATCAGATAGGGCACTGATAAGGGCTTCTTTAGAAATAGCATTCTGATGAAACAATTCCTTTTGAGCATCAGTAGCATCATCTTTTGCAAGGTCTTCTAATGTAGGATTCTTGGCTTCTTGGATGGTTACATTAAAAACTTCAAAAGCAATGCACTGCAAATGGGTCACCATCTTGTTCTTCCAATCAAGATAACTCTCTCCATCGAACTTAGGACTTTGTTTCCTAAAGTATGCAATCTGATCAACCTCAAGATGTTAAACTTTCTCTCTGAGGCACTTGGCTCTGATACCAATTGTTAAAAATAGTCCCAAGAGATAACTGAGAGGGGGGGGGTGAATTAGTTATCTACAAGTTTCAATTTTTTATCCAATTGAGTATACTTAAACATAAAGAATAAACATAATGAAAGAACACTTCAACACAACACCAATATTTTGGTTATGGGAAAACCCAAATAGGTAAAAACCCCAGTGGGACTTGATACCCACTAATATTTTGTACTAGTGTATAATGATCCTTGCTAGAAGATTCTTTACTTTGTTAGGAGTTGCTTTACAATATATGAAGTATAGTAGACCTGGTTAAGGGTCAGACCCTATTAGGATTCTTTTACAATTGTCCTTGTTAGGGGAGAGGACACACTGTTTGAGAGCTCATTGCTCAAATGGGTGAAGGCTACAACCTTTTGAATAATAGATACACAATATATCTAGATCTTAATGAACTGTGCTTAGACCTTCTATCTAGATCAATTCCAATGAATAGCACACATACTCTACTTGGTCACATAGATGTTCTTCTGATGGTTCAACACTTTGCACACTCTGCTCTGCTCTGCTTAATCAACCATGAACCACACTCAAGCAATCACAAATGACTGCCTATAAATATCTTTCCTCCAAATGATATAATAAAGTTGGCCTATTAGAACCACCTTGAAATCATATTAGAGAAACCATAATAAACTCCAAAAAACATTATGTCAGCTCTATTATGCATGCAACTCATTCTGGGACCTATCTAATAAAATAATTGTAGACGCACGCCACACACTATCGGCTCTACCAAAACAACTAGAACTTTCTCTTAAGCTGAATTAACTTATGCACTCTTAACCAAACATCAATAATACTTCTCCAAGCTTAACTCCAAGGGCACATATCCTCAAGATAGGTGCAACTCAAGAAACAATAAAATCTTTGTCGGCTCTTCTGAACAAACACAAGAAACTGCTACTGGTGAATAGCGACTGCATAACTTCACTTGTGTTCATCATTAGACTATGTGTTCATAACTAAAACATCACTAACATGTATTCAACATATATCCTAGGCTGCATGCCCATAAGACAACTATACAGACAACCATACACAGAACATTGCCTATAACTCTGTCAGGAACACTACTGACACAAGTTGCTATATAACTATCTATACTTATAGTTAATCTCTGTGCCCATGATATCATGTTGATATCATGTCCATGCATCATATACTGAAGGCTTACTACATAAGACTTCCACGCATGCTACTTTCCATATGTTGTCATCAATGGCAAACATATAGTCAGTACTGGCCTACTGGAAAATCTCCAACAAAGCCTACTCTAAAGACTCCATGGTGTGTAAGAATTAATCATCTTGAAGATGTTATTATTGTTGATAAGAATAGAGGTATTCAAACTAGAGGAAGAATCACTAGAGATGAAATATGTTTTTTATCTGAAATTGAGCCTAAAGATGTAAATGAAGCATGTGATGATAAAATATGGGTGAAAGTTATGAAAGAAGACCTTGATCAAATTGAGAAAAACAAGACCCGAATTCTTGTTCCCAGACCTATGAACAAGAATGTGATCAGAACTAAATGGATATTCAAAAACAAGTTGAATGAAGATGGTAAGGTGATTCAGAATAAAGAAAGACTAGTATGAAAAGGGTATTCCCAAATGGAAGGTATTGATTTTTCAGATATATTTTCTCCTATAGCTAGACTTGAAGTTGTTATTGATGCAGGAAAATCCTTGGGAAGGTGGAAATCCTGCATGTTGGAGTGTTTTTGTGTTGATCAGTTGCATTTTTGACTGAGGAGATCGGTCTTTGAAGGAACTTGGTAAACTTTTGGTGCTCGAATGAACCTATGCTTGGCAATGCTTGTAGTGCTTGGTTGACGTGCTTGCTTGGTGATGCCTAGGTTGCTCGGTTGTTTTTTATGATGCATGGTAGTTTGGTTTATCGACTGGAGTTATTGGAGATTTGGTGGGTTGACTTGATGTATTTAATATGGGCAACTTGTCTTGCATTCTCCCAGGTAGATCTAGAGGCCGACATGGAGAATTACTTATTTGTAAGGTTATTTGAGAGCTGACTTGTATTGCATTTAATAATTATTGTTTTAGGAGCTGACTTGGGCTTAGGAGTTATTTCTTTCTTCCATCCAACTTGTGGCTAAAGAAGTAGTATTTAAGAAGGTACAAGGTAGTTGTAAGTAGAGCGAGGTAGTGAAATAGAGCAGAGATTCAAGTTGGGAATTAGGAGCTGCAACTTGGTGAGCAGAGCTAGTGTTTGAGGTGTATAAACAAGAAGATTGCTTGGTGGCTTGCGAGCACAAGTTTAGATCTTTTTGGATGTTTCTACCAGATTGTTGCAGCCCGTTGTTATAGATCTGGCTAGGTAGGATTATGATTTAATTTAGATCTTGAGGGATCTTGTAGACTGTTACTTGCTTTGTAATTAGCCATAACCGAAAAGGCCTTACAACCTGACACATTGCATGCAATTAGTTATTTGATGAATAAAGAGTTTAATTGTTGTAAATCTTGTTTTGCTATTGGATTCCATTGTGTCATTGTTTAGCTAGGGGCTTGGACATCTCCTTTGGGGATTCTCTTGGCCTTACACTACGTCAGGTGGTATTAGAGCTTGAAGTTCTTGAGTGTGTGGATAGATCACCGAAGTTTAGGCAGTTTTCACTTGGACCCTGGGTTGGTGATTTGTTTCCTTGGGTTTTCAAAGATTTCTGGAAGATACCTCCAAGAATATTGGACCCTAAGGAAATTGAAAATTGTTGTGATACTATGGAGTCTAGGATTACATAGAAGGTTAAAGCTGATTTCAGATCTGAGATAGAATTGATGAAGAATGACATGATCATTGAGATTATGAGGGCTATGGATGTTGTATCTCAGAATGCAGGCACTGAGGATGGCTATGAGGAATCTGTTGAAGACTTTGAAGCTACTAGATCTAGTGGAGATGATAGAATCAATTAGAGGGACATATCTAGTAAAGACAGAACTAGTCGGTTGCAGAGATTTGGAGCTTGGTTAAGTACTAGTTACCAAATGGAAGTTTCTAACTTCTCTGGTACTTTGAGACCTGAGGAGTTTATTGATTGGATTCGTGAGTTAGAAGACTTCTTTGAGCTTGATGAAATTAAAGATCCTCTTAGAGTGAGACTGACACAAATAAAGTTGAAAGGACGTGATTCTCTTTGTTGGAAAGAATTGCAGAGAGAAAGAGAAGATTAAAGTAAAATGAAGATAAATCGATGGAGGTTGATGGTGGCTAAGTTAAAGGCTAAGTTCATACATGCCAACTATGAACTTGAATTAGTTAATAAATTGTAGAATTTGAAGAAAAAAGAATTCATTGATGAAGACTATACCGAGGAGTTCTATAAGTTAACTATTTAGTCTAGACACATAAAATTCGGTAAGGAAAAGGTAGCTCAATATGTGAATAGATTGAGATTCAATATTCAAGTTGAGATTGGTAAGATGAATATTGATTCAGTTGAGGATTCTTATCAGTATGCCTTGAAGGCAGAAGATAAGTTAAAGAGGAGACAACATGGAAATTCCAGAGGGAAGGAAAAACAAGATCACTTGCTGAAGGATAAACCGACTGCTGAAGATGAACCAAAACTTGTTGAGCTGAGGAAGAGGACAGGTAAGGTTATCTTTAAGGGTACTTATTTTCATTGCGGTGAAGACATACATTGATCTTTGAATGTTCCCAAAAGACTGGTGATCATAGAATGACTGTGGTAAATGAGAACATACTGAATGAACCTAAGGTAGAGTCAGAAAACTTGCTGGTTCGAAGAACATTTCTCTGTACTAAGGTGGAACCTCAAGTCAGAGGAGTAACTTGTTCATAAATCAGTACAAGTGAGGAGGTAAAATGTGTAATGGATAGTGGTAGTACTGATAACCTTGTAGCTGAGGAGATGGTTCAAAAACTTGGTTTGAAGAGAGTGAGACATCCTTGTCCTTATAGGATTGGATGGTTGCAAGATGTTCATGCTTTGGAAGTAAGGGAGCAATGTCTTGTTGATTTTCAGATTGGCCAATATAAGGCTCAAGTGTTGTGTGATATTTTGGATATGAGTAATTGTCACATATTGCTTAGTAGACCTTGGCAGTATGATTGCAGGGTTGTGCATGATTGTGTCAAGAATGTGTTTACTGTTGAGAAAGATGGCAGAAAGTTTTTCCTGATGCCTTTGCTGGATGCAACACTCTGTAGGAGGAACCTGATTTTTGGAAGCCGAGTTGAGTTGATGGATCCTGAGAGGGTTGGAGCTTAGTGTGGAGAACATACCTATGGATTGTTGAGGAAATACTTGAGAAGGAAAAGAACACAAACGTGGATCTGGGGTAAGAATGTTAAAGATTTGAAGGACATGTATGTGAAGAACTAGTTCGGGGTTTATGTGTTGAATCCTATAAGATGTTTTTCCAGCCTTTGAGAACATATTTTTTCACATGGGGTTTCTGATGCGGGAGCATCTTTGGGAAGTTGGAAATCCTACATGTTAGAGTGTTTATATGTTTCTCAGTTGTAGTGTTGACCAAGGAGCTTGGTCTTTGAAGGAACTTGGTAAACTTCTGGTACTTGGTAGAACTTGTGCTTGACAATGCTTGTGCTGCTCAGTCAATGTGCTTGCTCAGTTATTTTTGCTGATGCTCGGTAGTTTGGCTTACTAACTAGAGTTCTTGGAGATTTAGTGGGACAAGTTGATATATTTAATGTAGGTAGCTTGTGTTGCATCCTCCCAAGTAGATCTAGAGGCTGACATGGAGAATTAAATGTTTGTAAGGTAATTTGAGAACCAACTTGTATTGCATTTATTAATTTTTGTTTTAGGAGCTGACTTAGGCTTAGGAGTTATTTCTTTCTTCTAGCCAACTTTGACTAAAGAAGAAGTATTTAAGAAGGTTTGGGGTAGTTGTTGTAAGAAGAGTGAGCTAGTGAAACTGAGTAGAGATTAAAGTTGGGAATTCAGAGCTGTGACTTGGTGAGTAGAGCTAGTGGATGAGGCTTAGAAACAAGAAGATTTCTTCGTGGCTTGCGAGCACAAGTTTAGATCTTGTTGGATGTTTCTGCCAGATTGTTGTAACCTTTTGTTATAGATCTAGCTAGCTAGGGTTAGGGTTTTATTTGGATCTTGAGGGATGTTGTAGACTATTATTTTCTTTGTAACTGGCCATAACCGAGAAGGCCTTATAGCCTGACACATTGCATGTAATCAATTATTTGATGAATAAAGAGTTCAGATTGTTGTAAATCTTGTTTTGTTGGATTCCATTGTGTGGTTGTTTAGCTGGGGGCTTGGACATCTCCTTTGGGGATTCTCCTAGCCTTGCACCATGTCAGTTATATTACTTCTTTGATATGTAGCCTACAAAAAAATTAAAGTATATTAGATTGATGTTAAGTCTGCATTATTCAATGGTGAGTTAGAGAAAAATGTTTACATTGAGTAGCCTAATGGATCTCCACTAACTGAGGAAGGAGATATAGTTTCTAAATTAAATAAAGCATTCTATGGATTGAAACAAACTCCTAGAGCCTGGTATACTAGATTAGATAAATACTTTGGAATGAATGGATTAAGTAAAGATTAGACAAGATACATATCAATGATTGGAGGATTGCAATATCTAACTCATACTAGACTAGACATATTAAATCCAATTGTAATTTTTGCAAGTTTTCAAGAAGAACTGAAGGACTCACATATGATTGATGTGAATATAATTTTTAGATACTTGAAGGGTATAGTTGACTATAGATTATAGTATGGAAAAGATGACGATTTTACTTTGAGTGCATATACTGATGCTGATTAGGAATGTAATGTAGATGATTGAAAAAGTACAAGTGGTGGTGCATTCTTTTTGGGTAAGAGACTAATCTCTTGGACTAGTAAGAAAAAATATTGTATCTCTCAATCTAGTGCTAAAGTAGACTATATTACTGCTAGTATAAATTGTAATCAAGTTGTTTGGATGAAGAAAATGTTGAAGGATTTAAGGATAAACATTGATAAACCTATTGTTATTTATTGTGATAACTCAAGTGCTATAAATATTTTAAAGAACACTATGAAACATTCAAAGGAAAAGTATATTTCTATTAACTTTCATTTCTTGAGGGATAAAGTCAGTGAAAATGAAGTAAAATTAGAGTGTGTCTACCAAGGAACAAATTGTTGATATCTTTACAAATCCCTTTCTGAAGGATACATTTGAGTATCTCAGAAATAAGATTAGGGTCTTAGCCCCTCCCAATCAGAGCTAGTGTTGCTAAGGATGACATCAGTCCATAAATTTATCAGAATATCATTCTTTGGATTAATGATTTTAGGGACTTCTCCTCAGGGGGAGAAGTCTTGTGATATGATGATGTGAAATAGTTATCTATTATTCCTTTTGAGGTGAGTTCAGTTCCTTTTGATGTCCTTGTCCCTTTTGCATAAATGTCAATGGGGCATGGACTGTGTGAAAAAAAAGAGAAAAATTAGGAAAAGATTATGCTAGTGAAAGATTGTGTTGAGAAGTTTGAAGCTAGATATATTTTCAGATTGATCAGGTGGATATATATATGTTTGTTCATTAATGCCAACATACTATTGTTGTTGCAAATAGTATGTTTAGTCCGTTTAGAGAAGATGATTTTAGTTGTTTAGATGATTCCTTGAAGATCTTTTTCTTCTATTATGGTTGGTCTTTTAGATATGTATGTAGTTGATTTTGGCCAAATTGCATAGAATCATATGACAGATTAAGTGAGTTATGATCAATTTATCAGTTGACTATATTTTATTATTCCTATTGTTATGAGGTTGAGTTTTTGCTTCGGTGAGGATCGATATAGTTGACTTAGTTGATGAAAATTTGGTGGTAATTTTGGATTTATTTTTATTTTCTCAACTAGTGTTGTTCATGATTCAGAGTTTAGCAAGTTATCTTTTTAGTGTGATAGAGTTTTGTGTTCAATGTTACTTATATTTAGTACATAGAAGAGTTTGGATTTTCATATTGAGTTGATGTGAAGGTTTGTGAATCTATTCTTTCTTCTTTCTAGTATTCTTGGATCGTGGGATGATTGTGTTGATGGTTCACACTAATTGTGGTGATCACATTTGGTGTTTTTCTAGTGTGTTGGCATTTATTTAGTTAAGTCGTAACCAACTTGGTGAAGTAATGTGTTACAATTATTGGTGCGGATTTGGAAAATTTATTGCATGTATGACTATTCATTGTAATATATATAAATGGGTAATCATTTGTGATTGCAAAGAGAGAGAGAGAGAGAGAGAGAGAGAGAGAGAGAGAGAGAGAGAGAGAGAGAGAGAGAGAGAGGATTTTTTGCATTTTGTGATTGAGGCAAAAATTGCACTTCATTAGAAATATATTGGCACTATTGATGTTGTAAGTTAGTCCATTCATATTGGAAAGTTTGTCAACCATTATGAATTGTAATCATATATTGTTTATTGAACTCGACTTGTAATACCTCTCCTACAGTGATACTATGATTTGATACTTTTTATTATGATGGTTAGAACTATGCACTCATGTTTATGTTTTCATGGAGGATTATACGTTCATCAGATGATATTCATATGCTCAGTTATAGTTACTTTGATTATATGTTTATGAGATCCTAGAAGAATTTATTAGTTTTACATGTTTTATCTCATGAATGGTATACTAACCCTTATCTCAATTGGTTTATGGATACATATGTTTTTTTCATGACTCAGGATGAAGTCGTAGTTACTCACTCGGTGAGGTCCACACGATGTATCGATCCTAGTCATCTGCTTGCATATATATGATGTGTATATCTATATGTATATGTATCTCTTCTTGGTGATGCAGGAATTGCAGGTACCGGGTATCATCTCCACCTGGCTCCACAGGTCTGAGCGATCCCTTAAAAATCCTTGATCGTTGTTGTTGTCATGGAGATATCATCAAGCTTCACAAAAGAAAACCTTTATCCTTGATCATTCACCTTAGGTGGGAAGTGCCGGGTCAGTTCCTGGTAGGGAGATATTATGTGGTTTATCAGTTATTAGGGTTTGGATCTTGTTCTTACTGTTAGGGATACTCAACTTTGTCAGTAGGTTATCTAGGTGAGTCCTTGTTGATCGATGTCTGTTTCAGTGACTTATCCCTATTTAGATTTTCATGTTAGTATTAAGATCGAGTTGCTATTTGTACCTTGCATCTTCTGGTTATATAGTTATAAAATGTTAGTAAAATGAATAATGAGTCATTTATACTATGTGTCATAAACATGTGGGTGCACACATATGCTTATGAACACATATAGGTATATTAAGGTATAAATATATATTCATAAATATAAATAAATATATATACTTAATTATATTAACAAATAGCACTAGCTTTATGGTTGTTGATAAAAATAAATTAAGAAATAAATAAAATAAGATAAAATAAAATAACTTTTGGTAATAAAACTAACTAGCTAGGAGGGAGTTGAACTCGAGACCTCCTAGAAGTTGGGGCTAGTTAGTTACCAATTGTGCTATGAGAATTCCTTGTGAGGTAAGTAATTAAATTTATTATTAAACCTTATTTTAGAGAATATTTTAATAAAAAAAAAAAATATATAAACAAAACTTTATTTGTTACGGGAGAAAATTAGTTTCTCCTCCAACCGACTATGGAAGTTGGAGAAGTTTCTTCCCGTATAGAAACTTCTCCAACCAAATAGTTGGAGAGGAGATTATATCTATGATGATTGGTTCGGAAGACGGGGGCTAGAAACTATTTTGGGAACGGAAAAACTTTGGCTAATCAGGAGAAATTTGGGAGCGAAGGAACAGGGAGCAGCGGAAGAAATTTTGCAGGAACGGGCTTCGTCAACCAGGGAACTATTTACCAGGTTGGAGCTTTTCCCTGATAATCCCTAGGATATGAAATAATTATTTTATTGTCTGTTTGTGCATTATTGTTTATGTTAGATCGGCAAACTCAATAGTTTTAACATCATGGTTATATTAATATTTGCTGAGATAAAATGTAAATTCACAGAATATTAAACCTTAGAAAATGTATAAGAAGTTAGATAAACAAATAAAATACATAACGTTGTATTTTATAATATTATTAAGAGTTATATTTTCCTGTATATGTCCTTTAAAAATAAAATAAAATATATATAAATATAAAATTATTAACCTACTATGTGTTTGACATTCTAAAATATTCATTAATTAATTAACTATTGTCTTAATATTCTTATTATGTAATAGATAAAATAAATTCTATTAAATGTGTTTTTTAAAAAGTTTTAAAAAAATAATAATAAAATAAAATCAAAAAAATAGAATAGGGCCGCTGCCGCGGCGGGTCCCGCAGTACCGGACGACAGCGTCCGCTGTCGGCGGCACCTTCGGGTGCCGTGCGGCAGTGACCACTGTCGGCGGTACCCGGGGGTACCGCACGGGAGCGGGCCCCCGTGTAGGGTTTTTTTTTTAAAAAAAACATTTTTTATTTAATTTTAGCATTTTGAAAAAATACAATTTCGGTATTTTATGTATAATATAGGGTTGATATATTATATGTATAATATAATTTATGTTTAACATTAATTTAAGTAGATATTATATTTTATATATATAATATAGGTATTATTATATATATATAATATAATTTGAATTTTTATTTAAATTAATTTTGTATTATATTTTTATGATAGTAATTGAAAACATGGGTTAAATAATTTAATACATATGATATTGATAATTAGACTTATATTATATATATATAATATATATTATTATATATATATAATATAATATTAAAATTGAAGAAATATGTCAAATTGTTTATGTTAAGGTGTTTTTTTTTTTAGATATATTATTTTGATGGTTTAGTTTTATATTATGAATTTGGTTATACATACATATAATTAAAGAAGTTGTCGGACAAAGTGATATTAAATATCATTATATTATGTAATGAAATTTGTTAGATGAACGAAATGTTTGAACTAGAGGCATATTTATTTCAATGTTTTAACTGTGTAAATATTTTTAAGTTGTAAATAAATAATTGATTTCTTAGTTCCATGCTTAGACAAATGTTAGTATGGGGGCTAGAAAACGGAAACAAAACTCTTACTTTCAATTTTATCAACAAATCAAACTAGTCAAACTTTGTGATCTCCTAAGCATCCTAGGTAGGTCTGTTATAATGAAATTGTTGGACATGTTAGTGGTTTGACTAGGGAAACCTAACGGGAATAGGTTAGGGTTAGGAAACCTAGGAACCCCTAAGTGAGTGGCTCTCAGTGCGGGGCCGGGGCCCTAAAGTGGCTAGACCAGGATAACCGACTGATGAGTTAGTTAACCAAGTGATAACCTAATAAAATTTAAGGGATGGGTTCAAAACATTAAAAAGATTAAATTGTGCCTCGCCCATGCCATTAGCGCTAGGACAGGCTATGGATGGGAGTGGGAGAAGGTACCTATGCGTAGGTACAGATCGAATGGCGCTTGTCTGTATGAAAGGCATTCGATTTTCGCATGTGCCTACTTGGGGGCCGGGGCCCAGTGTGGCTAGTACCAGGACAACCCAAGGGGTGAGGGCTATGCAATGACACTCACTTAGGTTGTTGCTTAGGATTTCTTACCCAAACCTTAGAATCCCTTGTGAAATGTACTTTACTTGTGTGAAATGTTATCCACCCTTTTTGGTAAAACCTAGTAAGTTTCTTCTTGTGGGCTTGGTGTTTATCTCCTAGCACGGGGGGTGAAACCTTACCAGTTTCACATGGTTGGGTGGAAAATCTTTTTATCGAGGTATCTTGTGCAGATGTAAACAACTGAAGATTCATATTTGTCTGAGCACCTGTTGAAGAATGAAGATTTGTACTTATTCATGTTGTTGTAAACTTATGTATTCTCCTATGAGGAGTTTAAATGTAATGTAAATTTTAAATGATGTAATAATGGGTAGACATAGGAAAAAGGGTTATATGGGATGTTTATTTAATGGAAAGATGTAATCTTATTATGTATCAAGTTATGTAAAATGTTGATGAATCATTTGTTGTACTATTGCAATATGTTTGTTTGAGGAAATGGAATTATAGTAATTGATCCTTAAAAAGTTTTAGATGGAAATCAATTATGAATGTGTTTAAGTATTTTCCAATAAAGAACTTGAAATGGAATTTGTATGGTTAGTAGATGTTGTTAATAGTTTATCAATTTTTAATTTACATTTAAGGGAACCTTGGAAAGAAGTTAGATTATGTTTTGTTAATTGCAAACTTTAAAAGTTCAAAAATTTTTTTTCGTAAAACTCTACTTAGGTTTTCTTTTACAAAGTAAACCTTTGTGCAAATTTCCTGGTTCCCTTGCGGGGCATGACATATTTGGTATCAGAGCACTAAGTTGCTACACTGGGACCTAAAGAAATTGGGTCCATGTACCTTAAACTTACACTACACCTTAGGAAAACTCAAAATGAAAATCAAAAACCATAAACTCATCATTCTTCTTAACTCATGGCAGGATGCCACCCGTAACCCGTGGTCGTAGAGGAGGTGCCCAAAATGCTCCTCCTAGATCCCAACACGAAGATTCTCAAGAAGAAGAACAATACGAGGAACAAGGGGAACAATCTAACAATCAATCAGGAGGCTTTCAGGGAGCCCAAGTAACAGAGTTACTACAACAAATCCTTCAGAGGTTAGAGGCAGGGTAGGACAGAGGCCAGCATGGGGAGAATGGCACTCACCATGAGGGAAGAGAAAGAAGTCCTAGGAGGAGAGACCAGACATTGGAAGAGGATGCCCTACGGGCTTCTCATATGCGGGATCTCCTTAGAACCAAGACAAACCCATTTAAGGGAACACAAGGTGGAACTTCCGCACAAACTTGGTTGCTAGAATTAGAAAGGCTTTTCTCCATGCACCCATACCACAGTAACACCAAAGCCCGGTTTGCAGTCATTCACCTTAGAGACTTTGCATCCACATGGTGGGAAACAGAAAGAGAGAAACTTCACTTAGACATCACCACCCTTTCTTGGGAACTATTCCTAGAACTTTTCCGAGCTAAATTTCTGTCTGACCATTGGAGGCGGGACAGAGCCGAAGAATTTCATAATCTAAGACAGCTTAATATGTCAGTGGATGACTATGAGAGGAAGTTCTTGGAACTCAAGCCATATTTAGGGTTTAAGGATGACGAACCTATGTTAACTCAACACTTTCTCAGAGGGCTCAACAGTCGTTTGGCCTGTAGTGTAAGAATGTTTGAACCTCAGACTATAAATGAAGCAGTCATTAAGGCTCGTCTTGAAGAACAAAACATAGCCTTGGGGGTAGGGAGTCGAACCAGTGGCCAAGGTGGCAATACTTTCCAGGTTGGGTCAGGGAATCAATTTCAAGGCACACCTAAGAACTATCCGCCTAAAGGAAACCAGAACCAACACAAAAGGAAGTTTGTCAGCAACAACTACAGCAACAATCAGAATGGAAACAAAAATAAAAGTGGGAGTTCTCAATTTAATAACCCTCGCAACTGGCAACGTGCAAAACAATTCCCAAACCGTCAACCAGCTCAGAGTATGCCCCAGAACTCTAGTCGGGGTAGCTACCAGCAATCTAGTGCACCTTCTGCAGGAAGAAATTTTGTCAAAAACACCGGATGTTACTCTTGTGGGCAGCATGGGCACATCGCAGTTAATTGCCCTCAGAAATCTTCTTCAGCAGTTAGTTTTAGACAGGCCACTTCAGAACCTACAGTAGGTAACTCAGGCAGATCCCATCAAGCATTTTCTGCTGCAAACCATGGACAAGCCAATAGTCAGGGGACAGTCATTGAAACTCTAGGTTTGTTAAAGGGTATCTCTACCACCGTTTTGTTTGATTCAGGAGCAACAGATTCTTTTATTTCATCCTCTTTAGTAGAGCAATGTGGGCTGAAGGCAGTAAGGCAGGAAGATAGGTGGCAGGTTGAACTAGCCTCCGGGGCAAGGGTAGTCTCTGACGCCTGTGTTCAAAGTTGTAGTTTGGAACTTGGACCTTTCTCTACCTTAGTGGATCTTAGAGTGATTCCTTTGGGATCATATGGAGTAGTGTTGGGCATGGATTGGTTGGATGCTCACAAAGCCACTTTGGATTGTCGAAACAAAAGTGTTCAATGCACTGATGACTTGGGGAAAACTAAGAAGATTATTGGGGTTCCATCATCCATCTCTCTCCGCATGATTTCCGCGATGTAGCTTAAGAGGTGCATGCGCAAAGGATGCCAACTTTTTGCAGTCACAATGGAGGAGTTAGATCAAGAAGAGAGTAGGGAGATATCATTAGATCACCCCCTTTTACAGGAATACTTGGATGTTTTTCCAAAGGAAATTCCAGGGATGCCACCTAAGAGGGACATAGATTTCTGAATTGATTTAGTGCCGGGAGCATAACCAATTTCCAAAGCCCCGTACCGTATGACCACGCAAGAACTTGAGGAACTCAAGGTTCAGCTAGAAGAACTTTTAGAAAAAGGGTTTATAAGACCTAGTGTGTCACCTTGGGGAGCGCCAGTGATATTTGTAAAGAAGAAAGATGGATCCCTCCGAATATGTATTGACTATCGTCAACTGAACAAGGTTACTATCAAAAATCGGTATCCTCTACCTCGCATTGATGATCTATTTGATCAGATGAAAGGGGCAAAAATATTCTCTAAGATAGATCTCAAGTCAGGCTATCATCAACTAAGAATTCAAGAAGCTGATATTCATAGAACAGCTTTTCGCACCAGGTATGGCCATTATGAGTTCACGGTGGTGCCCTTTGGGTTAACAAATGCTCCTTCTGTATTTATGAGCTTGATGAATGGAGTGTTTAGAACTTACTTGGACAAATTTGTGATAGTTTTCTTAGATGATATCTTGGTTTACTCCAAAACTCTTGAAGAACACGAGGTTCATCTTCGGCAAGTATTGCAGTGCCTTAGGGAGAACCAACTGTATGCAAATGCTGAAAAGTGTGAATTCTTTCAAACTAAGGTTAAGTATCTTGGGCATGTCATATCAGGAAATGGCATTGCTGTTGACCCAGATAAAATTCAAGCCATAGTAGGGTGGCCAACTCCTACTAATGTTCCTAAGATTCGCAGTTTTATGGGTTTAGCCGGGTATTACAGAAGGTTTGTCAAAGATTTTTCTCGGGTTGCTCACCCCATTACTTCACTTCAAAGGAAGGGTAAGAAGTTTGTTTGGTCAGAAAAGTGTGAGGCCGCTTTCCAAACCCTGAAAGACAGATTGACCAGTGCTCCAATTTTGGTAGTTCCCGAGTCATCCGGAAATTTTGTAGTATGCACAGATGCTTCTCTAGAGGGGATCGGGGCAGTTCTTATGCAAGAAGGAAAGGTTGTGGCTTATGAGTCAAGGAAACTCAAGGATCATGAACTCAACTACCCCACCCACGACCTTGAACTTGCAGCAGTTGTTCATGCCTTGGTGAAATGGAGACACTTTCTGTTGGGTCACAAGTTTGAACTCCAAACAGATCATAGAAGTCTTCAGTACATCTTCTCCCAACCCAATCTCAATGCTAGGCAGCGAAGGTGGATGGAATTTTTATGCGAATATGAGTTCGAAGTTAAGTATGTTCAAGGTAAAATGAATGTGGTGGTAGATGCTCTGAGTAGGTGCCGACATACTCTTTCAGTCGTGACCCTTAGCACAGATCTGGAGAGCAGAATCAGGGAGGCCCTTACTTCTGACCCTTGGTTCCAGGAAGTTAAGTCGGAGATAGAATCGGGAAGGCCTTTGGAAGGTCACTTCTCAGGATACTCATTGGATTCAGTAGGGTTGCTAAAACAACAGAATAGAATCTATGTTCCCATGGCCAGAGATCTTCGTGCGCTTATCCTTGCGGAAAGCCACAAGGCATCCTATTCAGCACATCCAGGGGTGAAGAAAATGTATGCCGACCTACGACCGTTGTACTACTGGTCAGGGATGAAGAGGGATATAGCAGACTACGTGGCTAGATGTTTAGAGTGTCAGAGAGTGAAGGCCGAGCATCAGCACCCTGCAGGTCTATTGCAACCTCACCTAGTGCCAGAATGGAAATGGGATAAAATTTCCATGGATTTTATAGTGGGACTTCCAGTTACTCCTAGGAGACATGATGCTATCATGGTAACGGTGGATAGGCTGACCAAGGTAGCTCATTTCTCTCCTATACAGTCTTCCTATTCAGCATCTTCTGTGGCCAGAATATTTATGAAGGATATTGTGAGACTCCACGGCATTCCTAGGAAAATCATATCTGATCGTGATCCAGTATTCACCTCAGCTCTTTGGACATCACTTCAGCATGCTTTAGGGACTCAGCTTAACTTTAGTTCAGCCTATCACCCGGAGACAGATGGACAGACAGAGCGAGTCAATCAGGTCCTCGAGGATATGCTCAGGATGTATGTTATGGACAGGCAGACCCATTGGGAGGAGTACCTCTACTTGGTAGAATTTGCATATAACAATGGTTATCACAGTTCCATAGGCATGTCCCCTTTTCAGGCATTGTATGGCCGCCCTTGTCGTACTCCCTTGAGCTGGGATCAGTTGGAGGACAGGGTACTTTTGGGGCCTGAAATGTTGCAGGACATGGAGGATCAGGTCAGGCGCATCAGAGAGCACATTGTGACAGCTCAGGATAGACAGAAGAAGTACGCCGACGCTCACAGGATTGATGTACATTTTTCTCCTGGTGATAGAGTATTTTTGAGGGTGCGTCCACGAAAGAGCCCAATCCGTTATGGAAAAGGCTCCAAGTTGGCACCCCGGTTTGTTGGTCCTTTCGAGGTCCTAGAGAGGATAGGACCAGTAGCCTATCGGCTTGCCTTGCCGCCCAGCCTTGCTCGTATTCATGATGTATTCCATGTTTCAGTTCTTAGAAAGTATATTCCTGATGTGACTCATGTTTTGGATTGGAATGCATTACAGGTAGCAGATGGGCAGCTGGCTTTAGAGCCAATACGTATTCTGCAGCAGCGGACAATGACCCTCAGGGGTCGCAGCATAGAGCAGGCAAGGGTACAATGGGACCCCAATGATGAATCTTCCGCCACATGGGAAGATGCCACTAGGATTAGAGATGCTTATCCGTACTTGTTTGTAGGCTTCCAGGAGTAAGCCTAACTCTAGGGGGGGAGGATGTAATACCTCTCCTACAGTGATACTATGATTTGATACTTTTTATTATGATGGTTAGAACTATGCACTCATGTTTATGTTTTCATGGAGGATTATACGTTCATCAGATGATATTCATATGCTCAGTTATAGTTACTTTGATTATATGTTTATGAGATCCTAGAAGAATGTATTAGTTTTACATGTTTTATCTCATGAATGGTATACTAACCCTTATCTCAATTGGTTTATGGATACATATGTGTTTTTCATGACTCAGGACGAAGTCGTAGTTACTCACTCGGTGAGGTCCACACGATGTATCGATCCTAGTCATCTGCTTGCATATATCTGATGTGTATATCTATATGTATATGTATCTCTTCTTGGTGATGCAGGAATTGCAGGTACCGGGTATCGTCTCCACCTGGCTCCACAGGTCTGAGCGATCCCTTAAAAATCCTCGATCGTTGTTGTTGTCATGGAGATATCATCAAGCTTCACAAAAGAAAACCTTTATCCTTGATCATTCACCTTAGGTGGGAAGTGCCGGGTCAGTTCCTGGTAGGGAGATATTATGTGGTTTATCAGTTATTAGGGTTTGGATCTTGTTCTTACTGTTAGGGATACTCAACTTTGTCAGTAGGTTATCTAGGTGAGTCCTTGTTGATCGATGTCTGTTTCAGTGACTTATCCCTGTTTAGATTTTCATGTTAGTATTAAGATCGAGTTGCTATTTGTACCTTGCATCTTCTGGTTATATAGTTATAAAATGTTAGTAAAACGAATAATGAGTCATTTATACTATATGTGTCATAAACATGTGGGTGCACACATATGCTTATGAGCACATATAGGTATATTAAGGTATAAATATATATTCATAAATATAAATAAATATATATACTTAATTATATTAACAAATAGCACTAGCTTTATGGTTGTTGATAAAAATAAATTAAGAAATAAATAAAATAAGATAAAATAAAATAACTTTTGGTAATAAAACTAACTAGCTAGGAGGGAGTTGAACTCGAGACCTCCTAGAAGTTGGGGCTAGTTAGTTACCAATTGTGCTATGAGAATTCCTTGTGAGGTAAGTAATTAAATTTATTATTAAACCTTATTTTAGAGAATATTTTAATAAAAAAAAATATATATATAAACAAAACTTTATTTGTTACGGGAGAAAATTAGTTTCTCCTCCAACCGACTATGGAAGTTGGAGAAGTTTCTTCCCGTATAGAAACTTCTCCAACCAAATAGTTGGAGAGGAGATTATATCTATGATGATTGGTTCGGAAGACGGGGGCTGGAAACTATTTTGGGAACGGAAAAACTTTGGCTAATCAGGAGAAATTTGGGAGCGGAGGAACAGGGAGCAGCGGAAGAAATTTTGCAGGAACGGGCTTCGTCAACCAGGGAACTATTTACCAGGTTGGAGCTTTTCCCTGATAATCCCTAGGATATGAAATAATTATTTTATTGTCTGTTTGTGCATTATTGTTTATGTTAGATCGGCAAACTCAATAGTTTTAACATCATGGTTATATTAATATTTGCTGAGATAAAATGTAAATTCACAGAATATTAAACCTTAGAAAATGTATAAGAAGTTAGATAAACAAATAAAATACATAACGTTGTATTTTATAATATTATTAAGAGTTATATTTTCCTGTATATGTCCTTTAAAAATAAAATAAAATATATATAAATATAAAATTATTAACCTACTATGTGTTTGACATTCTAAAATATTCATTAATTAATTAACTATTGTCTTAATATTCTTATTATGTAATAGATAAAATAAATTCTATTAAATGTGTTTTTTAAAAAAGTTTTAAAAAAAAATAATAATAAAATAAAATCAAAAAAAATGAATAGGGCCGCTGCCGCGGCGGGACCCGCAGTACCGGACGACAGCGTCCGCTGCCGGCGGCACCTTCGGGTGCCGTGCGGCAGTGACCGCTGTCGGCAGTACCCGGGGGTACCGCACGGGAGCGGGCCCCCGTGTAGGGTTTTCTTTTAAAAAGAAACTTTTTTTTTAATTTAATTTTAGCATTTTAAAAAAATACAATTTCGGTATTTTATGTATAATATAGGTATAATATAATTTATGTTTAACATTAATCTAAGTAGATATTATATTATATATATATATAATATAGGTATTATTATATATATAATATAATTTGAATTTTTATTTAAATTAATTTTGTATTATATTTTTATGATAGTAGTAATTGAAAACATGGGTTAAATAATTTAATACATATGATATTGATAATTAGACTTATATTATATATATATAATATATATTATTATATATATAATATAATATTAAAATTGAAGAAATATGTCAAATTGTTTATGTTAAGGTTTTCTTTTTTTTAATATATTATTTTGATGGTTTAGTTTTATATTATGAATTTGGTTATACATACATATAATTAAAGAACTTGTCAGACAAAGTGATATTAAATATCATTATATTATGTAATGAAATTTGTTAGATGAACGAAATGTTTGAACTAGAGGCATATTTATTTCGATGTTTTAACTGTGTAAATATTTTTAAGTTGTAAATAAATAATTGATTTCTTAGTTCCATGCTTAGACAAATGTTAGGATGGGGGCTAGAAAACGGAAACAAAACTCTTACTTTCAATTTTATCAACAAATCAAACTAGTCAAACTTGTGATCTCCTAAGCATCCTAGGTAGGTCTGTTATAATGAAATTGTTGGACATGTTAGTGGTTTGACTAGGGAAACCTAACGGGAATAGGTTAGGGTTAGGAAACCTAGGAACCCCTAAGTGAGTGGCTCTCAGTGCGGGGCCGGGGCCGTAAAGTGGCTAGACCAGGATAACCGACTGATGAGTTAGTTAACCAAGTGATAACCTAATAAAATTTAAGGGATGGGTTCAAAACATTAAAAAGATTAAATTGTGCCTCGCCCATGCCATTAGCGCTAGGACAGGCTATGGATGGGAGTGGGAGAAGGTACCTATGCATAGGTACAGATCGAATGGCACTTGTCTGTATGAAAGGCATTCGATTTCTGCATGTGCCTACTTGGGGGCCGGGGCCCAGTGTGGCTAGTACCAGGACAACCCAAGGGGTGAGGGCTATGCGATGACACTCACTTAGGTTGTTGCTTAGGATTTCCTACCCAAACCTTAGAATTCCTTGTGAAATGTACTTTACTTGTGTGAAATGTTATCCACCCTTTTTGGTAAAACCTAGTAAGTTTCTTCTTGTGGGCTTGGTGTTTATCTCCTAGCACGGGGGGTGAAACCTTACCAGTTTCACATGGTTGGGTGGAAAATCTTTTTATCGAGGTATCTTGTGCAGATGTAAACAACTGAAGATTCATATTTGTCTGAGCACCTGTTGAAGAATGAAGATTTGTACTTATTCATGTTGTTGTAAACTTATGTATTCTCCTATGAGGAGTTTAAATGTAATGTAAATTTTAAATGATGTAATAATGGGTAGACATAGGAAAAAGGGTTATATGGGATGTTTATTTAATGGAAAGATGTAATCTTATTATGTATCAAGTTATGTAAAATGTTGATGAATCATTTGTTGTACTATTGCAATATGTTTGTTTGAGGAAATGGAATTATAGTAATTGATCCTTAAAAAGTTTTAGATGGAAATTAATTATGAATGTGTTTAAGTATTTACCAATAAAGAACTTGAAATGGAATTTGTATGGTTAGTAGATGTTGTTAATAGTTTATCAATTTTTAATTTACATTTAAGGGAACCTTGGAAAGAAGTTAGATTATGTTTTGTTAATTGCAAACTTTAAAAGTTCAAAATTTTTTTTTCGTAAAACTCTACTTAGGTTTTCTTTTACAAAGTAAACCTTTGTGCAAATTTCCTGGTTCCCTTGCGGGGCGTAACACCTCTTCCATTTTGTCTACTCTCAAACTTCTTGTTCAGCTTTTCCTCTACTTTTAGGGCAAACTGGTATGCCTCCTCAATACTATTCATTCGAACTAGATTCAACTCCTCCTGAATGCTTGGCCTTAACCCATTAAGGTATCGGGCAACTTTCCCCTTATCAGCTTCTGCATGGCCTATTCTGATGAGGAGTTAATAGAACTCCTCTGTATACTCCTGAACAGATCTTCCTGCTTGCTTCAAACTTTGCATTTTCTTTAGTAGGTCAAGCTCATAATCAATACTAATGAACTATCGCTTCAATTTATCCACCATCTAATCCCATCTTGTGATTTTATCTTTCCCTCTTCTATTTCACTCCAATTGAATTTCTTGCCACCAGATCTTCGCATGACCTTTCAATCTGGCCTTCGCAAATTTGACCCTATCAAGATCCTCAACATCTTCATACTCAAAATATTCATCACATTCATTGATCTAGTTGATCAATTCCTCTGGGTTAATATTTCTAGAAAATGTAGGAACCTCGATCTTAGGTCTTTTTCCAATCTTGGAAATCGCCCGAAAAAGTCTTTCTTCCTCCCGGTTCATAATTTTAGCTTCTCCTTCTTGATATTCTTCTTTGACTTCATCCTCGCTTTCATCTTTGACATTAAGATTCATTCCTCTATGAATTTCTTCTTGCAATGCCTGCACTTATCTCTATAGCTCTCTAACTTCAGGTGTCACAGCACCAGCTCTTCCGCCATGTTCTCTTTGTGGAGGCATTTTCACGATGCGCACTGAAACTCTAACCATGGTCCTAGTGCAAATTGCCTCACAGTTGGTGATCTATTTACACACTCAAGAAATCCTGCTCTGATACCACTTGATGAAGGGTGCTCCCCTTAATACCACAAGCACATAATAGAAATAGAGAAACAACAACAATAATATGCAAGAACAGAAAATTGGCTTCTTATTATCTCCACAAATGTGAAATTATAAACTTTCAGAATTACAATATGCAAAGCCACATGGGCATTCCCTTACAATATTCTGTAGGCCAAAGTCTTGAATCAATACCCAGATCTACTACCCAGAACTACCCTAGACAACACTACGGGCCTTCTTTATATAGGCAATTTCCACCGCCCGAGAAGGTTCTAGAAATTTAGCCCTTAGGGCCAACCAAACTTAGAATTATTTTATTTTACAATTTATTACATCAAAGTCAGCTCAAAATGAGTTTTGAAACCCAAACAGAAATTTTCAAGAAAACTTATTTTCCACCATTTCAGGTGACCCAACTTCCGAAGACCATAAGTCATCGCCCATTGACCTGATTGGCTATTATAACCCCATTCTGGAAATGCCACGAAGTGCTCTACAGACTTGACCCATGGAAAGTGCCTATCACCCAAATTTTCAACCTCATTCGGGGCCTCTAAAGCCTTCAAAACTGAGTTCAAAGTTTCTGTACCCTGCTGCCAATACCGAAAATCTTCAATATCTTCAAAACTACACCTGATCTAGCCATGAAACTTTGTTGGCAGGCTGATATGACTGAGATGAACCTCCATATGTAAAATCAGACATTCAGAGATCGTAAGACCAACTTACTAAAAATAGCAAATTTTCATAAATAGCAACTCTGCACAAGATAGCCCTTATTGAATACAAAAATAGAAATATTTTTGGGTGATGCAAGATTGCTCTTACACCCAAGATGCTCCTGCATCATATATATGTATATGTATATGTATATGTATATGTATATGTATATATGTATATATGTATATATGTATATATGTATATATGTATATATATATATATATATGTATATATATATATATATATATATATATATATATATATATATATATATATATATATATATATATATATATATATATATATATATATATATATATATATATATATATATATATATATGAAAATAATAAAAATGAAATATGAAAATACCTCAAAATGGCATTTGAAAATTTGAAAGCCATCCATGGGTTTCACTGTCAAGTTTCACTATCACCGAAAGTGACAGTGAAAGTCACTTTTAGTGATTATATTTTTACCAATTTAAAACCCTAATTAATGACTTTCGATCGAAAGTAAGCTGGTAGAAACTTTCGATCGAAAGTTCATAAGTAAATTTCGATTGAAAGTTACTTAGAACTTTCGATCAAAAGTAACTTACAATCGAAAGTCCTATGTCTAAGGACTTTTGATCGTAAGTTTAGTACTTACGATCAAAAGTATATTAGAGTTTCTATCAAAAATTTTTAAAGAATATTTTGCTGAAATCGCTTTTCAGGACGAATTCCTTCCTTGAAAAAATTGTAACCCACTATTGTGGGTTCACCCTTATACCAATTGTTAGAATAACTGAGAGGGGGTTGAATCAGTTAGATTAGTTATCCTACATTCCAAAATACAAAGATGTACCTTATCAAATAATCCCAACAAAATATGCAGCTCGATAACATATAAACTTAATCTGTCTCTGTGCTTTTACTGATTACTAGTTAAATATCCAAATGTAATTACTAACTAAATAAATTATGTAGCATGTAAAGTATGATAGAAAAAACAATCATAACAACAAACACATAACACAATGATTTAACATGGAAACCATGTTAAGGGAAAAACCACCTATGACTGGTAACCCAAAAATTTCACTCTTCTCAAGTGAGCTCAGTGAAGAGCCAACTCTGTTAAGGATACAAACACACTATTAGGTGTAATCTTGTTAGAGGATTTTACACTAACCGTTAACTTTTGACTAGCATTCACTATGGAGTCAATAAGATAACAATGTACATTCTCTGAATGACATAGGGGCTGAATAAAAGACTGTTAGGTCCACTCAGTTAAGATATTTTTTGAATCAATGGTTAAACTAATACAGTATGATCTGATTCAAATACAAATCAATTGTAGATATTCAGATCTATGCTAAGCCCATTCAAATCCTTTGATCAATAATCAAATTCACTTCTTCAATCAACTTATTGTCACTTAGTAAAGTGTTCTCTGATGCTCAGTTAACTCTGCAGTTCAGTTCTTTCAATAACTAGTTTGATCAGGCATGCATGAATAGTCTTCACGTGATATCTCTACAGTCTTCTTCTTCTAACATAGTTTCAAAAATGAAACTCATATCTCCTAAATAGACAGGTAAACCATTTTCTTCTCAACCATCAAATTTTTCCACTTAATTTCCTTCATCCATTTTGCTTCTTAAATCTTCCTCAGAAGATGTGTCATTAACATGTTTCAATCTCATTCTTTAGATCTTCTTTGAATTATGTCAGCCATGGATCTCATAACAAACTTCATCCTTAGTATAGAAATCATAACAATATCCAGCTCATCATATTCAGTCGGCTAACCTTAGCATTTAATATTTTCATCCATCCTCGGTTTATAAACAAATGCATCAGTGATAACTAGTTAAAATATCTTGGTTGATACTGTCTATTGGTATACATAGCACTGGCTTGGTGTATACAAAAATCTTCAATTACCAACCACATTGTCTTATAAAATGTTGAATCTCTTCTTCAAGATAGATTAATGCAACATAATCAAGTCAGTAATATACAGTTATAGTGTCATCAAATAAATTACCCAATGTTTACCTTTTCTTTCTCTGTCATATCCATCATTTTCTTCATGTAGATAACTCTATTCTTCATCTTTTCTTCATTCAATAGATTCATTAGATGTTTGTAACTTACATGATAAGTACTGTCAAAACTAGTTGACATCAATGACAATATATTGACTGATTTAATCATCTCACATACCATTTCAGTACTGGGTGATCTCTAATCACTATTTCTTCAGTTCATCTCAGATATTCAATTAGCTATAGTTCATCAATTTATTCCTTAGATAATAATATTCATATTTCTATATCAATTCTTTTTCCTTAAATTAACTATCTCTATTCATACCCACTCTAATAATTTCTCATTCAAATTTTTAATATCATTTTCAACCTCTAGTTTTTCTTCAAAATTGTTAAATTAAACTGTTTGTTATTCCATTTTTAGATTTTTAGTTTGAGGGATTTCAATTTTGACACAAAACAAAACATCTTTGAACCTTTAATGTTCTCCTCCTGTCACCATTCCTTGATTAAACTCAAAAAGTTTTTTTTTAATGTTGGAGCCCCATATATTCTAAAATTTAAAAGGGTTATTGGTGGCTTTTTATTCTTCCTCTATTTCTACATGAACAAAAAAGTGATTAAAACCTGACATTGTGAGAATATATGTTGTAAACACTCTATCAAATGTTTTGTGGATCTCTTTAAACATGAATCTATCTAGTTTTTCTACAATATAACTTGATCTATCTCTTTTATTATTCCAGGTAGAGGACCCATTACTCATATTGATGTCTAAAATATAATTTTTATTAACCTATTCTCTAGAGTTCTTTAGAAACTAAGATTTATGTTTAACATCCCCATATTTCTCATTCATATTCAGAATAGAATTAAAATTTATTAAATTGATTGAAATATTCTTCTATTTCCTTCCATGTTTCCTTGTTTCCACTAGTGGTGATAGGTCCATAAACATTATTTACTAAAAAATTTAATGAGCTTTTGATGTTCTGGCTCCATCCTCCCATCAAATTAGTTCTTTTAATGATGATTTCAAATGCCACTTTCCTAGGATCCCAAAACACAGATAGACTTCTTGAAGCTACAATTGAGTCTATACTTTCAATTTTCCGTAAACCAATTCTTTTTATGAATTTATTCATTTCTTCACTCATCTTTGTTGGTTGTAGGGGTATGATGTCAGATTTTACTATAATCATAGAACGCTGTAACAAGCATTATCTGTTAGGGGTGTTAAGGTCCCTTAAATACCAGGTTGTGAGCTTCATTGTTCCCTAGGAAGGATATTCCCCTTCCCAGTATTCAATATTTTTTGAGGTTGGTTTGTTTCTTTGATGCACCATATGATTTCCTAAGATTGTTCAGTGATTTTCTCCCTCTTTTTTTAAGGTTTTTTCCATAGTGTGGACTATCTATTCTCTCATATGTAGTAGAAATACATAGTTTAATATTATCCATTTTAGTTACTTTACTCTTTAGTTTATTTATTTGTTCTTCCTCTAATCCTTCTATGTTTATATCTAAATAACTTTCCTCCTATTCAAGTATTTCTTCTACAATATGTTCATTTGGTTCTATGTTTATTTCTATGGGTTCTACATCCTCAATATTATGTTTGTGAACTTCCTGATTGATCCCCATTATATGGTGAACCCACTACAGTGGGTTACAGTTTTTTTCCTAAACAGACACTAAACTCTATATTTTGAAAAAATCTTTTAGATTCAGATGCATATTTTCATTAAACCGTTTGAAATCAAAAGATGAAGTAAATTAGAGTCTATTAGGATTTTCTGTCTAGATTCTAAATATATTTTTTATTTTTATTTTTAAATTGATTTGAATGGTTTTTTCTTTCTCCCACAAAAACTGGTATGTTGCTGTAAATGTTATTTTCAAAGAGTTACATTGTTTTCATAGAGCATAACTTTTTTTCTAAAATAGATATCAATGTGATTCTTTCGAATTTAGTTTTGAAAAATCTATATGGAGGGCATGCAATTGGTTTGATGACATTATCACTAATATTTCATATTTTATTAACATTTGAAGTTGACTAAACCATAATTTTGACATACCTTGACTACATAGCTTATAACTTGTCGTGTATTTGTCCATTACTTTTTTTCTTTTTTTATAGAAAGATAACTTCAATACCTAGGACATAGATATTTTTTAGAATTTTTTTATCTCATTTAGGTAGACATACGGTGGAATATCTATGTTTAGTAAAACTAAAAATACAAAGTTATAATAAACTCAATATATATTAACATTATAATCATTGGAAATATTTTTCTTGGTAGTACCTTACTACATAGATAGGTTTGTAAAATGGATTCATTTGATCTACCAAAAGATAAGGTCGAAATGATTTTTTGTCATCATTTTAATAGGTGCAAAGGAGACACCATTGTAGCTATAAATGAGGAGTATAGATGTTATATCAATGTTTTATTATCTAAGAGGTGTTGAGCTAACCATTTATAACTAATTCCTTCAAATAGAACCTCTCAAGGCTTAAATCATCATATTTTATTAAAAATGTGTTAGTTCAATAAAAATCAGCATGTCTAAAAATGTGTAACCCACTATTCATAACTATACATAGCGTATAATTCTTGAGGGATTTGGGTATCCTCTTCTACATAATTAATCATGCTCATATTATTTATCACCTTATTTGGTGATTTATCATTATTTTCTAACTATGTGTCATTCTTCCCGATCCTATTCTCACTAGGTAAATTGGTTAAAGATTCTTTCTTAGTTTGATCTTTTA
Organism: Chamaecyparis obtusa; assembly: GCA_027943335.1. NCBI lineage: Eukaryota > Viridiplantae > Streptophyta > Pinopsida > Cupressales > Cupressaceae > Chamaecyparis > Chamaecyparis obtusa. Next base: position 83,626 of record BSBK01011581.1, on the reverse strand, counting down.
ATTTATACCAAAAGGTTAAATCCTTCCTTACTTCTTCATGTACTTCTACTAGATTTATCTATGAACTTGGTGAGAATATTCATGTATTCCTTCTTGATCTAGGTTTCAATATCTTCGCCAGGGGAGTGATTACTATCTGGCTAAGTTGTATCTACAAGAGTTGGTCTAACAGGGTCCATAGGGTTAATTTTATTAATAATAATATATTTTTTCAATTTGGTTAAATTACATTCTTTGACATCTGAAATGTAGTTTTTATTATTAATAGAAAATTTGAAAACCCCCATTTTATTTAAATTAATATGAACCATTCGATCAAGATTAGTGGTTTCAACATCGGGATGCAAAACTGATTCTTCCAGAATATTTTTAGGTGAAATGAATTAATTAGTAAGAATTAATCTATTTATAGAAATCAGCCCTAGATATGATCTAGAATAAATCTCATAGCAACCCAAATCTATAGAAATTTATAGGGTGCTATTTTTGCACATTATGGGTTAGATTCTACAAAAATTTTAAGTTCACTAGTATCATAACCAGACTTTTCAAAACTAAGAAAAGAACCTAAAATAGTACCAATGATCTCTAGAACTTCCCAATTAATAAGTTCTATAGGAAGATATCCAAGACTAAACCAACTAGGGTTTTTAAAAAGTTTCTAATAAAAGGCATCAAACTTTGGAAACCAATCAAATAAATGAAATGCATAACCATTAAAAATGAGATTTATAATAAACAGAAGATATTTCTTTAGTTCCTCATTTTTTTCATTTAATCAAAATAAATGTCCTAGCTATATGCGAAATACGTACCTAGTCGTAGAACAATTTATTCCACCAACTCTCCATATCATACATCCTTAAAATTGGTCCAGCCCACATAGCCAACAAACCTAGGTTTTTAAGATTTTCTTTTATCATCTTGGTAATTTCATGCTTAAGGTTTACCTCTAGAACCCTAGCCTCTATTTTTAAATCTGTAGTTATTTTTCCAAGGTTAGGGTTTTGAGATTGAGTAGTTCCGTTATAGCCATTTTCCTTCCTTGGGTTTTGTTGCCTCATGGGTGGCATGTGGATGGCTAGAGATGAAGTAGATTTGGATCCAATTTTAACACATTTTTCTCTACTAGCCCAAGAAGGCTATGAGATAGTAAGGGGAATGACCCATATGCCTGCAAACTTCTACTACTAGATAATTTGTCTCAATGCTATCCTTGGTGGGAAGCTTAGGCACATAATTTCTAGGGAACATCTCCCTGTTATGATGGACATGGTTAAAATGATTCCCATGTCAAGGGTTTTGAAAGTTGAAATGCCTATTTTGGTTCTTCAACAAACCCTTGCTAAAGGATTTTGTTGTTAACAAATTATTGTGATGAAAACATTTTTCCTAATTTACAAATCTAGCGGCCTTTTGAATTTTATGCCTAGTTTGTTTACTCACAACCATATGCTAGTCCCCTTTCTCTTCACTACTTGTTGGAGACACCTTAGGTATTGGAGTTTTGATGGTTCAAATTTTTGCATGAAAAGAAAATTTATTTTCTAATATATTTAGTTCTTATTATAAATATCCCAAATATCCCAATCCTCATCAGACATTATTGTCAATTTCTTGGATTTTCCTCCTAATGGAAGCCATAAATCCTTCTAATAGAGATAGTCCTCCATTTTCACCTTCCATAACTGAAATTTCTTCCCATTAAACTTCTCAACCTTTAACATACCCTCATCTTCCATTACTCCCACTTAATTGTGAGACTCCCACTCAATTGTGAGAGCTTCTTGTAGAGGATAACTAAAAAAATAACTCTATTTGATACTAATTGTTAGGATTAGCAGAAAAAAAATTAACACTGACATGAAATATAATCAATATTACAAAGCAATAAAAAACACATAAGTAGAACAAGAAGACACAAAGATTTAACGTGGCTCACCCAATCTTGGGCTACATCCACCAAATAGAGATTCCAATCTTATTATCCATTAATTTTGCCTCTTACAATTTGTAATCCCTTGCAACTCAATACTGTTGCAAGAAGCTATGAAATTATCATATAGAGAAAACCCTAACCCTAAGCCATTATAAAAAGACTTATGTTGGTTAAAAAGTTAACCCTAAAAAATAATTGACAAGTGAACTCAAAAATCCCTTGATAAGTTAACCCCAAAATAGATTCAATGCACCAATAAAAGCCATTGTTGACTAGGATCAAGAGAAAGATATGGGATGAGTTAACATGTAAGAACTTTTTATTCTCTTCTTAATCAAATTTTAGGTGTAAACTCTAAATTTGATGATGATTATGCCAAGGTGATCTTACTGAGAAGTATACCATCGATATTTGATCATATTATTTTTAATTTGAAAAAAATGAATCCTGACTTAGAAACGGTAATCTCTTCACTAATTAATGAACTAAAGCTTATTAGTGGTGTATGTGCTTCTTGGTGTGCTCAAAAAAGTGCCTTAAGTGTTAGGAATGAATGCAAAGTGTTTTGGCAGTCATTTTGTAGCAGTTGTTGTTGCATTCATGACTTGGATTGTCATTGATGTCAACATAGTGATATTCTGGATATTAGCAGGAAAGCAGGTATAGTTTTGTTTTGCACACATGTTGTATTGTAGATTGGATTTTGCACAGTTGATGGTATGTTATTTGGTGTGTTATTAACCTATGGTTAATAGCACAAAAATAAATTCATTCATTTGTAAGAGTTATGAGCATTTTGGTGAAAGCAGTGTTTAGACAGTGTTTCTGTGTAGCGATGTTCAGAAATCGGAGGATATCTCTTAGCTGGGATGGAATCTAATTTTGAATAGTTAAAGGGATGTTGGAGACTCATTAATGATGATTTGGTTCATAGTGCAAACTTTGAGGATATGTTTGGAGAAAGTTACAGTAACTGGAAGCCGATAGTTTTATGTGAATTCTGTGTGTAGCATGTAGAATTTATTATTTTGTAATTGAGGACCAACTCATTTCTAATTATTTGAGTTTGGTATATAAGAAGGAATTTTTTCCTTATTGTAATGTGTACTATGAAGAGTGAGATGTGAATATATGCATGAAGTGAAGAAAAGAGCTAATTCAGTGATGAAGGAAGACTTGTGAGTACAGAGATCTAAAATTGTGATCTTGTGTAGTAGAGAGTACAGTTTTGGCACAATGTGAAGGAGGTAATATATTTCATATTATTTTATTGAATAATTCTAAGATCTTTTGGATAGTGGGTTCAGAGATCTTTCCTTGAAGCTGTTTGGGCAGTGGGTCCTTCTGTCTTCCATAAACTCTTAACCGGGTTAGAATCTTTTAACAGGGATTCAAAATCTCCTAACAGGGATTCATATGTATTGACTTTATTTTATAAGACTCCTAATAGGGTCCAACCTCTAACAAGGAACTTTCATATTAGTGCATCATTTTGTGGGCATCATTCCCACCGGGGTTTACTCTTTTCAAGAGGTTCCCTAGTTAACATATCTTGTGTTATTGTGCAATTGTGTATGATATCTTTCCATGGTTGATCATTACATTGATTATATTATTTAAAGTTGTTGAATGGATAAATTATTAGATAACTAATTCACCCCCCCATCTCAGTTATCTTGGGGATCTTTACTTTCTAACAATTGGTATTAGAGTGGCAGGTCCTTGAAAGAAAAGTTTAACAACTTAAGGAGATCCATGGTGAATTTCAGAAAAGAAAGCCCTAAGTTTGATGGAGTAAATTTTGACAGCTGGAAAGAAAAAATGAAGACACATCTATTGTGTTAGGACCAAGTTATTGGTTGATTACAAAGAATGAGAAGACTATCATCGAGGAAGACAATCTAGAGGTAGGAACTAAAGATGAACTAGATCTATTCATGTGTAACATACTTGCAAGAGAAGCACTTTTGTTAGCACTACCAGAGAATGAATATAGTCAGGTAAGATGTTTGAAAACATCTCATGCAATTTGGAAAGCTTTACATTCTACTTTTGAAGGTGATGAACATGCAAAGAAGGCTAGATTACATAATTGGATTTATGCATTTGAAGATATCAGAATGATGGAAGACATGAATCTATTATAAGCTATATTGGTAGGATGTCTGAGATTGTGATAGGAATAAAGTCTTGTGGAGGTGATAAGACAGAGAATGAAGTGATATGGAAAATTCTGAGAACTTTGACACCAGTATTCAAGCAAACAACGCAGATGATTGAACAAGTGATACCTTGTACATGAAACTTTTCAAGAGAGACTCTTCTTGGAAGATTAGAAATAGCAGAGATGAACTTGAGATTATCAGGAGAGCTACCTAGAATGGAAATAGCATTTAGTGCTCTTAGCATTAGACCTACAAGAAGTACTAGTGTGAATGGAGATTATGCCAGCAGTAGCAGATTTGAGGAAGATAAGAAGATTGAAGAAGGTATTGCATTACTTGTAAAAAGAGAACCAGATGGTAAGAAAATCTTTAAATCTTGGACTTGTCAAGAATATGGTCATTTTGCATCTAAATGTCCTAAAAGAGTTAAGAAGTATAGAAGCAACTTTAAACCTAGGAGATCTAAAGAATGTTATTATGCAAATGATGAAGATTTTGAAGCAGGAATTGAAAAACATTTAAGTGACAGTGATAATGATAACTTTGAGGAAATAGGATTTGTAGCAACTAAAGAAGAAAGTTTTGAATCTAATCAAAGGGAAGAAAAAGCATTAGTTTCACAAGTTGAAAAGAAATCTGATTGGATTATAGACAGTGGTTGTTCACATCATATGATTGGAGATAAAAGAAAGTTTGTTAAGTTAGATAATTATGATGGAGGAATTGTTAGGGTTGGTAAAAATGCACCTTGTTTGATTAAGGGTATAGGATCTATTACTCTTGATGGAAAGACTAACACTGATGATGTTTACTTTGTTGATGGACTAAGACATAATCTACTAAGCGGTGGACAATTGGCTAAACTTGTGTGATAAAAGATAAAGATGGAAATCTGATTGGAAAAGGATCCAGAACCAGAGGTAATGTATTTCAATTGAATCCTACTAAGATGACATGTTTGATAACTAAGATTGATGACAGTTGGTTATGGCATAAAAGGTTTTGTCATATAAACTTTGATAATATTGTCAAGGTGAGCACTACACTTGCGGTAAGAGATTTACCTAGAATTATGAAACCTACTAACATGATTTGCAAAGAATGTATGATGGCACAATAGAAAAGGAGTTCATTTCCCAATAAGAATTTCACATTGACAGAGAAGTTGGAGATTGTTCATATAGACTTGAGTGGTCCTACTAGGACTAGAGGATTCTATTGTGAAAGGTATTTTATGATTCTTGTTGATGATTTTTCAAGAATGATGTGGATTGCATTTTTGAAAGAAAAATCGGAAGCATTTGATAAATTTAAGATCATGAAAAGAAAAATTGAGAATGAATCTAGAATGAAGATTAAGTGTCTAAGATCTGATAGAGGTGGTGAATTTACATCTAGAGAGTTTAACACTTTTTATGAAATGAATGGCATTAAGAGACAACTTTTAGCCCTTAGAACACCAGAACAAAATGGTATTGCAGAAAGAAGGAACAGGTCAATAACTGAAGCAAAAAGAGCTATGTTGTTTGAAAATGATTTGGCTAAAACTTTTTGGAGAGAAGCAGTGAACACAAAAGTATACACTATGAATAGAGTACAAATCACAGCAGATACAAACAAGACATGGGAATTGGTCCCTAGACCTGAAGACAAGAATGTGATTGGAACAAAGTGGGTATTCAGAAACAAGATGAATGAACAAGGAGAAGTGATAAGAAACAAAGCGAGATTGGTATGTAAAGGATATTCACAACAAGAAGGAATTGACTATGAAGAAACGTTTGCACTTGTGGCTAGACTTGAAGTAGTGAGAATGTTTCTAGCATATGCAGCTTACAAGAAATTCAGAGTGTATCAAATGGATGTGAAGTCAGCATTTTTGAATGGTGAATTGGAAGAAGAAGTCTACATTGAGCAGCCGAAAGGTTTTCCTTTGACACAAGAAGGAGATATGGTATGTAAGTTAAAGAAAGCTTTATATGGATTAAAACAAGCACCTAGAACTTGGTATGCAAGATTGGATAAGTATTTATTGAAATTGGGATTTATAAAAGGAACAACAGATAGTAACTTATACACAAAAGAAATTGAGAATGGTTTGTTGGTTATAGTTATATTTGTTGATGATATTATCTTTGGAGGAGAAGATGAAGCTAGTGACAAATTTGCAGATGAAATGAAGACTGAATTTGAGATGAGCATGATTGGAGAAATGAAATATTTTTTTGGATTACAGATAACACAAAGCAAGCAAGGTATATTTATAAGTCAGACTAAGTATTTAAATGAATTATTGAAAATATTTGGAATGGAAAATTCCAAACCTATTGGAACACCTATGGTAACCAGACACAAGTTATCTAGCAAAGATGAAACACCAGCAGTTGAGTAGAAAAATTATAGATCTATGATTTGAGGATTGTAGTAATTGACACATACAAGACCTGATATAGCACATTCAATGGGGATTGTAGCAAGATTTCAAGTAGAACCTAGAGAATCACATTATGCAACAGTAAAAAGGATACTGAGATATCTGAAAGTAACAATGGATTATGGATTATGGTATGAGAATTCTGATGATTTTACCTTATGTGCCTATACTGATGCAGATTGGAGAGGCAGCGTTGATGAAAAGAAAAGCACCAGTGGTGGAGCCTTTTTTCTTGGAAGAAAATTGGTCTCTTGGCTAAGTAAGAAGCAGAATTGTACTTCACAAAGCACAGCAAAAGCAGAATATGTTGTAGTAGCAAATAATTGTAATCAGATTATTTGGATGAAGCAGATGTTGAAAGATATTGGAATAAAGTTTGATGAGCTTGTTGTTATAGATTGTGATAACACCATTACAGTGAGTATGTCAAAAAATCCTATTTTACAATCTAAGACTAAACATATTGAGATCAAGTATCATGTTGTAAGAGAGAAAGTTGCAGAAAAAGAAGTAAGATTGGAGTACATAAGTACAAAGGAGCAGATAGCAGATATATTTACAAAGCCTTTACCCAAGGATACATTTGTGTATCTGAGAGGTATGATTGGGGTTATGCCCCAACCTATTTTTGAGAATTGATGCAGATGATTGCATCTGTCGATTGGTATATGAGCCCTATCTTTCTTCTGGATTGGATGTTGGAACTTCCTCTATGGGGGAGTTTATGAGCTGAGTCATGAGGACTCTTGTTATTGTATTCTTCTGACAAAGTGTCTTTTGACATTAAGTTTTTGTTGACTTAGTGATAGAATTTTTGTCATTGATGTCAATGGGGGAGAGATATACATGAAAAACATTGTCGATTGTATGAGAGAGATAAATAGGAAAATGAAGCAAGATTTGATTTGATATTTTGCAGTGATGTTGCAGTATTGGATTTTTGGAACATTGGATGTTTTTCATCTATGTTTCCATCAATTCCAATTGGGAAGATTGTTAGGAATGAATGAAAAGTGTTTTGGCAGTCATTCTATAGCATTTTTTGTTGCATTCATGACTTGGATTGTCATTGATGTCAACACAATGATATTTTGGATATTAGCAGGAAAGTAGGTACAGTTTTGTTTTGCGCACATGTTGTATTGTAGATTATATTTTGCGTAGTTGATGGTATGTTATTTGGTGTGTTATTAACCTATGGTTAACAGCACAAAAAGAAATTCATTCATTTGTAAGAGTTATGAGCATTTTGGTGAAAGCAGTGTTTAGACAGTGTTTCTATGTAGCGATGTTCAGAAATCGGAGGATATCTCTTAGCTGGGATGGAATCTGATTTTGCATAGTTAAAGGGATGTTGGAGACTCATTAATGATGATGTGGTTCATAGGGAAACCTTCGAGGATATGTTTGGAGAAAGTTACAGTAACTGGAAGCCGACAGTTTTATGTGAATTCTGTGTGTAGCATGTAGAATTTATTATTTTGTAATTGAGGACTGACTCATTTCTAATTATTTGAGTTTGGTATATAAGAAGGAATTTTTTCCTTATTTTAATGTGTACTATGAAGAGTGAGATGCCAATATATGCATGAAGTGAAGAAAAGAGCTAATTCAGTGATGAAGGAAGACTTGTGAGTACAGAGATCTGAAATTGTGATCTTGTGTAGTAGAGAGTGTAGTTTTGGCATAGTGTGAAGGAGGCAATATAGTTCATATTATTATGTTGAATAATTCTAAGATATTTTGGACAGTGGGTTCAGAGATCTTGCCTTGAAGCTATTTGGGCAGTGGGTCCTTCTGTCTTCCATAAACTCTTAACCGGGTTAGAATCTTTTAATAGGGATTCAAAATCTCCTAACAGGGATTGATATGTACTGAATGTATTTCATAAGATTCCTAACAGGGTCCATCCTCTAACAAGGAACTTTCATTTTAGTGCATCATTTTGTGGGCATCATTCCCACCGGGGTTTACTCGTTTCAAGAGGTTCCCTAGTTAACATATCTTGTGTTATTGTACAATTGTGTATGATTATCTTTCTATGGTTGATTAGTACATTGATTATATTGTTTAAAGTTGTTGAATGGATAAATTATCAGATAACTAATTCACCCCCCCCCCCCTCTCAGTTATCTTGGGGATCTTTACTTTCTAACATTAAGGACGTTGCTTGTTCTCTCCAAAGAATCCTACTCTCTTCTAGGATCTCTCTAGCCTTAAGTAATCAACCTAAGACCTTTCAAACTCTATTCTAGGATTCAATTGTCTTGTGCTTAGCCTTGAAGGACATCCACCTATTAGTTTTGTCTCAATGCTTTCTTAACACCTAGAACACTCTAAGTGTTTTTCACCATGAACTGACTTTGGGGTTGCAAGGGTACCATTCTTCTCCAAAGCATTCATTTTGTTTCCATTTGAATCCATTTTTATGGATCTTTAAGCCTTCCTCAATCAGGTTCAAGGTTTAGCCTTTTAGAGACCTAATTAGGCCTAGTTTTCTTATACCCCTTGATAGGGTCTTTTCCCATTCCAAGCCAAAAATTTCCAAACAACCTACAACACTAATTGGATATTCAGATACCCTTTTGGAATTTTCTATAGATTCAGTAGGTTTTAGGTTTCTAAGGCATCTGTATAGTGGCTTCCTACAAAGTAGGGTTTGTAGGGCTAATAGGGCTAATTAGGTCTATTTTTAAGGTCTTTTCTTGATTTCTAGTTAAAAACCCAATCTAATGAATTGGTCAGTGCCCAATCTTTTCAGCATGAAATGATATGTTAAAATACCACCTGGAATAATGCTTGTTCCATACTTCTCTTCATTCCCCTGCTTGTAGCATTCAAATCTTCTTTGTCATACCTCTAACCGGGTACACTAGTCTCACCTAGGATATGATCTTAAAACCAAAATATCAACTCCTTAGATCTTCTAAATGCATATTCACACTTTTCATAGGCTCCCCTAAAACATCCATCCACTCTCAGGAGATTCCCACAACTAGATTTCCTGGGGAAGCCATTAAAACTCAAACTACTCTAAACTAAAACCAGAAAACTCCCTAGTTACTAATCAATCTATTAAAGATACTACACTAACTCTACAATGCTTGCAAAAAGAATGAAAAATATTTGAATCTAACCTACCAACACAAATCTAAAACTACTTTACAGGATTGAATCTATCTTATGATAGTGTCACACAAGAATGCTCTGGTAAGTCTTCAAGACCAAAATTGCAGAGCTTTCTTCTATTTCATAAACTTACTTACATTCACTCTAACTCTCTTACTTTGAACATGAGCCTAGATTAGTATTAAAAGATTCTCTATCCACCATTGTAGTCCTTGGCATTGATTTCCCACTCCTAGAATGGAGGGAATCCTATGTGGCCGAGTTACATGCAACCCATGCACAAGATTGCCAATGATGTCATGATCACTTTGGCATCTTTGTTTTTATGAGGCAACCTATATTCTAGGGCCTCTATCCCACGTAGTTTAGAGAACTAACATCATTAAAGCCTAATAAGGAATCTTTACTACAATTCCAAGATCTACCTGACACATTAAATCCCATTCCTTAATCATACCAAAACTAAACATTAAAACTATCTAACTAGACTAGGTTGGAGTTGATACTAACTATCAATCCACCTAGCCACACACCTTGCAAGACCTTCTAAGGTCTAAAATAAACACACTCTAACTTGCCTAAGGTCATCTACAAGACAAAATAGTTAAGGACTAGGAGGTTAGCATAGGTGCACCTGCACCAATTAGGGTATTCAAATTGATGAGAAATGTGTTGTTTTTGCTAGAAAAAATCTAACATTTCAACTAGAAAAGAATTAAAATACTATTATTATCAGATAAATGAACATTTTTAAATGAATTGCATTTAGTGGGCCAAAGATCTCATTGATGGAAAGTTGAAGAAAAAAATATATTTCATTGCAAGTGAATGTGAAACACACTTTTGTGGTTTTGTAGTACATACAAATAACTCATCTTCATATGATGATGACAACCAACCGCATAGTACAATGATTGATGAAATCTTTGTGATTTTAAAAGAATAAAATAGATGATAGTAGGCTGGAGGCAACAGAGGTAGGGGGTTTTGTATCATTCCAAGCTATCTTCTCACTCAGGGATGATTCATTGCATGAGAAGAAACATATTTATATCTCTGAAAAGTAGGGGCTTTGAAAATTTATCCCTAAAGAAAAGAGGGGGCTTGACATATGTGTGTCCTTGAAGGGAAGATGGGGCTTCACATCATGGTTATCCCTTCAAGAAATAAGGAGAGGGGAAAAGGGAAATTTTTGTTAATGTTTTGTTGAGAACTTTGGGAGGTGTTAGACACACTCAAAGGAGATATGGACTTTCAGAGGAAAGATGTCTTATCCACATGCATGCAAGTGTTGATTTGTGTAGGAGAGAAGTGATGTTTTGATAACACTTGAGGAGGAATTAGACAAATGTGGAGGAGATATGGACTTTCAGAGGAAATGTGTCTCATGTGCTAGATTAGAGAAAGCATTATACACACTCGAAGGGGATGTGGAATTTTGGAGGAAATTTGTCTAATTGTGCATAGGATATAGGAATGCTCATGTTGTGCAGATGGTTTTGAGTTCTATGGTCAAGAGATGCACTATTGTAATCAATTCAGTATTTCTAGAGAAAGCAAGGAGGATTGGTGAATGATGCTTCATCAAAGTTTCCAAAAGGGTTGGTTTCAAAACTTTTGCAATGTTCCACTCTTGTTTGGATTAATATAATAATGTGGAGAATGTTGGAATGTTACATTACTAAGTAGGTTTTAGTTTTAATTTTTATTAATAAAATACACTACCTTGTTTATGGGGTTATGCGATTATACAACTACATGTGTATCTATCACTATCATTGGTAGTTTGTACTTCTATAGCACCCTTTTAAATATTCTTTGGCTGATTGAATAAGATATCAATCAATGAGCTAATCTTTTCCTCTAGTTCGCATATCTCTCCATGCTTTTTCCACCATCTTTTTCAAACTTGAGTAATACAAAATTAGTTATGTTTGACCAAGGATTTGAAAATTATATTTTATGTTTGGACCTTTCAGTATGTGCGAACTTATGTAAATACATTAGAATGCTATAGGAATGAGTAAAATAGAAGTCAAGGGCTAGGGTAGAAAAACCCTCATCCACGAGGATGGGTGTGGGAAACTCTACCTCTTAAGACAATCATGGAAAATTTGATGATCATGACAACGACCTAGATGATAATGATGATGAGCTCCTCCTTGGCATCCTTTTGAGTATTCATTTTCTTGCATCAGTGGAGGCTGAAAATTGTTCAAATGGTATTTTGGATGATGGACATGAGGATGAGATTGATGTGGAGAATGATTTGGTAGATAGTTTAGGTTGTGAGGATCTTTCTTCCTCACCCTCTTTGTTATTTTCCTCTAAACAGGGGTTATTTTTTCTCCTTTGGTTCTGCTTATGATTGCCGAATCTAGAAAACCTGCTAGTGATTCGATGGTGAATTTTTCCTCCCCATAGTAGTCTTAGACTACACTAGTTTTTTTCTTTGATAATACCATTACAAGTGGTTTTCATGTTTAAGGAACATTTTTTAGTGTTTCTCTATTTAATTTTTTAAAATTCTTTTATTCCTAAAATTCTTGATTCTTTTATTTCTTTGGTGGATAATATTGGAGGGGTATATATAGGTTCTCAAATTCTAAAAAGGGTAGATCTAAAATGGGTTATTGAAGTTTGTTTGGGTGTATTTTTCTATGTATATTTTAAAGAATAGGAAGTGGCGTAGGGTTTTTCTCTCCTCTTCTACTAAAGAGAATGTTGTCAAGGTCCTTTGGATGTTGCACCTTCTCTTTATTTGGACCCTCTTCAAACTAGTGGGATGGCCGATTCTTTTCTATATAAGAGGTTTAGAAATTTTACATAAAAAGAAAGCCCCTTACAGATTGTTCTACAAAGGAGTTGGAGGAAGGTCCTACCAATAGTTTTATGATTTTTCTTTGACATAAGAAATTTAGATTTGGAGAAAATGACCCTAGTTTTGAGGTTAAGCAAAGTTCCTTGGAATATTTTTTCAAACCACCTTAAGTTTTGGTGGGTCTCCTTGTCTTTTGGTAGGGCTCTTTGATTTTTGTTTTACCTTGTTTTCTACTTTGTAGTTGTTATTTATTGATATTTTTGGTTGTTTTGCTAGACTAAATGATTTATCTTCTCATTGCAAAAGGGATCATGACCCTTTCAAAATCCTTTCTTGCTAAATCAAAAACATTCTCCTCGTATTATTTGTATATTATATCTATGATATACCTTCTAAGCATTCTCTTTTTAAAAAATAAATAAATTTTGAAATAAAAAATGTTTTACAAAATAGAAAAATAATAATTTGAAACTCATCATCATCTAACTAAATAAACACAATCATTAATAAACTCATTGTATATATGAACATATTTAGTCAAATCAAACACATTTATTTTTCAAGCATGAAAATGTTAACACTTATTGAATAATTAGCTTATTGAAAAAATAAATAGTTATCAATAGACCTTTGTCTTTAGTAACTTAGTTCTTCCGATGGTTCCCATTTAGACAAATACATTTTAGCGTAACTTTTATACTCCCATATCAGATAACAAAAGAATTCTTGTGAATAATTTACAATCCTCCATATTCAGGGAAATAATATGCCTAACTGTTATATCCTTCAACCTAATCTAAAATCATGCCATCACAAATTTGTAAACAAAGATACAAGAAATGAATACGATAACTTACTATAATAACCGATAAGAAAACAATGAACCTGTGACCATTCAGCTTCAGTTCTTGGGAGCACTCCATTAGTTTAAATACAAAGCAACCCTTCTCATCTCCTTGGAGTATCTGGATAGAAAGCAAGTTGATCATGGCGGGAGCAAGTATTATCCAGACCTTTACTTTCCCATTGGAATTACTTGGAGATTTTAACATTGAGATTGCACAGTTTTGGGAACATATTTGGAGGCTCAAGATGAATCGAAGACTCACCGATGATCTTCATCCAAATTGGCTGGATATAACCCGCTATGACACTGCTTCTGACAATCCACTTTCATATTTTGTGCAAATAGAATATGTTGTGCAAGGAATAATTTTCAGAAGTGTAGCCAGAAGCCTTGACAATAGTTTGTGGCCTCCTTACACTTGCCATATTTGTTTTCCAGCTCAATGGTACACTCAACCTCTATGTATACTTCCCCAGGACGCCATTTTCATGGCTTACAAAAATCCTTTTCCTCGGCATATTAATCTGGCGTACCACATTGCACAAAACATGTATGAGTGTTCCAACAATCCGCACCCATTTTATCGAAATACATTCGTGCGATTGCTGCAGGAATCACTTCTACTTAACTCTCCTTCCACCTTCCCTATATTCACGCTTCTGACGAATTTGTTACATCATCACGATTGTTGGGTTATTGTTAACTAGATTGGAATCGTTTGATTCTCTCACCATACACAGAAATCTGCTCTTTGGAGACGTAATATGATATTTTCACTTGAAGTTTATTATATTCATTTTTTGGAGAGTTTACCTTTTTGGATTGGAAGGATGGATTAGTTTGTCAATCAAATAAAATTGTGAGCAACTTCCTTGCAGTTTACCGTCAAAAATCTGAATCTATTATTGAATATTAATGATCTTTCATTTTCTTTTTCTTCTTCTATCGATTAAAACTCTAGTTATTTTGTAAAAGCATCACTTACATTGTCAAGGATTTTTTTTCATTTTTCTCATTCTCTCATGCAAACTGAATTTGCATTCTCAAATGTTGATTTTTTCTATGAAACTTATCTCGTTGATAGTATGCACTCAATTATTTTCAGATATTAAACAATGAAATAAGACATGAACTTTCATCTAATAATTGAGTTTTGTATACATGGTTTATACAAATACATCAAGAAATACATAATTGTAAAATAAAACATTTGTTTCTTTATCATTGTTGCATTTGTATTTATAAGAAGAATCCACTGGATCAATTTTCATTTTTCCAAAAATAATGTACTAATACAATCTTCTCTTTCTCTTTCCCAAACAATTTCCTTGACAACTTATCTCTAGCATTATTGTAGTTAAAATACTTTCCACAAAGTACATTTAAATTTGGGAGAATAAAATTTTATAATCCAAACTAATCAAATTAATTGAAAATTTGTAAATTCAAATTTATGAATTCTAGTGGTTTTCTAGTTATAGTATGGATAGTAATCTAATTAAATTCATTTTTCCAATTATCTAATCAACAACATAACACATTATTTATAAATATGTGATTTTCATTTATTCATTTAATGGGATCTATGATATATGTTTTGATTAAGTCAAGCACGATAGACCCCAAAGCCAACAATAAAAGTAACATTATGTCATAAAATGGGAGAAAAGGGAAGAACTCACAAGATGTGAGACCTCCAAAAGAAAGTAGGGAAATGTCCCTACCGAAGGAAAGTTTTTGAACATAGCTTAAACCGGTGGGAAAGGGGCCTCAACTGCCAAAGAGGTTATATTTTTTGAACAGTAGGGTTAAGGAATTGACCTTGCAACATCATCCATTAAGACCTCACTGAAATAGACTTGATCTTGGAAGGAGGCGACAACCTTGAACTATCAATCAAATTTTGTAAGGCCCTCTGAAAACTTTTAAAATTAAAAACACTATGAACTAGTAAGTTCATAGCTAAAACGAGGGGCAAGGAATAGCCAACAAGGAAGGAGAACCAAGCTAAAGCATACCCCATATATATGTTTGACATACACTTCAATATTTATTACATCTTTTAGTGCACCAGAAACAAATATCAAGAAATGCTAATTTTCAACCAAAATTTGTAAATATATTTTTTAATTTTTTAAATATGTATATCATTATAAACTAATCAAGAAAATAATTTCCCTTTCAATTCATCATTATTTCATAGGTATTTATCTAATTGTAGATAATGAATTCTTCACCTTTATTAGGTAAATATTGGTTTCTTTGAAAGAAAATATGCTTAAAGCTTAAACACCTATTATTCAGGAGAAAGATTTTTATTACTACTAAAAGAATAATTAAGTCCTTTATCTTATTCGATATGTTGGATATGTCTCAACTTAAGTTGTAATATAATTTTAATTTATTTTTGTTAAGATAAGGTAATATTAGCCTTGTGAATAAAAAATAAGGGTACTAAAGTTGACGATGCTAAAGCTGATATGGAAGGCACCATGAAGATAACAATATCAAGCCCTACTACTAGATTGTGCAACAAAGACAATGGTATGACCCCTATTGATAGTATAATGAAATCCTAGTGAGAAATCTAAAGGTTCTTCTGGGGTTCTGTTTCCCTACATTTTTGGCCTTTTGACATTTGTTTTCAATCTAGTTCATTTATGGTTATCTTACTTAGATGGTTTATATTTTATTTTTGTTAAACTTTAGTATTTGGTCACTATAAAACCAGTTTTCCTTAAATAAAAAAATATTACCTTGTGAACCCTATATTATTTATGTGTTTCTATGCTCCCTAAGACATGTGAGAGATAAATATTTCAAATATTTGTACTTAATGCCCAATTTTAATTGCAGTTTCAAGTGGTAAATATATAAAAGTAATAAGGAAAATTCAAAATAGAAAAAATATCATTCTTTAGGGGATTAAGTATCAACAAGATGTTTTTCTAGCTTAAGTTTACTTAGTTCAAATTTTCTAACTTTTTTTTCTCTTATAATTTCAGGCATTTTTTCTTTATAAAAAGAAAGTATTTTTGCATTGTATCCTTCATTCTATATCTTTTTCTTTTGAGTAATAAAATGAATCTTTCTTTTTTCTATTGTTTGTTGAAGGTGTTTTTCATTTTATATTGATCTTGTATATGCTTGTGTTGTAAAATTCAACATGGTATCAAAATTTAATCCACACACCTTCTCAAGATTTGAGGGTTTCTTTTTGTGGAACTATTATATGATCATTAAATCTTGTCTCTTGCATGGATTTATAAGTGGGTATATTTTTTAAAAACTTTGGAGAAAAATGAGTTTTACCATTTCATTTGCAATGTCCCAAAATCTATAGATAATTTTTCATTTTATCAAAATATGAGCTAGTGAATTTTCAACTGATATCTTCTCTATGTACACATTTATATGCTCAATCTAGAGGTTCGCAATTTTTTTGGACTTTTTGGGGTAAAGTATTCCTCTTCATCATGTCAATAAAAATAAAATACCTCAATTTAATTCTTGTCATTTTGAACAAATTAGAGGAAGTCCCCTTTTTGGGGATTTTTTTGGGCCTATAAAGATTGTAGAGTGTGCACATATATGCATGTAAGAATTTACCTTTAAAACTTTACTTTCGGATCTTGCATGCACACCAACATTCACTTGGTGCAATTTCCTTACATACTCCATCTTCTCCACACTACCCCTATTTGTACCATAGGAGCTACTTCTACATTACTAGAGCTCCATTAGTTTCCTACCCCAATACCATAGCTTTATAAGTGCCTAGTTTCTAACCCCTTGGTTTCAGATGAAAATAAGAGCTCTAAATATTTGGTCACTCCTGATTTATTTTGCCTATTGATTTTCTTTTATGGAGTCAAGTACATCTTCTACATATTTTTTCCATACACTTGCCATATTTGTTTGCCAGCTGAATGGTTCACCCAATCTGTATGTATACTTCCCCAGGACGCCATTTTCATGGCTTGCAAAAATCCTTCTCCTCGGGATATTAATCTGGCGAACCACATTGCAGAAAGCATGGGTTCCAACAATCCGTACCCATTTTATCGAAAGACATTCGTGCGATTGCTGCGGGAATCACTTTTACTTAACTTTCCTTCCTCCCCCCCTATATTCACGTTTCTGACTAATTTGTTACATCGTCACGATTGTAGGAATCGTTTGATTCTCTCAACACACACACAGAATTCTGCTCTTTGGGGACGTAATATGATATTTTCACTTCAAGTTAATATCTTCACTGTTTGGAGAGTTTAACTTTTTGGATTGGAAGGATGGATTAGTTTGTTAATCAAATAAAATTGTGAGCAACTTCCTTGCAGTTTACCTTCAAAAATCTGAATCTATTATTGAATATTAATGATCTTTCATTTTCTTTTTCTTCTTCTACCGATTAAAACTCTAGTTATTTTGGAAAGGAATCTCTTACATTGTCAAGGACTTTTTCCATTTTTCTCATTCTATCATGCAAACTGAATTTGCATTCTCAAATGTTGATTTTTTCCATGAAACTTATCTCGTTGATAGTATGCACTCAGTTATTTTCAGATATTAAATAATGAAATAAGACATGAACTGTCATATAATAATTGAGTTTTGTATACATGGTTAATACAAATATGTTATATCAAGAAACAAACACATAATTGTAAAATAAAACATTTGTTTCTTTATCATTGTTGCATTTGTATTTATAAGGAGAATTCACTCGATTAATTTTCATTTATCCAAAAATAATGTACTAATACAATATTCTCTTTGTCTTTTCCCCAAACAATTGCCCTGACAACTTATCTCTAGCATTATTGTAGTTAAAATGCTTTCCACAAAGTACATTTAAATTTGGGAGAACAAAAATTAATAATTCAAACTAATCAAATTAATTGAAAATTTGTAAATTCAAATCTATGAATTCTAGTGGTTTTCCAGTTATAGTATGGATAGTTATCTAGTTGAATTCATTTTTCAAATGATTTAATCAACATAGCACATCATTTATAAATATGTGATTCATTTATTCATTTAATGGGATCTATGATATATGTTTTGGTTAAGTCAAGCACGATAGACCCCAAACCGAACAATAAAAGTAACATTATGTCATAAGATGGGAGAAAGAGGAGGAACTCACAAGATGTGAGACCTCCAAAAGAAAGTAGGGAAATGTCCCTACTGAAGGAAAGCTTTTGAACAGATCTTAAACCGGCGAGAAAGGGGCATCAACTGCCAAAGAGGTTACATTTTTAGAATAGCAGGGTTAAGGAATTGAACTCGCACCATCATCCAATAAGGCCTCACTAAGATAGACCCGATCCTGGAAGCAGGCGGCAATCTTGAACTATCAATAAAATTTTGAATGCCCCCTTGAGACCTTTTAAAATAAAAAATGCTATGAACTAGTAAGTTCATAGCCAAAAAGAGGAGCAATGAATAGCCAACCCGGAAGGAGTACCAAGCTAAAGCATACCCCATATATATGTTTGACATACACTTCAATTTATTATATCTTTTAATATACCAAAAACAAATAGTGAGCAATGCTAATTTTCAACCAAAATTTATGTAGTGGGAAAGTGTGCACTTGTAGTTATAGGATGCATTTCAAAAAATTCTTTCTTGAAATATATTTTTTAATTTTTTTAATATACATATCATTATAAACTAATTGAGAAAATAATTTCCATTTCAATTCATTATTATTTCATAGGCATCTATCTAATTGTAAACAATGAATTCTTGGCATAAATGTTGGTTTCTTTGAAAGAAAATATGCTTAAAGCTTAAACACCTATTATTCAGTAGAAAGATTTTTACTACTATGAAAAGAATAATTAATTCCTTTATCTTATACGAAATGTTGGATATGTCTCCTCTAAAGTTGTAATATTATTTTAATTTATTTTTGTTAATATAAGGTAATCTTAGCCTTGTGAATCAAAGATAAGGGTACTAAGGTTGAGGATACTAAAGCCGATATGGAAGGCACCATGAAGATCACAATATCATGTCGGAATGGAGAGACAGGGTACAAGGAGGGGAGGGGTGAATCACTACCCTCTAAAACATTTAAATTGAAACTTAATCAGTAAACAGTAGTAAACTAGTCTATCCAACTGAATCCATTGTATGCAACATTCACTCAGTTAACTTGTCAATGTAAATTGCATGAAAATAAACAATAATTCAATCACATAACACAAGTATTTTGGTTACGTAGAAACCCTTTCTAGAAGGTAAAAAATACGGTAGGGATGACACCCACAAACTCTTCACTACTGGAGATAATAAAGTATGCCGGTTAAGGCTACAAGTTGTGATCAGTTCTGATGATCTTACCCTGTTAGGAGTAACAATAAGATCAGCTAGATCTACCTAGTTAAATGATTTTAACAACACTACTTGAGTGTGTACTCTGTTAAGAGATTTACAATAAGACTATTAGATCTACTCTATTAATAGATTTTGCTAACTCTGTTACAATGATTAGAGAATAATAGAAAGTATATGTAATTGAAAACTTAGCTTTTTCTAAATTAGATCTATGAAGTATCAAATATATATCACCTCAATGTGTTGATATCTTTCCTCTGTACTGCTCGGTAGCCTTGACTGATTCTGAATAAACTAAATATCTCTGATTTCTGCTCAACCTTGTCTGAAAACTAATGTCTTGAAGATGGGTACTTGTTTCAAGATCTCCTTGTCCTTCACATGCATATGTCAAAATGACATGAATTACAAATATATAGCATACTGCTATGACCACCTAACCTAATTAGGTTCTTAGGAAAACCCTAAGATCTACGGTATACTAAAATAACCTAGATCTAGCAATTACATAGAGATCATCATCACATTTAATCATTACATCTACAATAAAAGATCCTCGATCATGGTAAAATGTTTTGTGATTCTATTGTAACCATTTGCATAGATAAATGTGCCAAAATTGATTACTATGTCATTTCTGTGATTGCTCGATAAATGCTATCAATACTACTCGGTGAATACACTGGTGCTTAGTGTCCAGTCTACTTAGTGTTTTACTGATGCTTGGTATCAGTATACATTGATGATCGGTAATACTACTTTGGTGCTTAGTTAAGCATGTTTCCTTTGAGTTCTTGGTACTGCCTTGTGACTACTCGGTATAAAGGCTTGTATGATTAACCGACTAGCATATACGTAGCTTGTAGTTCTTCCTTTTACCGACTGATCAACATAGATAACCAATTGCTCTACTTTGATACTAATGACAACACTTAATGCTCAAATAGAGATAACAATCTCCCCCTTTGGCATTAGTATCAAAACTTTTTAATGTATATAGACCTGATATCTCAAAAATGTTCTAACTTCTCCATATATACATAAATAACTTTTCTATCAAAATTTTCTTGCCCTCAGTGCACACTCCTGGTGTATGTGTAGTACACTTATCATATAATTACACAATTTGGCATATCGATTATGTTTTCCCTCTTTTTGATAATAATTCCAAATTCAAAATTGTGTACTTACAGTGTATTAAAAATGTGTTGATGGGTTTTCTTCAAAGATGCTAAGAGGTTCTCTCATTCCTCTTTCAAGTTGGTGAGAGAAATGTGCTCAAGACCGACTTGTGCATGCATGTCAAAAATGTTTTCCAACACAAAAATCTCTAGTGTTGCAACTAAAGCTTACGCTTTGACTATATGCTTCTCCATTATTTTTATATGGGGAAGAAGCTCTATTTGTATCTCGGTGACTTGGTCACTTATTTTATCTTCTTGTTTCCTTGGCTCTTCTCTTAACCACCTAAGTTCTTAATCTTTGAGTATATGCTTCAAATAGGCATTTGGCTTGGTTAAGGCTCTATTTGCACTGGCTTGGATTTTGCTATCCAACTGTTTAACCTTTTCAATGATCTTAGCAGTGAAGTTGTCCACAATGAAAAATTTTACTAACATCTGAATTATTGTCTCAGCAATGGATTGGAATTCAGTTATTACCTCAGATAAATTTACCTTATTAATTGCCACTTCCTAGCTGATCTTTTCTGCTAGTTTGTTCTGAATTTTGGATTCTGACATCTCTTCAATTCTCTTTTCTACTTTGGTGTCTAGGGAATTTATTTCTTGTCCAAGAGTAGCAAGTTGGTCCATGATTGGTGTATCTTCATTGGTTTGTACCTCGGGTACAACCAGTTGTAAGATGTCTCTTACATTCTCCAAAATCTCCTTGCTGTTGCATTCCTTTCTCAACTTCTCCCGAGCTACTTTTCTTGTACAAAGCTCTGCATATTTTCTTAATTCTTTAGTTTCTAGGGTCCTTGGATCACATTCTGGTATAAAAATGACTTCTTCAAGTGTGACCGACCCTTTTCTATACTTTTTCTTCTTCTTTTTTGGCTCTTGAGGTGATCTCTTAACAAATGGAACAATAGCTTTTTCCTCAACATTTTGCATTTCATGTCTGGTTGACACATTATCTTCCTTTTTCTAGTCCTCAATAACCTGTGTGTTGGTTGACTGAGATGGAGCTTATGATGTAGTGTCCGGTGGGGTTGCCTCGGTTGACTTAGGGTCATCTTGGTCCTATGTTTCTTCCTATTTTTCCTTAGGCTCATTTTTTTTCTTCTGTAGGTACACTTGTTCCCTGTTCTCCTAATGTGTCCTTTTTTTCCTCAAGATTTGAGTCTTCAGGTTTCTCCTTAGAGACTATTTCAATTGCTTCCATTAGAATAGGAAGATCACCGGATATTGAGCTTATTACTAGCTCAGTAAGTGTACCTTCATCTTGTGTTTTGGCTCCAACAATTGTGACATATTCATCAGCATCTCTATCATCATGATCACCATTTTTGATGTCCTTAATGAGTACATCAAGTGCAGTTGATGCAGGAGCATCTTGGGCCTTTGAGCAATCTTCCATCAACCAAAAACATTTCCTAATTCCTGTACCTATCTTCTGTTGTTTTCTTTATAATTGTTTCATTTGTTGGTTTCATGGTGTTCAAAGCTTACATTATGTTTAGGACCTATTTGGGAACCATCTCCTGTGATCACATAAAGATTTGATGGACTGTTTCAAAGTTACAGTTGTTTTCCTTGCCGCTTGAGCCGTATTTTCCTACAGTTTTCATGCTGATTGCGAATTGTGGTGCCATTGATCCTTAAGGAATCAGACTTTTCTCTCTTAAGTAATTTAATAGGGCCTAAATTAATATCATCTCCTAATAGTGC
This sequence comes from Chamaecyparis obtusa, assembly GCA_027943335.1. Lineage (NCBI taxonomy): Eukaryota > Viridiplantae > Streptophyta > Pinopsida > Cupressales > Cupressaceae > Chamaecyparis > Chamaecyparis obtusa. Next base: position 61,049 of record BSBK01011581.1, on the reverse strand, counting down.
AAGTCCTAATGAATTATGAGTAAAAAGTTATGATCAGTTTTCTCGGGTACCTATTTTTTGCCAGTTTACACGTGTAACGTGGAGTGTTTCTTCTTGCGCGGTTCCGTATGATGAAATGGGGCCTTGCATAGTTAAGGGAATGTTCTTCAGTCATTTTTGGACCTAAATGTAAAGGCACATAAAGTGGTGATCATTCTTTCATTAGTTTTGATTTAAATCTTCCAGACTTGACCTATAATGTAATTAAATGCCTGATTGGCTGACATGTCACTTAGCTGGCTATATAAGGAGTCAATATTAATGTAGTAGGGTGATCAAGAGGTAGATCTAGGATGATTATAAAGGTACATCATTGGAGACAAAGATAGGATGCATTTTGAGACTCTGAATTCATAATTCTCATTGTATAAGGCCAAAACCTGGAAGGCCTCACAGCCGAGCATGTTGAAAGAAATAATCTAAATTTTCTATTGTTGTTGCAAGTTTCTTATCTCATATCCATTGTGATTTCATGGCTCTCATGTGATATTATATTTCTTCCATTGTGTTACTCTAAGAAAGGATTGTTGTTGATTCAAGTGGAGTCAATTCTGTTGATTCTTCTTGTATCTACCCTGCCCTTGCGTCAAGTGGTATCGGAGCAAGTTCTTTCTTGTGGATTGGATCATGGAGAACCTTATTGGATTGGTTTTAGGGTGGCAGATTTGAAATTTGACCTATAACTAGAAAAAGGTTAAGATCTTCCTAGAACATGATTATCAAGATGGTTCAAGGTAGAGGAAATGATAATGCTATCATGGATATATTAAGGTAGATTGCAACTAGGCTTGAAACTGTAGAGATAGCCCAAAGAAGAGGTGCACATCTTGAAGATGTTAGTGATGATGAAGAAGAAGAAGCACCTAATCCTGAACCTAAAGTTGAACAGGATGAGGAAAGACTCTTGAGATTTTTTTTCTAAGGCTAACTCTAGACCTGTAGTTGAAGTTTCTTACTATGATGGAAGACTTGAGACCAATGCACTTTTGGATTGGATCTCTGAGATGGATAAATAATTTGAGTATGAAGGTACTCCTGATAATAAGAAGGTTAAGATAGTAGTCACAAAGTTGAAAGGTCATGCATCTCTTTGGTGGGATCATTTACAAACTGAGAGACATAAGAGAGGAAAAGAAACGATCAAGACATGGATGAAGATGTTTGCAAATATGGAGAAGAAGTTTCTTCTAGTTGACTACCAAGTTATTTTTATGAGAAAAATGAAAAATATGAGGCAAAAGGACATGAGTGTGAAAGAATATACTGAGGAATTTTACAAATTGGATATCAAATCTGGACATGTGGATGATGAAGTTGAGAAAGTGGCTAGATATCTGAATGGCCTAAGGACATCTATTCAAGATGAGATTAGTTATGTGAAAATAGATAGTGTGGAAGAAGCATACCAATTTTGTTTGAAGGTAGAAGAGAGATTAACAAAAAGACATGATCAAATACAAAGAGGAAGAGGCAGCAGATTTCAGAGAAGTAGAGGTAGATCTTATGGAGAAAGTAGCAGATCTAACAATGCAGTGCAAGATAAAGGATGGAAAGATGAACTTGCTAAAATAGCTAATTACTCTAGAGGTAGCTATATTGGTTACTCTAGGAATAAAAATAATGGTAAAAGAGAAGAAAAATCTTGGTTTAAATGTCCTTGCTAAAAAAGTGGTGAAGAAGGACATAGAGCTTTTGAATGTACTAATTCTGGAAATAAGAATAGAGGTAATGGCGGAAACAATTTGGCTTGTGAAGAAGTTGAGGAAATGTCTAATGAATCTAAACATGGTGAGTACTTGATGCTAAGAAGGATCTTGTGTAATGAAGAAGCTGATGAGGAGCCTATTCTAAGGAAAAGTTTGTTCAGAACTAGATGCAAGATCCCTGATAAATGTTGCAAGGTAATAATTGATAGTGGAAGTTCTGATAATTTGGCATCCGAAGAGCTGGTTAACAAATTGCAATTGTAGAGATTGAAATATCCTAAGCCTTACCATATTGCTTGGATCCAAAATGAGCATAAACTACTTGTAAGTGAACAATGCCTTGTTAAATTCAATATTGTGAATTATCATGATGAAGTCTTGTCTGATATTATGCCTATGGATTGTTGTCATATTCTTTTGGGTAGACCTTGGCAATATGATAGAAAATCTTTGCATGATGGTAGATTGAATCAATATACTATTAGCATGTGTAAAAATTTCATGGCTCTAGCCCTTTTCTCCTGGTCTCTGTAGTTATTTTCATGTCTCTGGCTAAACCCTTAGTTCAAATTTTCAAAAAACTAGCTATTACAAGGAAAAGCCCTAAAAATGCCCTGGCCTTGTTCTAATTTCATGTTACTTTATTCATGCCACTTAAAATTCTCTAAAACGCATGTGCTAAATTTGTTCCCCCTTTTTTACATGATCACATGAACCTTTTTCATGTTATGCGATCATGCGACTAGGGTTTTATGTTAGACCCCTTTAATATTTCCCTAAGTTAGTTGATTTTAATTTGCCTAAGTCCTGCATTTTAATTTTTCCTATGTTCCAGCTTAATATTTTCTGGGCCCGGTCTTTTGACAACATCTCCATCCGATAGTTAGTGTAAGTTCTCATAGACTGTGTCAGAAGCTTGAGATCTTATGCCGATCATTGATCTTTCTTGATGACGCAACATTTCAAAGAAGTGGGACCTTTCGACAGGTGTGCACAATTGGAATTCTCTCATTGGTCCACCTATTTATGATTTGGCAATTGTCAGTGGGACCTGGGTTGCTAGCCTGTCAAAGGGTCTTGACATTTGCACAGGATCGATGGTGGGTGTATCTTCGCAAGGGGTGTGTCAGATGTATGAGATTATGAGACAATCATTGATTCTCTTGTCTGATGTAACCTTTTCTTTTGGTGGGTCCACTGCTACATATTCTTAGTTGGAAAACTATGATTGGTCCACGTTGTGTGAGCTGGACATGTTGTCAGGTGGGCCTGATATCTCAATTGGAAGATTCAAGATCAATGGTAGATGCTTGATCTCATGGAATCTTCCAGGCCTTTGAGATCATGAACCATCCGTTCGATTTTCCAGATGGTATATTTTTCTCAGTGGGGCCATTTTCCAGGTGGTGCGTAATTGTTCAAATCTTAGGGGTCATTGTCAGATGGGTCAGTGATGGGGACTAAATCTATAGTTGGCATAAGTTCTCATGGGTTGTGTCAGAGCCATGAGATCTTACGCCCGCCGTCCATTTTCAAGGGCTTAAGCGGGTGGGTCCTATGTTAGTGGTGACCGAGCAGGGACAACGAATGATGTAGTGACAAATGGCACAAAGTGGGCCCAGGTGGGGTCTAAGGTCTTAGCAGTCTGAACAAAAGTTTTTAGCGGTTCTGATAGATTTCAAAGGGTTCGCTTGTTCGCAGAGTAAGATGGTAGTTCTCTAAATGTTTTAGCAGTTTAGCAAAAAAGCGTTCGCGTAATCGCTAAAATTTTTGGTGGTATTATAAAGTATTTTGCAGCTTGGAGGTATCCTTCAGTCACCAATTTTCTAAGTTTGGCTAAGGTCCTATGAAGTGATATATCATAAAGACCGTGAAAAGGAGGGTTCAGACTGTCAAGACTTAAAGTTGATCGAGATTCAAATGTGGACCACTGATTTTCTGCTGGCGCTATGAAACTGATTGTTTGATTTCAAATTCAAATTTGTGAAGGGTTTCTTGCGACTAGAAGGACTAAAATTGAATGCAGAAGCGACTAGAGCTGGTAAGAGATGATTTGTTTGCCATTACAGTGTGGTCCAAGGTGTGCCATGATCATTTGCAGGGGGTTTATACTATGTTTTTTGTGCTTGAGGCATGTTGTAGGTGGTCGAACAGGTTGACAATTGGGAATTTTTGTTGTTCTCAGTACCTTCTCAGTAAAATTGTCATGATTGAGGATCACTCTGGGACCTGTTTTCTTCTAGTTGCCTAGATTTCTTCCCCTGTTTTAAATTTTTGACTGTTTCAGTTGGTTGGGTAGTTGAAACCCTAACCCTAGTCACCTAAAGCTTGATGCATCCTCTTTGAGGATTCCAAGGTGACTAGTGGTGGTATATATTGAAAAAGTGATTTTTTGTAAGGGTTGTTGTTGATGGTATTATACTGAGCAAGGAGGACTTGTTTTCAGGGTTTTGTTTCTCTTTGCATTTTGTTGCCCTGGTAATGTATTGATTCTGAAATTTAATGAGAATACACTTGAATTCCTATCTCAAACTTTTGATTATCTTCTAGTTCTAATTGTGGACTCATATATGTTAAGGTCACAAAGTGGATTAGCATATGGTAAACAAAGAGTATTGTGAGATTAGCTTGGAGTTCCTGACAAAGTTAGGATTAAAGCATTTAGGGTGATTTTAGTGGGTCCATTGTTGGATTGGAATTTGATGGTCAGGTTTGGGAGTGAGGGGAGTAATAAGCAAAGCACTTACTCTGAGTTCATATGTATTTGAATTAAGGTTTTAGTTGATATATGTTATTAGGTGACTCTTTGCCCTGGGATAAAGCACTGATCTATTCTTTGGAAGCAGTCCATCATCATCAATCACACACACATTCAAATGATAAAACCTTTAATCAATTAGTAAGGGGTATAGTTATTTATTGTTTTGAGACTCCTTTGAAGAAGTGATCCAAGGGTCAACCTGCCTCAGCATTAAGGCTCAAAGTGTAGGAGGATCTCATTGTTGATCCTTGTTAATTGGCCCTCTTCCTTGTAGACTTTGGAGTGGTGATAAAGTCAAAGTATTATTAAAGTTATCCAGAAAAGTATAAATCTACAAGTTTAAGATCAAAGGGAACTCCCAACATATACTATTTGGATGGATGGAAAGAAAAAAGTATTATTGCCTTTGGTAGAGAAGTTTTATGAAGGTCACTGTACTACAGTCATATTATGCTTAGTTGATGGTAAAAAGTTTGCAAGAGAAATGAAAGAACATAATGTTTGTTTTGCTTTAATTCCTAGAAAAAATGAGAAACAAGATGAGTTAGAACATGCACCTAAGGTTAAACCTTTTTTGACTAAATTTCATGACATCATTTTTGATAATGTACTTGATGGTTTACCACCTATGAGAAGTATAAGTCACTTTATGGATTTGATACCTGGAGCTAGTTTTCCTAATAAAGCACCACATAGGTTAACACCTGATGAAAAGACTAAATTGAATAGACAAGTAAAAGAATTTCTTGAGAGAGGTTTTATTAGAGAAAGTTTGAGTCCTTGTGCAATACATATTATGTTAGTACCAAAAAAGAATGGAGAATGGAGAATGTGCACTGGTTCTAGAGCTATCAACAAGATAACAGTAAAGTACAGATTTCCTTTGCCTAGGATGGATGACATAATGGATAGTTTGAGTGGAGAAAAGTATTTCACAAACATTGATTTGAACAGTGGTTATCATCATATTTGAATTAGAGAATGGGATGAATGGAAAACTTCTTTTAAGACTAATGAAGGTTTGTATGAATGGTTGGTTATGCCTTTTGGTTTCACTAATGCACCTAGTACTTTCATGAGACTGATGAATGAAGTTCTGAAAAGTTTTTTGGGTAAGTTTGTAATTGTATATCTTGATGACATTTTGATATTCAGTAAGAGTAAGGAAGAACATCTTGAACACATGAGACAAGTATTGCAGAGATTAAAGGAAGAAATTTTTTTGATTAACTTGAAGAAATGTTCATTTATGAAAGAAGAGATTATGTACCTTGGTTTTTTAATTTTAGTTGATGGATTGAAGATGGATCTTGAGAAAGTGATAGCTATACTTGATTGGCCTACACCAGAGAATGTAGGAGAGGTAAGATCATTTCATGGATTGGCTAGTTTTTATAGGAAGTTCATCATAAATTTTAGTTCTATTTGTAATGCTATGACTGAAACTATGAGAGGAGATAAAATGGATTTCAAATGGACACATGGAGCACAAAAGAGTTTTGAAGAGTTGAAACAAAGAATTAAAGAGTTGCCTACACTTTCTTTGCCTTATTTTAGTAATTTTTTTTCAGTTGAATGTGAAGCTAGTGGAAGTACAATAGGAGCTATTTTGAGTCAAGAAGGAAGACCTATAGCTTTCTTTAGTGAAAAGTTGAATGATGCTAAGAGAAAATATTCAGTTTATGACCAGGAATTCTATGCTATTGTTCAAGCTTTGAAGAAGTGGAGACATTATATGATGCCTAAATATTTTGTGTTGTATACTAACCATGAAACTCTACAGTATTTGGGGAGTCAGAATAAATTGAATCAAAGACATATGAAGTGGGTTGAGTTCTTGCAAAAATTTTCCTTTTCATTGAAGCATAAAAGTGGATAGTCAAATAAAGTTGTCGATGCCTTGAGCTGAAGAAGAAGTTTGCTGACAAAGATGAGAGTTGAGGTACTTGGTTTTTATGATTTGAAGTGTTTGTATGAAACTGGTATTGATTTTGCAGAACCTTGGAAAGCTTGTAAGGAACACATAGTGAGTGATAAGTGGACTAATTATTTCATTCAAGAAGACATGTTGTTTAAAGGAGTTCAGTTGTGCATACCTAGAGGATCTATGAGAGAAAATATAATGAAGGAAAAACATTATGGTGGACATACTGGACATTTTGGGATTGATAAGACATTAATTTATTTCACAAAGATACTTTTGGCCATAGATTTATAGATATGTACAAAGAATGGCCAGAGGTTGTAGAATTTGCAAAATAGAAAAAGGAACTAGTTAGAATTTGGTATTGTATACACCTTTGCATGTACCTGATAGACCTTGGGAAGATGTGAGTATGGACTTTGTTCTTGGATTACCTAGAACACAAACAGGTAATGATTCTATTTTGGTAGTGGTTGACAAATTTTCTAAGATGGCTCATTTCATACCTTGTAAGAATACATCTGATGCATTGCATGTAGCTGAATTATTCTTCAAGGAAGTGTTAAGATTGCATGGTTTGCCTAAATCTATTGTTTCAGATAGAGATACTAAGTTTACTAGTTACTTTTGGAGAACACTTTGGAAGAAGATGAATACTATATTGAAGTTTAGCTCTATATTTCACCCTCAGACAGATGGATAGACTGAAGTTGTTAACACAAGTTTGGGAAACTTGATCAAATGTTTAGTTGGAGATAAGCCTACTAATTGGGATTTAGTTTTGGCACAAGAAGAGTTTGCATATAATAATTCTATGAATAGAAGTACTAAGAGGACACCATTTGAGATTGTTACTGGATTTCATCCTAAGGGAACCACAAAGTTGAGAGATTTACCTACTAAGACAAGAAGAAGTGTTGAAGCTAATCATTTTGCAGAATACATGAGAACTTTTCATGATGAAGTTAAAAAGAATTTGGAGTACAGTAATCTAAAATACAAACAGAGAGTAGATAAGAAAAGGAGACATAAATCTTTCTAAGTTGGAGATGAGGTTATGATTCATTTGAAGAAGAATAGATTTCCAGTTGGTATCTACAAAAATCTGAAAATGAAGAAGTTTGGACCTTGTAAGATTCTAAAGAAGTTTGATAGTGGAAATGCTTATGAACTAGAATTACCAGAGGACGTGGATATATCACCTATATTCAACATTGCTGATATATTTGAGTACTTTGAATCAAATGATGAGATAGAAGATGATCTAGATTATCTTAAGAAAAATAAGGACAACATTGAGAAGATCTTGAATAAAAGAGTGAGCAAGAGTACAAGAGGAAAATACTAAATGAAGTATCTAGTTCAATGGAAAGACAAGCCAGTTGAAGATAGTTCATGGATTACACAAGATGAGTTGGATCTTTATGATTTATGTCAGAATATGAACAATGCCTGATGTGGACATCAATTCTTTATTTACCCTATTGGTTGTGGATTATTCCCTTTGATCTTCAACTTGCAGATTTACACTTTGATGGATAATTTAAATAAAACTCTGACTCTATCACCACTCCAAAGTCCAAAAGGAAGAGGGCCAACTAACAAGGATCAAAAGATCCTTCTACACTTTGAGCTTCAGTGCTTAGGCGGGTGTACCCTTGACTCACTTCTCTAAAGGAGTCTAAAATAATATTCCACTATATCTCATATAAGATTGTTAAAGATTTATCAAATAATGTTTGTGTTTGTAGTTGTTAACCATCCATACCTCAAGAGGAAGGACCAGTGCCTTATCCCAGGGCTCAGAGTCACCTAACTATATACCTCAACTGAATACCTCAAATCAAACACAATAGAATTTGAGGTAAGTTCTTTGCCTATTACCCCTTTCCCTCAAGCACAAGGACATCAAATTCTACACCTGACTGCAAACTCATTGAATTCACCTAGAAGACTTTAATCCTAACTTTGTTAGGAACTCAAAGATAAATTCAAAATACTCTTTGTTTACCATATGTTAGCACACTTTGTGAAACTAACATATATGAGCTCAGAGACAAGCAAGAAGACATACACAAGATACAAGATTGGGATTCAAAATGTTTTCATTAACATAATCAGGATCAACATACAATCAGAATGATACCAAGATCAAAAAAGTCACAAAATCAGACTTCTATCAATATATTACAGTAAAAAACCAGGGACCTAAAGCAACAATGTTTTTGGAACCCCTGAAAACTCAAAAAGTCTGCAACTTATACCCCCTAGTCATCTTGGAAATTTGCAACAAGCTACAAATGACTAGGGTTAGGGTTTCAACCACCCAACCTGCTAGAAATGGTCTAAAAAGTTATTACAGGGGTGGGAAACACAGTCAATCAGGAAAGAGGAAATTCTTGAACTGATCCACAATCATGAAATTCTTCTCTGCAAGTACAGGGGATCACAAAACTGGGCTCAAAAGGACACCCTGCAACAAGCCTTGAGCACACAACCGAAATGGTACAAGCTCTGCAAACAATCCAAAAGCACCTTGGACCACACCGCAAATGGAAAACCAGTCATATCTCACTGAACAGGGTCATTTCTGCAATGAATTCCATAAATTTGGTACTTTCTGGTCGCTGGAAGTTCTCAGAAAAATTTGAATTTGAACCACAACGGCTAAATCCTTGGTGCCTGTAGAGAATGATGGCCCACATTCAAATTGAGACCAGCTTTAAAACACAACCATCCAATCAAACCTCCTTCGCGGCTTTAAGATCTTCCTCTAAAAGTGGCCCCACCAGACTTAGCGAATTGGTGACAAAGCACCTTCTCCAATTCGCTAAACATTTCACACTTTCACTAAACAAGTTAGCGACTTCCCGACTACCGTTCACGCAATCACCAGATTTTACAACTCTGCCAAACCTCAGACCCCACCTGGGTCTGGTTGATGCCACATGTCACTAAACCATTCTTGATCCATGCCCAGTCATGACACAGGACCCACAAACCTTTGGCATCAAATCGAATGGGTGGTGTAAGATCGCATATGTCAGAAAAAGGCACCCCTTTGACAAACACACCAGTAACCAGGTCCCACAGATACGTCCAGGAAAGATTTGAAATCAATGGTTGTCGCATGATCCAAGGTGATGGAATATTCCATGCGATCATGCGACAACCACACGATCCTCAGGAAACTGACAACATGACCCCACCTAGGCCCGCTAATGCTACTTTCATTAAATCCATCGGCCAATGAGGAACTGCCAACTATGCTTAGGTGTCACCCTAGACCCATAATTTGAAATGTCATGTCACAAAGATAAGATCAATGGCCATTGGATTGAGATGGTGTCAGAGACCGGGCCCAAGAAATAAAGCAAGCCAAAACATAGGAAAAATTAAAGCTCGTGACTTAGGAAATATTTACCACTAGGCCTAGGAAGAACTTAGGAAAGGGGACCTGACAGAAATATTAATCGCATGGTCGCATAGATCGAAAATAGTCTATGTGATCATGCGACTAGTCATTTAACATGTGAAGAGGTCATAAAAATTTAAGCACATGGGAAATTGGGGCTTAAGCGAGCCAAAAAAGTAATGTAAAAAAGGAATAGGGCCAAGGAAAGACAAAGGGTTTAGCTGGCAACAACTAGTTTTTTGAATTTTGCAAGGGTTTAACTAGGGAGTAGAAAAATCATTGCAGAGAGCAGGAGAAAAGACCAGGAGCCATGAAATTTTTTGCACATGCTAACATACCCCAGGTGTCTAATGGAGGAGCATCTTGGGTCTTTGAGAAATCTTGCATCAACCAAAAACATTTCCTAATTTCTGTACCTAATTTCTATTGTTTTCTTTATAATTGTTTCATTTGTTGGTTTCATGGTGTACAAAGCTTACATTATGTTTAGGACCTATTTGGTAACCTTCTCCTATGAGCACATAAATATTGGATGGACTGTTTCAAAGTTACAGTTGTTTTCCTTGCCGCCGGAGCAGTATTTTCCTACAGTTTTCATGCAGATTGTGCATCATGGAACTATTGATCCTTAAGGAATCAGCCTTTTATCTCTTAAGGAATTTAAGAGGACCTAAATTAATATCATCTCCTAAGGTTTTAAGTCCTAATTAATTATGAGTAAAAATTTATGACCATTTTTCTCAGGTACCTATTTTTTGCCAGTTTACACATGAAACGTGGAGTGTTTCTTCTTGCGCAGTTCCGTATGATGAAATGGGGCCTTCCATTGTTAAGGAAATGTTCTTGTCATCATTTTTGGACCTAAATGTAAAGGCACATCAAGTGGTGATCATTCTTTCATTAGTTTTCATTTAAATCTTCTAGACTAGACATATAATGTAATTAAATGCCTGACTGGCTGACTTGTGGCTTAGCTGGCTATATAAGGAGTCTAGATTGATGTAGTAGGTTGATCAAGATGTAGATGTAGGATGATTATAAAGGTACATTATTGGAGAAAAATATATGATGTGATTTGAGACTTTGAATTCATAATTCTTATTGTATAAGGCCGAAATCACAATCGGGCATGTTGAAAGAAATAATATAAATTCTCTATTGTTGCTGCCAGTTTATTGTCCCATATTCATTGTGATTTCATGGCTCTCATGTGATATTATAATGCTTCCATTATGTTACTCTGAGCATGGCTTTTTGTTCATTCAAGTGGAGTCAATTCTGCCGATTCTGCTTGTATTTACCATGTCCTTGTGTCAGCAGTGTTGTCTATGATTTGGTTCTTAGCTTGATCCAATGCACCCTGTGTGAAGCTCAACTCCTCAGTGGAAACTATAGTATCAAGTACCTCAGTATCAGATATATCAATCTTGTCATGTTTGAGTGCCAGATCTGCATCATCAATTTGAAGTCCCTTCCCTTTTGTTTTCAGCTTCTTCTGGGGAATTATGGTTAATGCCATCTTCTCTTCTTGCTCTCACACTTGTATTATTCAAGTCCAAATGAGTTGACTATTATCATCTATGTCTGCCAAATTTTCATCAAGTATCTACAGTGCCCATTTCTTCACTCTAAACCTGTTTGAGTATTTACTCATGTATCCTCAATTTTAGGTACAGTCAATTGAGGTATTGCCCAAGCTAGGGATTGTTCCCTCATTCTCTTCTCGGTATCTAAGGCATAGGACCATTTTTGTGAAATTATTTTCTCTAGTGCCTTAGGTAGATGTTTGGAAAACTTAATGGGAACTCTTTTAAATTAAATCATCATTTGGATGATTGCCTCTTCAAGTTTATTCCGATCCTCGGATGATAGGTGCTCAATCTGACTAATTACAGGACCACAAAGTTCACCATTCTCAATTATTTCTTCTTCTACTTCATAAATTGATCTACTCTTATTACTAACAACTTTGAATTGATTATTGTCATCTTCTTTATCATCTAAATCATCCTTACCCCTAATCATCTTTCGTCATTTCCCTGGGGCATCAGTAGTAGTTGTAGTACCTCTTTTTGTGTATGTCTTGGTTAGTGCTGCTTCCTTTGGTCTTGAAAAATTCACAACTCATTTCTTTAGTGGAGGTGAGGCAGCAGTTGTAGACCTTGTGCATGTTACTATCTACACATCTAACTACTTCTTCTTTAGAGTTGGTGAAGGGGAAACCTGTGTAGAGTCTGTATGTTTGTCTGACTTGGTTTCTTCACTGTCATGAGGCTTGTTAGTTAGCATTAACTAACCTTCGATTGCAACTTCAACCGGTGTCCTGTCAGATGATCTAGTATCATCTCCAAACTTTTCTACAAGATTCTTCATCATTTTTCTTGATTTCTTTCTTATCTTACTGATAACCAAGCCTATTTTTATTCTTGTCTTGGCCTCCTCGGATGTCCCAAACCTTTCAACCTTCACATCCTTGGGTGTAGCCAATAAAGCCTTAATTGATTTTGAAGCAAAATCAATATCCATTTCATATCCCATAGGGGCTAACCATTTAGTCCTAGGCTCCATGACATTTATCAAAGTGTGGTCAGTGTCCACAAGAAAACATATCTTCTGCTCATAATCTTGTACTAGTTGACTTGGAAATCCGCTCTGAGAATTCATTCTACTCTTGAATTATTCAAAATAATTATCAAACACATTGTTCAAATTGTTTCCCTAGCCTGTAATCAAATATGATATCTGCACTATGACTGTCTTTCTAGTTCACCACTCTATATTACCAACAAAAGGGAAAAATCATTGCAGATAGAAAAATATGCAAACTAGTAGGGATCCAAACTTACATGTGTTAGACTTCTCTGACCAGATAGTCTTTATGTTATCTTCAATTTTCTTCAAAAGAAGCTCGGCGAGGTCTAACTAGAAAATTTTCTTGAGCATTTTGTAAGCAATGTCAATGGATCAACATGGCACACTATTCAATCTTCTTGACTGATAGATCTTGTAACCAATGACATGAGATGAAAATTTCAGCTTTGGGTCTTTGATTGAACCAATCTTCAGTGCTTTGTCATCCCACTCTTCTATGGTGTTCTTCTCAATATCTTCCCTAGACGCACAATGAAATTCTTTGGTCTTTTCAGTTGTTGGATACCTAGTGACAGTGTGAATTATGTTCTTGGTAACTTTAACCAGTTTGTCCAACCAAAACTTTTCATCATGAAACCGACTAAGAACAACCCTAATCCATTCATTTTTTAAAGTCTTTGAAAAAATTAGGGCATTTGTTAAAATTATTACTTTGACTTGTTTATGTTCAGGTTTTAATCTTCCATCATCTCCGTGAAGCTTCTTGAAAGCTACAAACATCTCAAAATTACCTATTTCACCAATCTTGCAGTGAATGTATGATCTTATGTCCTTAACTAATAGAACCCTAGGGGGTATGCTTGAAAAAGCTATCGCTTGATCAATTTTGGATGCAGCTTTAGGGTGAAGTTTGTATCAGAGTTCGCCACAAGTAGTAGACACTATTAAATTTACTTCCTCCTCTTCTACAAACTTCAATTTGTTTATCTTCGATGTGGATGCCATTCTTCTTAATTTAGGATTTTGGTAAGTAGTATGAATCAACTTGGTAGTAACTGTACTTATTAAAAAACAATGATGAAATTGCTCAGAAGATTTGAAACTGCTCTTGAATGCTCCTAAAAATATTTTTCTCTGAATCACTCTCAGAAAATTCATTTCTCTTTGAAATCACTGGTGAAGAAATGAACTAAGTTCATCGTCTATTTATAACATTTTCAAATTCCCTCTCAAATCACTTGTAATAAATGCTTCACCTACTTCCAGCTCGGTGACAACTGTCAACTCGATGAATACCATAGAATATTAGTAGATTGGTTAACAAATAACTTTTTCAATTGTTTAATATTGATACTTGGTTAGCCTTGCATAATAGTCACTGATGAGTAACTTCTTACTCGATCTTGCATATACCGATTGTGCAACTTTGAATGATCAAAACTTTTCAAACCATAATGCATATTAACTCATGCAGATTTGGTATGTGCTCATCAAATATAAGGAACTGTATGTAAAATAGGATCAATTTGGAATATCAGCTCCATCCATACCTTTTTCACCTTAGGTGGAGGTCGATGTTACCCAATCCAATGGAGAAGGTTTCACCGACTGCATTGCTTGACTCAACATTATCATTTGATGCCTTTCTCCACATAGCATTTCTAATCCTTATGATATCTACAATTGTGTTTCCATTCTCAAATGTTTGTTCTTCTAGTGCTCAATCTCTGCAATCTTTACTTAGGTGACTAACTTTGTGACAATCTAAACATGCCATACTAGTACGTGTCGAGCTTCGAGATTTTCTAGCTCATCTTTTCCTCATACAATTAGGTAAAATATGTCCATACCTTCCACATACTTTGTAGTTAACCCATGTGTTATAATCCCAAGTGTAATCATTACCTTGTCTTCTCAATTTATAGGATTTGTTCTATCCTTTCGATGTCCAGACTTACTTCATCTTTGTGCTACATTCTTGTGAAGTGTGTCCATGCCTGTTGCAAGTATAACAAAGTTTCTCCGTGTGGGGTTTGTTAGGAATCCTAATAAACTTAGATCTACACTCATATGTTGTATGTCCAACCTTATCACAATTATAACAGTGACCATTGAACATAGGAGTGGTTTTAGGATTACCTTGTGGATTACTCTTGAAAACATTTGAAGTGTGTCCTGGTTTGCCACAATGATAACATGTCAATGTCTTAGGTCTCTAATTCTGATTTTTAATCAACTATTCAACTTACTTAGATGATTCTCCTTGCTTGGTGTTGCCTAATCTAGTGGTGCTTCCAAGTTCTCTTTGACTAATAAAAAAATCATCAATTTCCTTTGAACTGTCTTCAGCCTTTTTCATCATCTCATTCTATTTTTTCTACATCTTTACTTTATTTCTTAGTTTTTCATTCGCTTCCTTGAGTAATCCAATGTCTTCAAGTTTTCTTATCAACTCACCATTTACTCGGTTGATCTCCTGACTTATAATAATCATCTGATTGGATATTTCATAGTGATGCTGGGTAAGTCTCAATATCTCATTTTCTTTCACTTGTAGTTGTTCAGTCATCTGTCTTTTATCTTCAACAACCAAATTCCTTTCTTGTTCAGCTTGTCTAGCATTGTTCATTACATCAATCATTCTCACCATTTGTGTCTCTTGACTAATTTGCAGTGCTTACACTTGTTCAGTCAAATGAAGATTTTTCTTAGATAAATTAGATATTATACTTTAAGAGCTGTCAAAAATACTACCTGAACTAGATCCTAAATTCTCAAATGGGTCATCAATCTCTTCTTCATGGTAGCTAGACTCACACTCCCTCATAGCCATATTCTTTCTCTTCACTAGTAGCTTTTTTAATTCATCCTTTGATTGTTTGTATTGGGTATGTGCAGGATCATGGTATGCAAAATGTGGCGATGTGAAAAAGAAGTCCTGATTGATAGACTCTTTGAAAAAAAACTATAACTTTCAAACAATATCACATTTTTGAAATCTAAAATATACATCACATTCTATGCTTCACCTATTACAATAATAATAAAAAATTCTTTCAATTTGATGAAGTTTAGACCAAGTTAAGGTGGTCAAACATGAGAGTTTTTATATTCAGGAAAATTTGTAGCAGAAAAATCATAACTAATTATTTACCTAAAAAAAAGACCAAAAAATATACATCACATCTAGACATGAGTCTACTACTTTTATTTATAATCTTATAAAAAAATATTATCATTTGATTTTATTTAATGTGGTCAGACATACACCTACTTGTTATCTTTCTAGTCTGGATTGATAGACTTATTGACAAATAGCTATAACTTTCAAACTGTATAACATTTTTTAAATCCAAAATATGTGTCACATTCTATGATTTTCCTACTACAAGAAAAATAAATAAAAAATTCAATTTGGTAAGTTTAGATTAAGTTAATGTGGCCAGACATGAGAGCTTTTGTATTCTGAAAAAGTTGTAGAAGAATAATCATAATTAATTATTTACTTGGAAAAATATTACAAAAAAATATTTCTCACATCCAAACATGAGTGTACTACTTATATCTAGAATCTTGTAAAAAAAAATTATCATTTGATTGTGTTTAAGGTGGTCAGACATACACCCACTTTTAATTTGTTTCTTGAAATTTTCATACTACTACATTGAAATTTGAAATTTTCAACATATACAATAATTATTTTTCAAAAAAGGCCTAGTATCTTAGAAACTATATTCAATTTTATACATATTCTCTTCTTACATATTTTTGATATATTATTTATAACTTGTTCAAATTTTTATGTCAACTTGTCTAAACCTGATTTTCTGAATTTTCATTGCCACTTAAGGGCCTAGTTTGGCATACCATGATCCTACACATACCCTAGTGCTCAATAAACATCTACATCTGAATCTTTTGATTCTGTATTATTTTTTCCAACTTGTATCTCTCTATGATTAGATCTTTACTCTTTAGTGGTTAAACCATCCAATAAGAGATCTGAGCTCTGATACCAATTGTTGGAATGGAGAGATAGGGTACCAAGAGGGGAGGGGTGAATCAGTGCCCTCTAAAACTTTTAACTTGAAACTTAATAATAAAAAAGTAGTAAACTAGTCTATCCAAGTGAATCCATTGTATGCAAGATTCACTCAATTAACTTTTAAATATAAATCATATTAAAATAAACAACAATTCAATCACATAAAACAAGTATTTTGGTTATGCAGAAACCCTTGTTAGAAGGTAAAAACTATGGCGGGGATGACACCCACAAATTCTTCACTACTACAGGTAATAAAGAATCCTGGTTAAGGCTACAAGTTGTGATCACTTCTAGTGATCTTATCCTATTAGGAGTAACAATAAGATCAGGTAGATCTACCTGGTTAAAGGATTTTAACAACACTACTTGAGTGTGTACTCGGTTAAGAGATTTACAATAAGACTATTAGGTCCACTCTATCAAGAAATTTTGCTAACTCTTTTACAATGATTAGAGAATAATAGAAAGTATCTGTAATTGACAACTTAACATTTTATAAATAAGATCGATGAAGTATCAAATATATATCACCTCAATGTGTGGATATATTTCCTCTGTACTGCTCGGTAGCATTGACTGATTCTGAATAAACTGAATATCTCTGATTTCTAGTCAACCTTGTCTGAAAACTAATGTCTTGAAGATGGTTGCTTCCTTCAAGATCTCCTTCTTGTCCTTCGCATACATATGTTAAAATTACATGAATTACAAATATATAGCATACTGCTTTGACTACCTAATCTAATTAGGTTTACATCATCTTATGAAAACCCTAAGATCTATGGTATACAAAAATAACCTATCTCTAACAATTACATAGAGATCATCATCACATTTAATGATTACATCTATAATAAAAGATCCTCGATATTGGTAAAAAGCTTTGTGATTATGTGGTAACCATTTGCATAGAGGAATGTGCCAAAACTGATTACTATGTCATTTCCTGGATTGCTCAGTAAACACTATCAATACTACTCAGTGAATACACTAGTACTTGGTGTCAAGTCTGCTTAGTGTTTACTAATGCTCAGTATCAGTATAAACTGATGCTCGGTAATACTGCTCTAGCGCTCGGTTAAGTGTGTTTCCTTTTAGTTCTCAGTACTACCTTGTGACTACTCGGTATGAAGGCTTGTATGATTAGCTGACTAGCATATGTGGCTTGCATTTCTTCCTTTTGCTGACTAATCGACATAGATAACCAACTGGTCTATTTTGATACTAATGACAAAACTTAATTCTCAAATAAAGATAGCATATCAATCCCTGCTACTAGATTGTGCAGCAAAGACAATGCTATGACCCCTATTGATAGTATTATTAGGAAATTCAAAGATATTAATGATGATATCATCCAAAAAAATGATATCCTAGTGAGAAATCTCTAGGTTCTTCTGGGTTCTACTTCCCTACATTTTAGGCCTTTTGACATTTTTTTTCATCTAGTTCACCTCTGGTTATCTTACTTAGGCGGTATATCTTGTATTTTTGTTAAACTTCAATTTTGGGTCACTATAAAACTAGTTTTCCCTAAATAATAAAACTTTGCCTTGTGAATCCTATACAATTTGTGTGTTTCTATGTTCCCTAGGACATGTGAGATAAATATTTCAAATATTTGTACTTTATGCCCAATTCCAATTGCATTTTCAAGTGGTAAATATATAAAAGCAATAAGGAAAATTGAAAATTGAAAAAATATCATACTTTGGAGGATTATAGTATCCAACAAGATGTTTTTCTAGCTTAAGTTCGGTTAGTTTCAATTTGCTAACTTTTTTTTATTTTATAATTTTAGGCCTTTTTTCTTATTAAAAAGAAAGTATTTTTACATTGTATCCTTCATTCTATATCCTTTTCTTTTGAGTAATAAAATGCATCTTTCTTTTTTCTATTGTTTGTGGAAGGTGTTCTTCATTTTATATTGATCTTGTATATGCTTGTGTTGCAAAATTCAACATGGTTTGAGGGTTTCTTTTTCTAGAAATATTATATGGTCATTAAATCTTCTCTCTGGCATGGATATATAAGTGGGAATGTTTTCAAAGAACTTTGGAGAAAAATGAGTTTTACCATTTCATTTGAAATGTCCCAAAATCTATCGATAATCTTTTATTTTATCAAGATATGAGCTAGTGAATTTTCAACTAATAACTTGTCTATGTGGACATTTATAGGCTCAATCTAGAGGTTAGTAATTTTTTCTAGACATTATGGAGTAAAGTATTCCTCTTCATCATGTCAATAAAAATAAAATACCCCAATTATTTTTGTCATTTTGAACAAATTAGAGAAATTCCACTTTTTGGGGAATTTTTTGGGCCTATAAAGATTGTAGAGTGTGCACCTATATGCATTTAAGAATGTAACTTTAAAACTTTACTTTAGGATGTTGCATGCACACCAAAATTCACTTTTTACAATTTTCTTACATACTCCATCTTTTCCACAGTACCCCTATGCACACCATAGGAGCCACTGCTACATTTCTAGAGCTCCATGAGTTTCCTACCCCAATACCATAGCTTTGCAAGCGCCTAGTTTCTAACCCCTTTCCTTCTATTGAAAATAAGAGCTCTAAATGTTTGGTCACTCCTAATTTATTTTGCCTATTGATTTAATTTTATGGAATCAAGTACATCTTCTACATATTTTTTTCATTCTTAAAAAAATAAATCATAATCTAAATATATTTTAATTGTCTACTTAGTTATTCTAATGGAATTTTCAGATTATGCACATAGAGTTTCTTATATATCTTTAAAGTCATGAATACATATTTTCACTTTTGGAGCTATAAAATTTATACATAATAAAATACCATATAATAGCAAATAAAATTTTAAGATAAAAATAAATTCTGATCAGTAGATCTCACCTTGTAATCATATGTAATCATCATGTTGTAATCTCCAATGTTCTGGTATATGATCTCCTCGAGATTGGTAAACCATTTTCTGTTCAGTATCCAGACTCAATTTACTTAAATATTCTTCTGGCACCAGCCTATTATGCTCAATAACACATTTTTCTTAACTTGGTAACTGAATCCTATTTTCAGTTCGGTGCTTGGTACAACTTGGTTCTTTGTGCCTTTACTTGCTTCTCCTTTACTAAAATTACATGTCTTCCTATTTCCTTTACCGAATGACTTTATCTTCCTTACCGACTTATCTTTTCTTCATTACCGAATGAATTTGACAAAAAATATGAATTTCTCATAACTAATGACAACATAATCAAATCTTAGGAGTATCAGTGTACATGGAGGACACCAGAAGAAAATGGTTTAGCATAGAGAAGAAACTGATCCATTATTGATTATGCTAGGATATTGATGATTGAAAAGGGAGTGTCAAAAATTTTAGAGAGAAGAAATTATTACTATAGCTTATATATTAAATTGATTACATCTAATGAATGGTACATAGAAGACTCCATATAAAATTTGGTATGGTCACAAACCAAATGTAAGTTATTTCAAAGTATTTAGAAATAGATGCTACATTCTAAAGGATGCTAGAAATGGAAAGTGTGATTATAAAGGTGATTAAGGAATATTATTATGATATTCTACAAAGAGAAAGACTTACAAGTGCTTAAACAAGTCTACCAACAAAATTGTAGAAAGTGCAAGTGTAAGGATCAATAAATTTGCAAAGAAAAATGATAAAGATAGAAAAAATGAACCTAAGGACTATCAAATACATATATGTTCAAACTGATGTTCTTGATACCTTACTAATAGTACAAATAGAGGAGGAAGATGAACAAAGACAATTACCACTGAATTCTAAAAAGGAAGAGCTATCATAGTCTACCGAGCATGTTCTAGCAAGGTATGTGAGAAGACATCACTCACTGAGAAAAAGTAGTGGAGACAAGAATGTTGGAGTTATGACAATAAGTAATTTTAGAGATAACACATGTTTGATATCTGAATTTGAGCCAAGAAAAGTAGATAATGTATTAGATAATGAAGATTGTGTTAGAGCTATGAAAGAAGAGATAGATTAAATTGAAAATAATAACACATAGACTTTGGTACCAAGACCTAAAGATAAAAAATTTATTGGTACTAAGTGTATTTTTAGAAAAAACTCAATGAACATGGAAGTGTAATTAGAAACAAAACAAGATTGGTTTATAAAGGGTATGCACAAGAAAAAGGTATTGATTATGGTGAGACTTTTGCACCCGTTACTAGACTAGGAGTTAGAATTCTACTAGAATGTGCATCCTATAATGGATTTAATTTTTTTCAAATGGATGTTAAGTCTACATTTCTTAATGGTATTCTTGAAGAAGAATTTTATGTTGAACATCCTAAAGGATTTGTTAAGAATAATAACAAGGACATGGTATGTAAACTGTACAAGACACTATATGGTTTGAAACAAGCACCATGAGAATGGTATGAAAGGTCAGATTCATATTTAATCAAGATTGGATTTCAAAGAAAAAGTGACAACAATAATTTGTATATGCAATATGATAGTAATGATAGGATTTTGATTGCTGAAATATTTGTTATTGACATTATTTTTGGAGGAAATAACACCTTATGCAAATCTTTTGTTGAGGAGATGAGAAAGGAATTTGGGATGTCCATGATTGGAGAAATAAAATTCTTTATTGGACTATAGATTCAACAAGTGAAAGATAGGATCTACATCACATAGTCAAAGTACATCAAGAAAATCCTAAAGACATTTTGAATGAAAGAATTAAAGCTGGTAGGAACACTGATGACTTCCTGTTGCAAATTATCAAAAGAATATGAATCAAAGTGAATGAAACACTCTACTGATCAATGATTGGTAAGCTAAAGTATGTTGTACATAACATACCTTATATTTATCATGCAATAGGTATTGTTGCAAGGTTTTTTGTCAATCCAAAGGAAACAAACACATCTATGGTCAAAAGAATATTTAGATATCTGAAAGGTACCGATGATTTCGATTTACTTTATAAGAAAGGAGGATATTTTGATCTAAAAGTTTATACTGATGCTGATTGGGATGGAAACATTGATGATAGGAAAAGTACAAGTGGATGAGATTTATTTTAGGGAGAAAGACTCTAGTGACATGGGTGACTAAGAAATAGAGTTGTATATCATAATCTATAGCCAAGGTAGAGTATGTAGTAGCAGCTATGAATTGCACAAACATTGTATTGATCAAAAAACCACTTGAAGGTATGCAAGAGGAGATTACTAATCCAGTTACTATTTACTCTGATAATAAAAGTTCTATCAACATATCAAAGAATTTGGTGATGCATTCCAAAACCAATCACATTTCTATCAAGTATCATAACTTGAGAGAACAAGTTCAAAAAAAAGCATGTGATATTGGACTATGTGAATTCAAAGGAGCATATAGAAGATATATTCACCAAGCCACTACCGAATGATGCTTTTGAGTATCTCATAGGTAAATTAGGGGTTGTCCCCTATATAATATTCTATAAGGAAAGATGCATGCTACAACAATTCAAGGATTCATTAGAATATCTATTTTTTGAGTTGATTCTAGTGTTCACTCTTTATGTGATGCATGTATTTGTGAAAAATGTTTGTGTATGCAATGAGATATCATTACATGCTAGGTATGATCCACTATCTGAATAAAGTTTTAGGAGTATGTATCTTTGGCATTGTTGTCAAAGACAGAGAATATTCTATTAATGAATGATATCAAGGAGAGAGTTAGAAGAAGAAAAGAAAGAAGATAATGTTCAGAGGGAGAAATGAAAAAAAAACACAGTGACCAGAAAGACTAAAAAGTAGAGAGCTAAAATTGACAAGTGTTGCCATCATCAATAGACATTGTTTTCATCAATGCCAAAGAGGGAGATTTTAACCCCAACTGATGGTGATGATGATGAAGACTAAAAAATATTAGAGGTATAGAAGATTGTAGAAGGATTAGATCAGTTGTTATTTTGTCATTAATGTCAAGCAATTGATTTCTAGTTTCTTTTGATTTTCCATATCATTCAAAGTATAATATAAGCTGAGTGAGTTAACGAAAAAGAAGTGAAAAGTTGTGATGTTGAAGAACTTAATTAGGAAGCTAATATAGATCAGATAATGATATTGTAATAATGGTATAGTTGTTATGTACTTTACATTTGATTATATCAAGTTGGTAAAGGAGATTGGACAAGTGAGAAAGTTAGAAAGTTGTCAAGGCAAAGAAAATATTTTTCTTACGAAGAAGAAAAAGTTATTTAGTTAAAGGAAAGTAAGTTTTAGTAAAGTGAAAGGAAGTCAAGACACAAAGTTCATGGATTTACTTACCAAGAAGAGAAAGAGAATTTTGGTTGAAGGAAAAGGAAAGGAACCAAGTAAGGAACAAACACACACACACACACACACACACACACACACACACACACACACACGTATATATTAAATTGAAAGATGAGAACAAAATTTAACAGTGAGCCACAATGATTTGGAAGATTCCAAGGATAAAGAAGAGTTAGTTAAATAGATCTATGATTAGGAAAATTCAAGGTGATGATCTATGGTAAAGATCTAAGTGGAAAAAAGTGAAGGTGAAAATTCCAAGAAGAGTTCAAATTCTAAGGTGATGATAAAATGTTTTAACAAGTTCCAAATTCATTGAATCTATTCAAGGGCATGATCAGATGATTGAGAATAAATAGAGGAACCATAATAAATGAGATTAAGAGGAAAAACAATTCTATATAAAGGATTAAATTGAATGAGAAAAAAGCTAGAAAGTTTAAGGGTGGATGTATATCTAAGTGATGCAGTGAAGAAGAAAAATGTCAAAATACAAGTCTACAAGCAGAGATTGATGAAGTTTGGAGGCCAATAAAGTAATGATGCAATGAAGTAAAGATAAAAATAGAACAAGGGATCTGAGTAAGAAAGAGGTAGTTGTATATTTATAGATCAAGTTTTATATTGTTTGTTATTAACATTTATAGCATAAACATATCTTAATTGAGTTAACCTTGAGAGAGGTAAAATTTTAGAAGAGTGTTTAAAGACCTTTATCGAGGCCACTCCTAATAGATTAAAGATCCTAATAGACCTAACAAAAATCACCTAACAAGGTCACATTTAACAATGTGCATTGTAATCTTTAACAAGATTGGCTTTTAAACAAGCATACTTTAGAAGAGTATTTCTTTGGTGGGTGACAATTCCAACAATGGTTTTTCCTAAATTGGGTTTCCATATTAAATATTGGTGTTATATTTGTTGAATGTTTATCGTACATGTTGTTGTTGATTGATAAGTTAATTTATTGTTATCAGTTAATACTAAAATTTATAGATTACTGAGTTATTGCCGAGTTGAAACAGAGTTAAATTTTTATGATAATCTAAAATTGATTGAATATTTTGAAGGAAAGTTTGACAATAGAATAGATAATTAAAAGATAGTGATTGGTGATCACCAACCTACTAAAGTATATATAAGACAATTAAATTATTTAATGTATTGTGATTGATGTCAACTAGTTTTGGCAGTACTTGTCATGATGGTTACAAACATCTAAAAAAGGAAAATGGTAAAGGAATGAGATATATACATGAAGATGAGATGGATAAGAAAGATACAGTTATGGTATATGTTGGGCAACTTATTAATGATTCTATGGCATCATGTTGATGACTTGATTGTATTACATGATTTTATTATGTATTGAAGATTAGAACTACACAAGTTTATGTGATCAGTAAATGAAGATTTATGAATACACCAAGAAAATGTAGTGTATACTGAGTATATTATTAACTAAGATAGTAATCACCGACTCATTCAAGTATCGGCCAAGTGATGTAGATAAATGGATTTTGCAACAACTGACTAAAATGATGATTTGGACAATTGATTATGATTCTAAGATAAATGTTAATGTTTGTTTTCATGATCTAATGGCTGACAAAATTCAAGATTGAATGGATGAAGGAGAATGAAACATGTTAATGACATAATTGTCGAGGAAGGTTAAAGTGGCAAAATGAATGTTGAAGATTAAGAGGAAAAATCTATGGATGAAAAGAAAAAATTTATGATGTCTGTATAAGGAGAAATGAGATTCATTATTGAATTTGGGGATACTTAATACTACAGGAGAATTCACATGAAAAGGATTGTTTTCATGCAACATTGATCAAACTAGTTGAAGATAGAACTGAGAAAAATTGGAGACAACACCGAACATCATAGAAAGTATATACCGAGAAAAATAGAGTTGGAGGAAATGAAGATATTTAATTCATTATTCATCAAAGTTATTTTGAGCTTAGCATAGATATGAAAATATGCAAATCAAAGTTGTATTTGAATGAGATCATTACCATCTCAGTTTAACCATTACTCAAGATAAATCTCTTAACCAAGTGGGACTTAATAGTCTTTATATTTCAATATGACATTCAATGAATGTTGATTTTTTTCTTGTTGAACCCATAGTGAATGTTAGGTCCAAGGAGAAAAGTTAGTGATAAATCCTCTAGCTAGGTCACACCTCATGATATGTTTTGTAACCTTTGATAGGGTTGGCTCCTAATTGAGCCCACTTTAGAAGAGTGAATTATTTGAGGTTACCGCTTTTAGGTAGTTTTTCCCCTAACATGGTTTCCATGTTAAAAATCTATGTGTTATATGTGTATGATGTGTTGAATTGTGATTTTACCTTACACATTTCTATAACATGATACATCAGTGAACATAGTACTTAATTTACTGGTAATCGGTAGATGAAGAGAAAGACATAATTAATATCTTACTGAGTTGATTATTTGATTGAAAATTTTTAATATATACATTTGGGAGATTTTGGACTGTAGGATAACTAGACTTAACTGATTCCCCCCCCTCTTAGTTATCTAGCATTTTATGGTTAATGAATCACTTATTATTGATTCACACCCTCTCAATAATCCAATAATTTCTATTATTCAAGAGTTAAGGTCTATTATCCCTAATGGTGCCACATTGAACTCACTGGTTGGAAAATTGATTGCATTTGAGTTAATTTGTTCTATGATAATAGTTTACCTATGGTTGAAACTTTCTTTTAAGCTTCCCTAACCCTTGGTTAATCTAGAAAAGGAAAAGAAATTGCTCATGGTTCAGATGATTTTGAGTGTTTACTGGATGAAAAAGAGAATTGGAATAACTTGAAGCTTTAATAGATAAGAGGTTTCCCAAAGGAAAAGGAAATTAAAAAGAAAAGAGTCCATTTATTTGTTGTACATGCAATCAGATCAGTCATCTATCTTATAGATGCTCTAATGATGACAAGAAAGACAAGAAGAACAATGAGAAGAAAGAAACATACAAAAAGTTAAAGAACTACAAGAATAAAAAAAAAGAAAACATGCTACATAGCTAAAAATGATGGAAGTGATGAATATTTTTATGATAAAAATGATAATGAAGAAGTAGTGTTTGTTTCAGTGAAAGAAGAGTTGTCTACCGTTGAAGTAGGAGTCAATGAAGAGAAAGCATTTATTTTAAGTGTGAACAGTAATGATGACTGTATTATATATAGTGGATGCACACACCATATGACAAGTGATAAGAACAATTTTATATCTATGAAAGAATGTGATGGAGCCATAGTAAGATTTGTCAATGGTTCACCTTGTATTATAAAAGGTAAAGGTCCTATTGCACTTAATGAAAGTATTACTTGCGATGATGTTTATTGGGATGATGGTTTGAAGTATAACCTATTGAGTGTATCTCAATTGAATAAAAAAGGTTATAGATTTGAGTTAGGTATAGGCATATACAAGATTTTAGGAAAGTCCATAAAATTTCTTTCTACTGGTGAACAAGAGATAATCTCTTTCGATTGAACACTTCTATCAGAAATTTCTTAATTTCTAAAGTAGAGGAGTTTTGGCTATGGCATAAACAGTTTTGTCATGTAAATTTTGATAATATGATAAAGGTAAGTAAGAGGAAATATGTAAGATTTAACCTACTTTACTCAAACTTAAGAATGCTATGTGCAAATAATGTAAACTAGGAAAGATGAAAAGTTCAAGCTTTACTAGGAAAACCTACTCATTAGAAAATAATCTTGATTTTATACATACTAATTTGTGTGGACCTATTGGATTAAAAAGTTATTATGGAAATAAGTATTTTATATTAGTTTTTAATAACTATTCAAGAATGATGTCATTATTTTTTTTGAAAGTTAAATCTGATGCATTTTATATGTTCGAGATGTATAAAGATAGAGTTGAAAAAGAAATAGGTAAGACTCTCAAAAGTCTTAGATCTAATAGGGGAGGTGAGTTCACTTCACATGATTTTAATACATATTGTGATGAGAAGGGAATCAAGAGACAACTGAAAACACCAAGGACACCACAACCAAATGGAGTTGTAGAAAGGAGAAACAAATCTATCATAGAATGTGCAAGAACATTGTTAAAAAAAGAGTGGCACAATAATTTTGGAGAGAAGCAGTAAATATTGCAATCTATACTTTGAAAAGAGTAAAACTCAAGAAAGCTATGAAAAAGAAACCTTATGAATTATGCTATGGACATACTCCCAATGTTAGTTATTTCAAAATCTTTGGAAGAAAATGTTATATTAAGAAGGATGCAATGAATGACAAGTTTGTCACTAAAGGAGATGAGGATATATTTATTGGTTACTCCATAAGAAGTATGGCATATACATTTTTGAATATAAGGACTAACAAAATTATTGAGAGTGGGAATATAAAAGTTGATGAATTTTCAAACAAGAATGAAGAAGACAAAAAAATGAAACTTGAAGATTATAGTAAGATAATCTACAATGAATTGGTGGAACTTGAAATTGTACCACAAATGAATATAGGAGAAAGTAATGCTCGATTAGTGAATGATAATGTATATGAAAGTTATAACTTAATTGGACCTGATCTAGTAGAGGGAGTACAACTTAAACATCATTTTCTATATGTTACTCTCTAACAATTATAACAACAAAACTCGTTAATCAAGTGGATCTTAGCAGGTCCCATTATAAAATCCTCTACCCATGTGACATTATAAAGAGGGTTTAAAGTCCTCTAACAAGGCTCCTCCTAATAGGGCATAGATCCCAATAGGTATAAAATAAAATCCCTTAATCGTGTAGAATTTAAAAATGTTGTTGTAATCCTTAACTGGGCAAACTCCTAACAAAGTGTATTCTAGAAGAATACACAGTTTATCCGAATCATTATCACACTATGGTTTTCACCCTGATCAAGTTTCCATGTGATATATCTTGCATTAAATTTTTGTGGATGAGTTTTATGTGTTTGCATGTTAGTTAAAGCCTAATTTACCTATTGTGATGAATGAATGTTTAAAAGGTTAAATTGTTTATCAGTTTGAATTGGGTGAGTTTAAGTTTGAATTGGTGATTAATGATTCACCCCCTCCCCTCTCAGTAATCATTCTTACATTAACAACACATTTATTCAAGATACCACTTCATAAGAAAGATAGTTAGCAATGGTGAAATCTATCCTGAATTTTGCAGATCTGAAGACCAGTTAGCATACATTTTTTCAAAGGCATTGCCTAAAGATAATTTTGAATATCTAGGAGAACATCTAGGAATGGTACATGCTAAATTTGTTGTAGATGAAATTAAGGGGAAATGTTAGAAAGAAGTAATTTATCTACTCCACATAGGTGGTAGTTAAACCAGAACCGGTAGTAATAAATAATCGTGATATAACTAACATTCATAGCTGCTTCTAATAAGGGCAGTTTTATATGTGTCTATAACTATAGGAGACTTATCCCATGCGTTCTTAAAAAAGCTGGTTGATATGTCCTCCAAATAGTTAAATTCTTTTATAGGTTCTTACCTATATATAATTCTGTTAAAAAATAGGCTTTTATTTGTCTTGTATCTCCTTGAAGCTAGTTTAATCTAATCCTCTATAAAGAGAAAGGCCATGTAATCAATTTTTACACAAATAATAAGGACAATTTGGTATTTTTTGTACATTGTATCATTTGTTAGTACTGTTTTTTATTTTATCTTTTGTTAAATATATTTCTCTACTTTCAATTTAGATACAAAAGTTTTGTATTGATGTT
The DNA here is from genome assembly GCA_027943335.1 of Chamaecyparis obtusa. Lineage (NCBI taxonomy): Eukaryota > Viridiplantae > Streptophyta > Pinopsida > Cupressales > Cupressaceae > Chamaecyparis > Chamaecyparis obtusa. Next base: position 32,456 of record BSBK01011581.1, on the reverse strand, counting down.
ATTCTAAAGTCGACATTGATCTTCTAGTTTTTGTGGCAGAATACAAGGCATTGTCAATGAATTCACATATTTCATTTGATGTATGGATGAAACCCTTTGGATCGAGAGAAATAAATCAATTTGTGGCACAGATTGCAATATCTTCCGCAACGTGACTTTATATTTCTTCCACGGGACAAATGTCAAGAAATGTACTTGGCTCCAGAGTTACGTTTACTCTATGTGTTCATCATTTTCAATCGATGTCACAACAACATTCATCAGATTTTTTTCATTACTCTTTGTGTACTCTAGACAGACCATGCACATTGGATGGCTCTTAAATTTCTCTTATTTGCACCAATGATTATCATATATTGAAGCAGACATGGTTCTGTCGTGTGGATGCATCCACTGCCTTAGTTGTTATTAATCTCAACTTCATAATGATTCTATAACAGATTCTATTCACTCTATTTTGCATGATCTTTCTATCTTTATCTTTGTAATTAAAAATGATGATGTATATGAAAAGAATGCAAATATCCTCATTTGTTATTTTCTATTATACTGCTTCATGACGTTGAATCTTCTGAGTTGACGTGGCATCATTTTTAACGTATGTAATCGGGTGTTTAAGTAATTCTTAAACCAGAAAGCAAATTTATTTCAAAGTCGCTCGTTAGAGTACTCGTTGGGTCTGCATGAAATTTAAGAGATTTGAACCCGATTTAAATATTTCTGACTGCATATCTCGAATTTAGATTTTCACCTTTCATTCAATAGTTCTCATTAACAAAAACCTTCATGATGATGATGTTAATCAAATTATTTTAAAGGATATTAAAGGAAATGTGAGGTTTAATAGGATCAAACGGGTTATCATCTATAGGGAAATGGAATAGGGGCCAACATATCTAAAAGACTTAGGGCCATGTTGTGTTTTGTTATGTTACATATTATATAGGTGTTTTCTGCATCTACTATATAATCAACAGGGATTTTCTTCAGTGAATTTTTGTCAGACTTTAAGAGCATTGCAACAAATAGCATCCTAATTCACACCAACAACATGCAGAATAAAGGGGCTCCCACTACCCCATGTTATAAAATTATGTTTTTCCATATGTGCAAGAGGCGGTGGTGGTGTTCATACACTCAATGATGACAATGAAGCTAGAACTTATTTCTCTTCATTTAGTCACTATAGAGGACACCAATAATCCCAGGCAATAGGTAGTGTGAGATCTAGCGGTTGGTCTGTGAACCTCTCGGTCTCACCAAGCATGCTACAATAAGGAACTGTTAATCCTAAGTTTTACAAACATATAAAGGTAATAGGTCTTATAATTTAATGGGTATTAGATCAAAATGAATCCATTAAACAACCTCCAAGATTGAAAAGCCAGCTCTTCATGAATATGGGTTTGGAAAAGCAAAAAAATATTGAATTAAAATCTAACTCTAAGATGATGTGCCAAAAAGATTAGTAAAAATTAGAATGACTTTAGAAACTCCAAAATGAATAATAAAAATAGATTATAAGCATTATCCTAGCATCAAGCATAGTATGCCACAATCACTTCAGATTTTTAAATGAGAAAGAAGTAAAAAAATGCTAGACATGGACTACAATATTCATAGATCACTTCATGGGTGCATTTAGAAAATCTCAGGGGATAACACATACATTTTCTCATACTTCTCATTCATCTACCTACTTCTAGTAGCATTAGAAACACAATATATTATTAAGAATTAAACTACTATCCAATTGAAAGAGTATGAAATATAATTCAATATAAGAAGTTTTACAATAAGAATCATAAGAGTGAATATTAATAAAATAACAACTACTCGCTTGACATAGAATCTCCATAAATTGATTATCAACTTAAAATCAACGGGAACAAACTAGAGCATAATCAAATTTTAAATTGACAACAATTTAATGGACAATTAATGTCTAAGTAGAGTATGACCTTAACATAATACTGAAAATAAAACACATAGTATTTCCTTCATAAATTCATAACTTTTTAAACAAAAACTCCCCTCCTTAAATAGAACTAAGTCCCAACCATAAATATTATCCATTTCCCACCTCCTATTACCACTAGCCTACCAAAACAAGGTTACAAGTATACAAGACATGTTGATCTTGTTAGGATGGTCTCATTGAATATGTACATAGGATCTTTAGCTACCCACATGAAATAAAAATATTCATTTTGATGAATGATGGTGACTCTTTCCCCAAACCTTTCTTTGAACGTGTGTCTCATTAGTAAGCACTATGTTGTTTATCCTTTCTCCTTTTCCCTCAAAACAACCATGGTTGTGACAGGTAACTCTACTACTTGAAGGAAACTCGTGGGAAGTAAATGTTAGGATTAAATGATAGATATCTACTAGTTACATGAAATTTCAACTAATTTACAGAAAAGGAATAAAACACACATAAATAGAATAAGATGACACAAAGATTTAATGCGGTTCACTCAATCTTGAGATACATCCACCAAAATAGAGAGTCCAATATTATTATCCAATAAATTAAGTTAATTACAATCTATAATCCCTTACAACTCAATACCACTGTAAGAAGGTACCAAATTCTCATATGAAAATTGTAACCCTAAACCATTTTAATAAGACTTGTGTTGGTTTAAAAAATAGGGTTGAAAAATATCGTTGTATAAAGAAATAACTCTTGACACCTTTTTTACAATAATAAAAGTCATTTTTGGCTTTGTGAGGCACTAACCCTTGACCTTGCAAGGAGTGTTTCCCCATGACCACATCTTGGGGATGTTACCCACAAACCCCATGTTGAAAAACCTAGTGGCAATCTGAATCGATAAAAGGGAAAAAATTACTCAGATGGTGACACTATCGGTTGTTATGAAATGATGTACTTCTTCAACCATTTTAAAAAATTTGCATGGTATTTATGGCATATCCCAAGACTAAATAACATAGATGGGTGTAATCTCATGTAGCATGTAGATAAGTTTGTATTGCTTTCTTTTGTTCTTTCACCTTTATAATTATTTGTAATTAAATATTAAACATAACTATTTTTGGACTTGATTCAAGTAAAGTTTAATAAGTTTTATTGAAAATTGATTCACTCATCGCTCTCAGTTGTCAAGTGCATTTAGCATAGTGAATATTGGATAAAATATTGGAGGCAAATAAAAAAGTAGGGAAATAAATTTGTGAAGCCACATATCATTTATTTCAATAAGATAATTTCCATTACCCCTTCTTTTCCAAAGCTTAACACATGTCCCCATACAGTTTTTTAAGTATAATTTCTGGTTAAATTTGAGTAGTCAAAGTTTTTTCATACAAATATTTAATTATGCGAAAAATGATAAATTAGTATATTTCTCTACTTTAGTGGGGAATCCATTTCTTGAAAATTGAAAATAATCTTTCAAAAAGAGTGTGGTGGAAATTAGTAGCAACTGCATATTAGAATGAGAAACAATATTTAATAATCATGAGCCACCAACTCCATAAATTTGTGCTAAAATATTTGAACCCCTCCTATTCAAAATAAGCAAAAATTACATACAGAAAATAATGTCACATGTCTTCATAAATTTATTTCCTCTTTTATTCGTCACCAAATTTTCTAAATGTCATTTATCATCTAATTTTTTCGTCCAAACTTCGTTAAAAATTTAATATTAAAATGACTTCCTAAAAATACATATCAAAATTAGTAGTGCATGAGCCACCAACTCTACAAATTACTCCTAAAAGAATTAAACATTACCTGGTAACCAAAATAAGATAAGTATTAGCATGAGATCCTTTCCTTAGACAGGGGCATGAAAGTAGAAAATATTTTAAAAATAAAGTAAAAAACATAGCATACCAATTGCAACTTCTTGATATTGTTATCTGAATTCAACTTTTTGATTTTTTTAGTCAAACTCACCGATCAATGTTTCATGAGTAGTGGTTCACAAAAACCCATTTCCCATGAGAATGAATGGAACACTTAGCACTCATTTCATCTTCAATAATACTCATAGAAATTAAAAAACACCTATTTAAAAAAATAAAATTATCCATTTTATGAAGAAAGCATCATGAATATACAAACCTGAGGATGTCTACAGGATTTTCAAGATACCACTCATGGGAGAGTTAGTTGAGTATGAGGCTAAGCATGATTTTGGTGTTCACATACAAATGTGAATTTTTCGTGATGAGACTATTTGTGGTTCTAAGGTAGTGTGGGAAGATATGGTGCAACTCTATGAGCCTTTACCATCCTTGGTGGCTAGTTTGATATACTTGTTGTGCCCTGATAGGAGATAACAAGGATTCTTTTTTTGTTGGGGTAGCGTACTAGCATATTCTTATTATACGACCATTTTTTATAGATAGACATCATCCTAATGGTCCATCTTATATTCATATGTATGTCATTAAGCATGTCCAACATAAGCTAGGCAAACTTGAGTATTGAAGGAGGCTACTTGATGATATAGATTATGTGATATAACGACCCTATATAGATTGTGAGACATGGCCTAAGGATGATAGAGATGTGTCTTTCATGTTTTCATCCAGATATTTTATCGGTAGGAAACCTTTTGTGATTGAGAAATTTATTGTGACATGAGTTATTAGATAGTATGGTAGATTAGAGGGGATTCCAGAAGGGACAACTATTTATGCACATGTGCACAAGGAGATTGTTGATTGAGGTGCACCAATCAATATAGAGATATGTTATGATGAGTAATTTTTGTTGGGTCCACATAGATGGACATTAAATGAGGAGGTTGCTGATGTAGGGATGTCGGCATAGTTTTAGAATTTTTTACAGAGCATCCATTTCCTCATTTTATGGAGCCTATTGAGACTCAACCTACATTGGATGATGATGAAACAGGTTAGAGATGACGAGTAGATGATGATGATGGTGGAATGGCTAGAGGTGATGATATTGATGATGGCTAGCCTAGAGGAGATAGTAGGGGCTCTCGTCTTGCAATGAGGAGAGAGGTGCCTAGTAGCATACTTACACCTCTTCTTGATATATTTTATCGAGATGCTAGTCAAGATAGGATTGTACATGGATCTTAGTAGTAGGATACCTTAGAGTGAGGGATATTAATGACTAGCCTATACCTCCAGAGGTACCATAGCCACAGATAGTAGATCAATAGGTATTGTTTGAGACCTGGTCTAGGTACAAGTTACTAATCTATAGGAACATGTGGTCCAATAGAAATTAGTGATTAATCATCTGATATCTCAGGTGAGTACTATAACAAGGTAGCATTATGAGGCTATTAAGGCATGTGTTCACATAGAATGTGTGTCATACATTGGAGAATATTGCAGCCCAGTGTGTGAGTAGAGATACCATAGGGGAGATTGTTCAATAGACTACCTAAGGAAGAGTACTATAGGTCTATGTATTATCAAGATGTACCTCTAGAGATGAGAAACCTCTTATGTACAAAGTCCGCAACAACAAGGTCAATCAAGACATTCACAGGGTTGGTCAACTCTGAGAACCCCTTAGGATCCAGATGCAAGTGTTGGGGAAGGTAGAGGTGTGGGTTATTCCATAGGTGGTGGTTTGATGACTAGAACCATAGAGATAGGTGGGAGAAATTCCTAGCTCTGTCATTATTGTGCAGTTGGTTTAGTCATGAGATTTTGATGATTGATGCCATTCTCTTGTATATTTTTTTATTATGTACCTTCTGAACATTTTGATGTTTTTATCATATGACTTGTATGCACTTATTATACCATCTCTTTTGATGTTTACTATACTTCGACATGACATTATTTTTTATGAGTGATATGATATGGAGTGATGGACTTAGATGTTTCCTATTTTTCTTTTTCTAATTTCATTATGGATGGATGGATTTATATGACGATTCTAATTATGATGTTGATTGGTTGTATAATAATTTATGTATGTACCTATGATGAATGTTATGTATGAATTAATTACATGATTATCATGTTTATACTTTATTATGGATGTTGTAATTCAAATGATAATTATGATTATATTTGTCAATGTGATGGACCTATTATGTGATGTTCCTAGATGGATGAATGATTATTTTAATATATATATATTTTTTAAATTATTATATAGTGTAAATGTATGAATAACGATTATGGATGTACAAGTGAAATGTAATGCATAATTTTAATGATGTATACGATTTAATGAGTTGGTATGAAAATGTTGATTAAATGTACCTAATGAATGCATGGTAATGATATGAGATGATAAGGGTTTTAGATGCAACAAAATGGTATGTTAATGACAATGATAATGATGGGTTAATAATAGTTAAGTGAAATGATGAAGTGATTCTTATGATATGAAACTAATGTATTTAAATGATGTGATTATGATGTACCCTAAATGTAACTTAATTTAATTTTAATATAACTTAGATCAAATGATATTAGAATAGAAGAAGATATACCCTAAATAATTTAATGCACTCTTTGAAGGACGATGTGAAATGTTCTTATTTTTGTGATGTCTAGGTACTGCATTAATGTTGGATTTGAATTGTTGATTTTAAAAGGAAATTTTCTAGCACTTTTACAAAAAACTAAATCTAAAAATAACATGAACGCAAGACAAAATACAAGACAAAAATGGAAGAATAAATGTAATGCTATCATACTTTGATCATTTTTTGTGTGCCTTTTTCATCATTGAGACTTTTGCAAGTACAAACATCAAGGTATAATTAAACCATGATGACTTGAGTACTCCTTCCATGAGTTTTAATGTTGCAAGTTAACACAAGCATAAATGTGTAATCAAACCATGATGACCAGAGCATTTCTTGCATAAAAAATGAAAGATTTGATTCTTTATAGATGAAATTTTGTAATGTCTTTGATGAATCTTTGATGTTCATGTCCTTAGACAAACTAGCACCATACTAAGAAAAAATTCACAAAGAACATATCATGCTATGCCATAGCTCCTCTAGTGCAACACATCATAAAATTTCTTGAGAGACATGATAACAAAATAAATGAAATGAAAATTGAAAATCCATGATGCTATTGAAAATTTATCATCCATTTAGTGTTCATGTTTTGATTTGATGTTGGATTGTTTTGCTCACTAAATGTGGATCTTCAAGGTTGATTTTCCAGATACTTGATTTGTTTTGGTGCCTTGTGAAATGTTTTGTTTGCGTTGTTCTATTGTTGACAATTTTGAATCTCAAGTTTATGTTTGGATAGTTGTAGGATTTTGCCCTTAGTTTTTCACAACAAATGATTGTGATTTTCCCAAACCATGGGAGGACTAGCCTATTATGAACAAGAGAGATTTTATTATGAATATGTAAAATGTATGTAAATGCAAGTTTCTAATAAATGGAAGAACTAACTATCATGAGTAGCACCTATTTGCCACGTTTTCACCACTTAGTTTTATTGCACTTTTTGAGATATTTAAATTTATTTTCTACCAAAGCTCCTATTTGCTAGGTTTTCACCAAGGTACTTACCTCTTTTTCTAATTTATTTATTTATTTTTTACTTTTTCTGATGTCTATGATAATATCAAGGTGCTTTTTTTCTAGGTCTTCACCAAGATACCGATTTTTCAGGATCTTTTTACAATGTTTTTGCTTTCTTCAGGAACACTTTCTTTTTTTTTTTGAATTTTCTTCAGGAACACTTTTTCACTAGTTTTGAATTTTCTCAAGCTAACTTTTTCACTATTTTTGAATTTTATTCAGGCTCACTTTTTCACTATTACTAGATTTTCTTCAGGCTCACTTTTTCACTATTACTAGATTTTCTTCAGGCTCACTTTTTCACTACTTTTGAATTTTCTTTAGGCTCACTTTTTCACTATTTTTGAATTTTATCAGGATCAATATGATATGTACAATTGGGTCTGATTGTCGCAAGAATAATATCATTTTAAATGGATGTTGTTAATGGATTCTAGTAGGAGATCAGGCTCTGATGTTCATAATTTATATGCCCTTGATCCAAATAATGACATGATGATGAAAGGACCAAGCCAATTTGCCTTACCCTTATTTTCTCGATTAGATTGATTTTGGGTATTTTTTCTTAGTAATATATCACCTATCTGGAAGGTCCTAGGCTTTACCTTTTGGTTATATCTTTTGGACATATGTTGTTGATATACTTTTAGGTGATCAAAAGAATGTTGGTGACATTCATCTATCAGTGTGATCTCCTAAAGTCTTGAAACTCTATATTCAGCCTCTTTTGTGATAAGTCCATTTAATGAAACCCTTAGTGAAGGAATTTCTACCTCTAAAGGTAGAAAAACTATGGATTTATATAAAAATACATAGGATGTTGGTCCAATTGGGTTTCTGAAGCTAGGATGGTAGGCTCATAATGCTAGATTAAGTTGGATGTTCCAGTCTTTTCCACTGTCATTCCCTAATTTCTTTAGGATTTTCAGGATAGTCTTATTGATGGCCTTTACTTTTCAATTCCCTTATAGATAATATAGGGATGAAAAGTGTTGTTTGATTTGAAATTTATCACATAAATCATCTATATCTTTGTTCTTGAACTGCTTTTCATTATCTGTCACAATGGAAGAAGGAATTCTATATCTACAAATGATGTAGTTTAAGATGAATAGTGAAACTTGTTTTCATGTGACATTGACCAAATGTATGGACTTAACCCACTTGGTGAAATACTCTATAGCAGTGATGATGGACTTATGTCCATTTGAAGATGGAGGAAAAATGTGTCCCACTAAGTCAAGTCCCCATTGATAAAATGACCATGGTGTTGTACAAGGATGAAGTTCTTATGTACTTGTGCATGTATGAGATTTCCATGAACCTAGCATTTATGGCACTGCATGAAAAAATTGAAAGAATATTGCTCCATGTTAGGCCAATAGTACCCTACCCAAATCAGTTTCTTAGCTAAGGTGAGACCACTTGAATAAGATCCAAAAATACCTTCATGTATTTCTTTTAAGTAATTTTTAGATTCTTCATGTTGGAGACATATAAGGAGAGTTCATCCAAGACATCATCAATAAAGTGTGTTCTGAATTAATGTATAGAGGGAAGATTGGAAAATAAAATTATATTTTTGGTTTTGAGATAAATATAGGGGAAGGATATTGTCTCTCGGGTAAGCATAAATGTGTTCATAACAATATTTTTCAAGACTTATTAGTTTGAAAATAAGTTGGGTTTTTTACAATCAGGCGAGGGATTTAATAATTCTTCCACCACAAATTCAAAAGGTTCTTGTTGATCCCAAATTTGTAATAAAGAGGCAATAATTTCTATTAGATCTATAGATTTATTGTTGTTTCTAGAAATTTTCTCAAAATTTATACCAATAAAATATTTTTTAAAGTCATCTAGCATATTCTTATATGGTAATATTTTATCATATTTTATTTGATAAATATCATTAATTTTATTTATGACAAATTGAGAGTCTCCATAAACATGTAGCTATGTTACTTTCCACTCAAGTGCTATTTTCAAGCAACTTATTAGAGCTTCATATTCTACTATATTGTTTGGACAAGGAAACATCATCTTGTATCACTTAGGGATAGTGCATCATTGTGGAGTAAGAGACAAAACACCCACCCCAAATTTGTATTGAGTATAGGATCCATCAAAGTTGATGCACGAGCTGTTGGATACAATTGCCTGAAGGACATTGTTGGATTAGCTATGTGTTGTCTTTGATGTTACACAAATGTCATATCAATTATCGTTCTCACTATCTACCAAGTTCAGTCGGTCAGCTAAGCAGTTCTCAGTATCTACCGAGTTTAGTTAGTCAGCTAAGTGGTTCTCAGTATTTATTGAGCTCAGTCAGTCAGCTAGGCAGTTTTTAGTGTCTACCGAGTTCCCTCAGGTGTCTAAAGGAAACATGATAGGGTAACAGTGTTAATCGAGCCTCCTCGGTTATCGAAGGAAAATTAGTGGTTACTGAGCTCGCTCGGTCTCCAAAGGATGTTGCAGAATTCGCTGTGGTTACCGAGTTCTCTCGGTCACTGAAGGAAATATTTTGAGGATTAATGTTTACCGAGCAAGGTTGGCCCTTTTAAAGAATTTTGTTATTACAGTTTGTTTATCCCAGCTGATGGTTATAATAATTATTAGTGCCGACTTGACAATCTAAATGACATATATATATAGAAGGTCAAGTGGTGAATAAAAGATATACAGCATGCAGAAATCATTTTGAAGAAAGGTGTGTGCAAATTTTGAAGGATGGTCAGATATCATTGAGGAGCAGCAAAGACTTAATTGATCAGTAAGGATCTAGTGAAACAGAATAGAGATCTATATTCAACAATTCAGTTGTAGGTCATTTCATTGTTACTCTCTAGCAATTGTAGCAGTGATATCAAAATCTCTTAACCGAGTTGGTTTAACAACCATTTTGTAAATCCTCTAACAAGGTAACAGTTCTATTGAATTGTTTCAAGACCTCTTACAAGGCCACTCCTAGCAGGGTGATTAAATCCTCTAACAAGGTCACACCTAACAGTGTGTTTTCTAACCTTTTACCAGGTTGGCTTCTAACCGAGCATCACTTCAGAAGAGTAAAAATAGTAACTAGTTACATCAGTGGGTTTTCCCATATTGGGTTTTCATGGTAAATCTGGTGTCTCTTATGTTCATGTTGTTTTCTTTATTCATGTAAATTAATCAGTGATGAATGCTTAAGAACAGTTTAATTATTACACACTTCAAGGATCAAGTTTTCAGCATTTCTCTGTATATTTACCGAGTGGCACAGTAAATAATTTGTTAAGATATTTAAGGGATCAGTGGTAATATTTTTGTGGTTAACTGATTCACCCCCCCTCTTAGTTACTACATCTATATTTCCAACAATTGGTATCAGAGCTTTTGGTGCTTGCAGGAAGGGTTTCAATGACCTAAGCTAAAGATTAGGATGTCTTACAAAAGAGAAATTCCAAGGCTTAACAGAAATAACTTTTCAGCATGGCAAGGTCTCATGAGACTACATCTGGCTTCCATTGGTGATTCAGGATGCAAATATATTAATCAAGAATATACAATTCCTACTGGCACATTAACTATTGAAGACATTACAGAAAAGAAGAACCGTAACACTATGATGATAAACATTGCATCAGCTCTTAGCTATGAATAATTTGATGAAATCAAAGACTGCACAACTGCTCATGAAATGTGGAACAAGCTGAAGAAAATCTATGGTGGTGATGACAATGTGAAGAGAGCCAAAGAAGAGAGCCTAAGAGGATAGTTTGATCAAATGAAAATGAGAGAAGAAGAAAACATTGCAAAATATGTTGAAAGGATCAAGACAAGTGTTACTGCAATCAGAGCTTTTGGAGGAAAAATTGATGATGAAACAGTTATAAGTAAGGTTCTTAGAACATTACTCCCTATTTATGCAATAAGAGTTTCTGCTATTCAAGAAAGAAGATGTGAAGAAAATCACAATATAACTTTGGATGCCTTAGTTGGAAGATTGACAGCCTTTGAACTGGATAACTATGACAACTATGTTCCAACTTCTAAAAATATTGAATCAGCTTTTGAGGCCAAACTTTCACTCAAGAAAGGGAAGAAAATCCAATCAGAAAGTGAAGAAGAATCAGAGGAAAGTTCTGATAACGATCTTGAAGTTATTGAAGCATTACTTGCAAAGAAGTATTCAAGAGGCAGAGGAAAATACAAAGGTAAAACTCCCTTAATCTATTTTTCATGTGAAGAAATTGGTCATATTGCAGCTAGGTGTCCAAACAACCAAAGCAAAGATGAGAAGAAAAATTAAAAGTACAATGGAAAGAAAAATTTCAAATCATTCAAGGATAAAGGTAAGAAAACATGTTTTTTAGCTAAAGATTCGGATGATAGTGAAGAAGAAATTGTTTTCATTGCTGTAAAAGATGAATCTGATAATGATGAAGATGAGATGGCACTTATCTCTCATATAAGCAAGAATGATACATGAATTATAGACAGTGGATGTTCACATCATATGACTAGTGACATGACCAAATTTGAACACTTTGAAAACTTTGATGGTGGCAATGTAAGGTTTGGAAACAATGAACCCTGTTGTATAAAAGGAAAGGGATGAATTTCATTAACCAAAGAACTTATATGTGATAATGCATATTGGGTCGAAGGACTAAAGCATAATCTTCTAAGTGTAGCACAGCTAATCAACATTGGATTCAAGGTTGAATTCATGAATGGCAAAGAAAGACTGCTGGATGACAAAGGAAAACTGATAGGATCAGGCAAACAAACCAAAGGTAACCTATTTTATCTTGATCTTGGTGATTACTCATGTTTTATTTCTCAAATTGAAGAAAGTTGGTTATGTCACAAAAGGTTATGTCACGTAAATTTTGACAACATGATGAAAATAAACAAATTCAAGAAAGTAAGAGGTATTCCTACTTTGAAGAAACCTGATGTTGGTCTATGCAAGAATTGTCAAATCGGTAAAATGGGAAAGTCTAGTTTCAAAAGTAAAAACTATCAGTCTGAAGATATTTTGGAAATTGTGCATACCAATTTATGTGGACCTATTGGAATTGAGAGCTATACCAGAGAAAACTTATTTATTCTCTTTGTTGATGATTATTCTAGAATGATGACTGTTATGTATTTAAGAGAAAAGTCTAAAGCATTTGAGAAGTTAAAATGGTATTAAGCAAGAGTAGAAAAGGAAATAGGAAAAAGATTAAAATGCTTGAGATCAGACAAAGGTGGTGAATTCATCTCCCATGAATTCAATAATTTCTGCATTGAAAGAGGAATCAAAAGATAGGTATCAGCCTCGAGAACTCCTGAGCAGAACGGAAAAGCCGAAAGAACGAACAGATCTATCATGGACTGTGCAAGGACTCTAATGATTGAAAAGAACATTGCTATGAAATACTGGAAGGAAGCTATCAGCACTGTAGTTCATACCTTGAACCGAGTACAACTGAGAAAAGACACATTCAAGACTCCATATGAGCTATGGTATGGCTACAAACCAAATGTAAGTTACCTAAAAATATTTGGTAGTAAATGTTACATCTTAAAAGAATCTAGAAAAGGAAAATTTGATGTAAAAAGTGATGAAGGAATATTTTTGGGATATTCTTGCAAAAGTAAGGCATATAGATGTCTAAATTTGTCTACTTATAAAATCATAGAAAGTGCACATGTGAGAATTGATGAGTTTGTAGAAAAGATTGAAGAAGAAAGAAAAAAGGAACCAGAGGACTACGAAAAATTTGTTTACATCGAACCTGATACATTGCCAGAATCATGTAAGGAGACTACATCTACCGAGCCTAGTATAGTAACTAAGTCACAAGAAGAAGTTCAGACCGAGTCACAAAGTACCGAGTCTCAGTCTGAAGCTACCGAGCAAGTATCTACCGAGCCCGAGCAATCTGAACCTGAAGATGAAGAAGATGACAATGTAACTCATTCAAGAAGCAAGGAACCTATATTAGCCAAGTACGTCAGAAAGCATCATAAACTAGATCAGATTATTGGAAATAAATCAGATGGTACTATGACAAGAAGTAAACTAAAAGGTACATTTTTATTTGCTGATTTTGAACCTAAAAATGTCAAAGATGCATTAGAAAATGAAAGTTGGATTGAGGCTATGAATGAAGAAATAGAGAAAATAGAGAAAAATAAGACATGGACTCTTGTACCTAGGCCTAAAGATAAAAATGTAATTGGGACAAAATGGGTATTCAAAAATAAGTTGAATGAAGATGGTCAAGTATCAAGAAACAAAGCAAGATTGGTATGTAAAGGATATTATCAAGAAGAGGGAATAGATTATGGAGAGACTTTTTCTCCTGTTGCAAGATTAGAAGGTGTGAGGACTTTACTTACATATGCAGCACATAAAGGATTTAAGGTATATCAAATGGATATCAAATCTGCTTTTCTCAATGGTATTCTTGAGGAAGAAGTCTACATTGAGCAACCTCAAGGTTTTATTGATCCAGAAAAAAGGGATATGGTCTATAAATTATACAAAGCATTGTATGGTCTGAAACAATCTCCTAGAGCATGGTATGAAAGATTACATAACTATATTACTTAGATTGATTTCAAAAGGGCTAATGACAACATCAATTTATACATCAAAGAAGGATCAGATAACAAAATTGTTTTGGTAGAAATATTTGTGGATGATACTGTGTTTACAGGAAATGATGATTAGTGCAAAGAATTTTCTGAGCTTATGAACAAAGAATTTGAAATGTCTATGTTTGGTCAGATAAAATTATTTGTTGGACTTTAGATTCAGCAGAACAAAAATGGTATCTACATTACTCAGTCTAAATATATCAGGGAAATACTTAAGAAGTTTGGTATGGAAGATTCAAAACCAGTTGGTACACCCATGTGTATTAGACTGAAGCTTACCAAAGATAATGATTCAAAAGAAGTAGATCAGACCTTATACAGATTAATGATTGGAAAATTATAGTATGTAGTACACACAAGGCCTGATATTTCCTTAGCAGTTGGAATAGTGGCAAGATTCTCGGCTAAACCCAGAGAAAATCACATGATGGCAATCAAAAGAATCTTGAGGTATTTAAGGGGAACTAAAGATTATGGCTTGTGGTATAAATTTGGAGGCAATCTGGATTTAAAAGTGTTTACTGATGCTGATTGGATAGGAAACATTGATGTTAGAAAGAGTACAAGTGGTGGAGCATTCTTTCTTGGTAAGAGGTTAGTATCTTGGACTAGTAAAAAGCAAAACTGCACATCCCAATCCACAACAGAAGCAGAATATGTTGTTGTAGCAGTAAACTGCTCTAATATTATATGGTTTAAACAGCTTTTGGAAGGCATGAAGGTTGAGATCAAAGAACCAGTTGTTATATTTTGTGATAATACAAGTGCAATAAATATTTCAAAGAATCCAGTAATGCATTCCAAAACCAAGCACATTGCAATTAAATATCACTTTGTCAGAGAATTGGTACAGGACAAGAAAATCAAATTCCAGAATATATTCATACAAAAGAACAAATTGCAGATATCTTCACCAAGCCACTACCTAACGATGCATTCTTGTATCTAAGAGGCAAGTTAGGGGTCACTCCCCTGTCTGAGGTTCACTAAATAAAGTTTTAGTGATGCATCAACCAAAACATGTTGAAGATCAATCAGTTGATGTAGCATAGACAGGGAATCATTGCATATGAATTAGTACATAAGGTACATTGATATTTACTGAAACTATGTAAGTTGTCTTTGGCATGTGTTGTCAAAGAGGGAGAGTTTGCTGTCATTTCAAGAAATTTCTAAGAAGAATAATTTGAGAAGTTAAGAGGGAGAGTTCTCAGTCAGAGAAAGAAGTTTGAAGATGATGGGAATCAGAATGAAGCTAAGGATATGTTTCTTACTCTTGGTTTCTCTATGAAATTTCATTGTGCTATGACATGTTGTGTTTCCATCAATGCCAAAGAGGGAGATTGTTGGATTAGCTATGTGTTGTCTTTGATGTCACACAAATGTCATATCAATTATCATTCTCAGTATCTACCGAGTTTAGTTAGTCAGCTAAGCAGTTCTCAGTATCTACCGAGTTTAGTCAGTCAACTAAGCGGTTCTCAGTATCTACCGAGCTCAGTCGGTCAGCTAGGCGACTTTTAGTGTCTACCGAGTTCCCTCGGGTGTCTAAAGGAAACATGACAGGGTAACAGTGTTAACCGAGCCTCCTCGGTTATCGAAGGAAAATTAGTGGTTACCAAGCTCTCTCGGTCTCCAAAGGATGTTGCAGAATTCGCTGTGGTTACCGAGTTCTCTTGGTCACCGAAGGAAATCTTTTGAGGATTAATGTTTACCAAGCAAGGTCGGCCCTTTCAAAGAATTTTGTTATTACAGTTTTTTTTATCCCAGCTAACTGTTATAATAATTATTAGTGCTGACTTGACAATCTAAATGGCATATATATATAGAAGGTCAAGTGGTGAATAAAAGATATACAACATGCAAAAATCATTTTGAAGAAAGGTGTGTCCAAATTTTGAAGCATGGTCAGATATCCTTAAGGAGTAGCAAAGACTTAATTGATCAGTAAAGATCTAGTGAAACAGAACAGAGATCTATATTCAGCAATTCAGTTGTAGGTCATTTCATTGTTACTCTCTAGCAATTGTAGCAGTGATATCAAAATCTCTTAACCGAGTTGGATTAACAACCATTTTGTAAATCCTCTAACAAGGTAACAGTTCTATTGAATTGTTTCAAGACCTCTTACAAGGCCACTCCTAGTAGGGTGATTAAATCCTCTAACAAGGTCACACCTAACAGTGTGTTTTGTAACCTTTTACCGGGTTGGCTTCTAACCGGGCATCACTTTAGAAGAGTGAAAAATAGTAACTAGTTACATTGGTGGTTTTTCCCATATTGGGTTTCCACAGTAAATCTAGTGTCTCTTGTGTTCATGTTGTTTTCTTTATTCATGTAAATTAATCAGTGATGAATGCTTAAGAATAGTTTAATTATTACACACTTCAAGGATCAAGCTTTCAGCATTTCTGTATATATTTACCTAGTGGCACAACAAATAATTTGTTAAGATATTTAAGGGATCAATGGTAATATTTTTGTGGTTAACTGATTCACCCCTCCTCTCAGTTACTGCATCTATATTTCCAACATGAGCATCTCAGGTCCTTGGCAATCCTGTGTCACCAAAAACATATTTGAGTTTATGTGCATTGCTCGGTTCCTACTTTGACCGAGTTGGTTTAGTGTTTCTCGGTTTTGTATGTTCACCGGTGTTGGTTGGTTATCTCTTTGGCACTTGGTGAATTTACCTGGTGCTCAGTGATGCTTGTCTGGTGCTTGGTAACCTTATTTACCAATGGGTTTATTTTGAGTTCTTGTTGAGGCCAACTTGTGTAATTAATTTGGGTCATAGATTTAATGCTGGTATCCATCATTGGGAAGTGTGTGGTCATAAATATGACCGTTCCTTCCATTGATTGTTGATATGAAGGCTGACTCAGTTCGGTAGTCTCTTGTATAAGTATAGATGTTTGATTAGAGTTTAGAGAGTGGTTTTTTAGATAGAATATAGAAGATAGATAATTGAAGATTGTTCACAGATCCTCGTATGTTTGAGGAATTCTCTAATTCATTTTAATATCTAGTCGTACCCAGGAAGGCCTTACATCCTAGCTTGTATGAATCTATTTGATGAAAGTTAGTGAAAGATCCTTCATTCTCTCTCTCAATGTGTTGTTGTTGCTTCTACGTGTTGTTGAGAAAGCTGGATCATTAGGGTGTGCCATTTTTTGGCCCCTCATAATCCTACCCTTGTGTCAGGTGGTATCAGAGTGAGGTGAGATTTGGATCTAGGTCTGTGGATCTAGGTTGGTAGGTTCCTTCTTTGAAACCCTAGTTGAATTTTTGTGGGGTAGTAGATTGTGATCTGACCTGCAATTGTAGAGGGTTGTCAAGATGGTTGGTGGGAGGTGAGATGTAGATCCAGGATTGGCAGACATGTTGAGAGAACTTTCTACTAGGTTAGAAGTTGTTGAAACAACCCAGAGAAGAGGTAGACATCTTGAAGATGTTAGTGATGATGAAATTGAAGTGGAATAAGGTGACGAAGAACCTGCACCTATGATGGATCAAGGAGAAGAAATATTCTTGAAGGCTTTGACAAGTTTGAAGTTGACACCACATTTTAATCCTCCTGAGTATGGTGGAAAGCTAGATTCTAATGAATTGGTATATTGGATCACTAATATGGAAAAGTATTTTGAATATGAAAATGTACCTGAGGACAAGAAGGTGAAAATTGCAAGCACAAAGTTGAAAAGTCATGCATCCTTATGGTGGGAACATTTGCAACTGGACAAAAAGAGGAAAGGAAAAGACAAAATTAAGGTATGGAATAAAATGGTGAATAAATTTAAAGGCAAATGTTAGGCAAATGCAAAGCTAAACAGTTAATCAGATTAACAGATTATCAGATTAACCTAGTTAGGCAAATGCAAAGCTTAAGGTAGAAAGATAGCTCAGTAAAGGATTATACTAAGGAATTCTATAAATTAGATATCAGATCTGAACATGATGAAGATGATGTGCAAAGAATTTCTAGATAGCTAAACGGTTTAAGGGTTTCCATCCAAGAAGAAACTAGTTTGGTCAAATTGGAGAACATGAAGAGGCTTATAAATTTGCATTGAAAGTTGAGGAGAAATTGAATAAGAGACATGAGCTGAGATGAAGAGATATAGGTGGTAGATTCCCTAGAGGAAGAGGTAGATCTAATGGTGAAAATGGTAGATTTGAACCAGAAAAGACAAATCTAGACAAAGGCAAGACCGAGTGGAAAGGTGAAAGTTCATCTAGAGGTAGCGGTAGTAACTACCGAGGTGGTTATAACAGAGGTAATTTATGAGGAGCTCGTTACAATTATGGAGAAGAACGACATAGATCTTTTGAATGTACACATGCTAGTAAGAAGGTTGGTAGTAGTAGAAATGCTTTGGTGCAAGAAGAGTCATTGAATGAACCTAAGAAGCAAAATAACTTGATGGTAAGGAGAGCACTATGGAATGAAAGTAAAAAGGAAGATTCGGTAAGGAAAAGTTTTTTCAAGACCAGATGTAGAGTTTCTGACAAAGTTTGGAAGGTAATCATTGATAGTGGTAGCTCGGAGAATCTGGCATCTAAGGAAATGGTCACAAAGTTGCAGTCAAAAAGATTGGAACATCTAAAGCCCTATCAGATTTAATGGATCAAAGATGAGCATACACTCTTGGTAAGTGAACAATGTTATGTGAATTTGAAAATTAGAAAGTACTATGATAAGGTGTTGTGTGATATAATGCCTATGTATTGTTGTCATATTTTGTTGGGTAGACCTTGGCAATATGATAGACATGTTATATATGATGGAAGATTGCATAAGTATACTATTGTGGCTGATGGAAGAAAAAAAATCTTGTTACCCATGATAGAAGAACCTGTTAGTAATGTTTGCACCTCTGTGAAAGTTTTCTTGATGGAAGGAAGACAGTTTATTAAGGATTTTGAAAAGAATGATGTATGTTTTGCTATGATTCCTAACAAAACAAGTAAGAAAATAGAGGATAGTGTCCTTAATGAGATTGATAAGCTACTCAGCGAGTATAGTGATATCATTTTTGATAATGTACCTGATGGTTTTCCTCCGGAGAGAAGCATTGATCATTGTATGGATTTGATCCATGGAGATAATTTACCGAATCAGGCGCCTCATCGGTTAACACCTACCAAGAATCAGGAATTGAATTGATAGATTCAAGAGTTGCTAGATAAAGGTTTGATCAGAGAAAGTTTGAGTCCTTGTGTAGTATGTGATATATTGGTACCTAAGAAGAATGGGGAATGGTGAATGTGTACTGATTCCAAAGCAATCAACAAGATAACAATGAAGTATAGGTTTCCTATACCAAGAATAGATGACATAATGGATAGTTTGACTGGAGCAAAGTATTTTACCAAAATTGCTTTGAAAAGTGGGTATCATCAGATCAGAATCAGAGAAGGTGATGAGTGGAAGACTTCTTTCAAGACAAAAGAAGGTTTGTATGAGTGGTTGGTTATGCCTTTTGGTTTAACTAATGCACCAAGTACTTTTATGAGGTTGATGAATGAAGTTTTGAAGAAATTCTTGGATAAATTTGTGATTGTACATCTTGGTGATATTATGATATTTAGTAAGACTAGAGAATAACATTTGTTTCATGTAAGACAAGTTTTGCAGAGATTGAAAGAAGAAAAGTTCTTGATAAATCTGAAAAAGTGTTCATTCATGAAAGAGGAGATTGTGTATTTGGGATTTGTAATTTTAGCTCATGGTTTGAAGATGGATCCTGAAAAGGTTCAAGCTATTTTGAATTGGCCTACACCTGTGAATGCTAGTGACATAAGATCATTTCATGGTTTGGCAAGTTTTTACCTAAAGTTTATAAGAAATTTCAGTTTAGTTTGTAATGCTATGAATGAGACTATGAGAGGAGATAAAAGAGAATTCAAGTGGACACATGGAGCTAATAAAAGTTTTGAGACTCTGAAGTAGAAGGTGGCTGAATTGCCTATTTTGGTATTGCCTGATTTCAATAAGGTATTTGAAGTAGAATGTGATGCAAGTGGTAGTGCAATTGGAGCTGTGTTGAGTCAATAAGGTAAACCTGTTGCTTTCTTTAGTAAAAAGTTGAATGATGATAGGAGAAAATATTATGTGTATGATCAAGAATTCTATGCTATTGTTCAAGAACTGAAGAAATGTAGACACTATTTGATACCAAGTGAATTTGTGTGTATACCGATCATAAGAATTTACAATTATGGGTAGTTAGAATAAGTTGAATCAGAGACATATGAAATGGCTTGAGTATTTGTAGAGTTATACATTTGTGATAAAGCATAAGAGTGGAGTCACTAACCGAGTTACTGATGCATTGAGTAGAAGAAGATCTTTGATGACCAAGATGAAAATTGAAGTTCTTGGTTTTGATGAGATGAGAGATTTGTATGTAACTAATCTTGATTTTTCTGAGCCATGGAGAAAGTGTAGAGAACCTATTCAAGATCAACTGAGTACAAAATGGGAAGAATATTTCATTCAAGAAGGTATGTTGTTTAAAGGTATTTAGTTGTGTATACCAAGAGGAAAAATGAGAACTAATTTGATAAAGGAGAAACATAGTAGTGGTTTAGCTAGACATTTTGGAATTGATAAATTATTAAATTTTCTCAAGGAGAAATACTTTTGGCCACAGTTGTGGAAAGATGTTCAGAAATTTGTGAAAAGTTGTGGAATTTGTCAAGTCGCAAAAGGAGTAAGTCAGAATACTGGATTGTATACACCGATTGTTGTTCTTGAGAAACCTTGGAGTGACATCAGTATGGATTTTGTTCTTCGCTTACTAAAGACAGTAAGAGGTAATAATTCTATTATTGTTGGGGTGGATATATTTTCTAAAATGGCACATTTTATACCTTGTAGAAAGACATCAGATGTAGTACATATAGAAGATCTTTTCTTTAAGGAAATTGTCAGATTGCATGGATTACCAAGTATTATCTCTGACCGAGATAGTAAATTTGTTGGATACTTTTGGAAGACTCTTTGGAGAAAGTTTGGTACTTAGTTGAAGTATAGTTCTACATTTCACCCACAAACCAATGGACAAACATAAGTTGTGAATAGAAGTTTGGGAAATCTTTTGAGATGTTTAGTTGGAGACACACCTAGTAATTGGGATTCTATGTTGGCACATGCAGAGTTTGCATACAATAATTCAGTGAATATGAGTACTACTAGAAGGACACCTTTTGAGATTGTAAATGGCTTACAACTGAGAGGAATATCTAATATGAGAGACATTAATGATGAAAGAAAGATAAGTGCTAAAGGAATGAAATTTTATGAGTACATGAACAGATTGCATAAAGATGTGAGAATCAAGCTGGAAGAGAGTAATCAGAAATACAAAGATAAAGCTGATAGGTCAAGAAGACATAAAACTTTTAATGTTTGTGATGAAGTGATTGTTTATTTGAAGAAAGGTCAATTTCTTGTTGGAACATATGGGAAGCTGAAGATGAAGAAGTTTGGACCTTGCAAAATTTTGAAGAAATTTGATAGTGGAAATGTATATGAAATTGAGTTACCTAAAGACATGGACATATCACCGATTTTCAACATTGCTTATTTATATGAGTACCATGAACCTGATGAAGACATGATAGTACCGGTGGAAAATCCTAAGAAATAAAATGAAGAAATTGAGAAGATTTTGAAACAAAGAATTGGAAGAAGTGCAAGATAAAAATAGTAAATGGAATATCTGGTGAAGTGGAAGAATAGACTGATTGAAAATAGTTCATGGATTTCACAGTCTGAGTTGGATGCAGCTCAGATTATACCTACTAAATGATTCAGAGAATCATTTATAAATAACCCCAGATGTCTGATGCAAGAGCATCTTGGGTCCTTAGCAATCATGTGTCGCCAAAAACATATTTGAGTTTGTGTGCATTTCTTGGTTCTTGCTTTGAACGAGTTGGTTCAGTGTTGCTCGATTTCCTGTGTTTGTCAGTGTTGGTCAGTTATCTCTTTGGCATTCAGTGATCCTTGTCTCGCACTCGTTAACCTTGTTTACTGATAGGTTTATTTTGAGTTCTTGTTGAGGCTGACTTGTGCAATTAATTTGGGTCATGGATTTAATGCTAGTATCCATCATTGGGAAGCGTGTGGTCCCAAATCTAACCATTCCCTTTGTTGATTGTGAATCTGAAGGTGACTTAGTTTTGTAGTGATGAAGGGTGCTCCCCTTAATACCACAAACACATAACAGAAATGAAGAAACAACAACCATTTTCAAGAACAGAAAATTGGCTTCTTATTATCTCCACAAATGTGGAATTAAAAACTTTCAGAATTACAATATGCAAAGCCACATGGGAATTCCCTTACAATATTCTGTAGGAAAAAGCCTTGAATCAATACCCAAATCTACTACCCAGAACTGCCCTAGACAACAATACAGGCCTTCTTTATATAGACATTTTCCACCGCTCGAGAAGGTTCCAAAAATTTAGCCCTTACGGCTGACCAACTTAGAATTATTTTATTTTTTAATTTATTACATCAAAGTCAGCTCAAAATAACTTTTCAAACCCAAACATAAATTTTGAAGGGAAATTATTTTCTACCATTTCAGGTGGCCCGACTTCTAGAGACCATAAGTCATCACTGGTTGACCTGATTGACTATTATAACCCCATTTTGGAAAGACCATGAAGGGCTCAACAGGCTTGACTAGTGCAAGCGCTTCTCACCCACATTTTCAACCTCATCCAAGGCCTCTAAAACCTTAAAAATTGAGTTCAAAGTTTTTGTACCCTGCTGCTAATACCAAAAATCTTCAATATCTTCAAAACTAGACCTGATCTAGCCATGAAAATTTACTAGCAAGCTGATATGACTAAGATGAACCGCCACATGTAAAATCAAAACATTCTGAGATCATATGACCAACTTACTAAAATATCAAGTTTTGATAAATAACAGCTCTCCACAAGATAGCCCTTATTGAATACAAAACCAAAAATATTTTTGGGTGATGCAAGATTGCTCTTACACCCAAGATGCTCCTACATCAGACACCCAGGGTAATTTGAGAAGTGACCCTATCATGACTCAAGTGTGCAGAGGAAAACCAAGATGGTTAACCTCCTCCTTTGTTAGCCATGATGAATCTCCAATAGGTCATCCTTTCCATTTGACCAAATACTCTTCATATGTCCTGTTCCTTGTGCTTCTGCCAACATGACTATCTAGTATGTCTTCAATATCCTTGATATCTAAACTAGTTGCTGGAATACTACACTGTGCTACTGTAACCTCATCTTCAACACCTTCATGATACTCTGTCAAATCTGAAACATTAAATACTGGTGAAATATTCAGCTCAGTAGGCAACTCAACCTCATATGCATTTCTTGAATCACGCTTCTTCAATATCTTACATGGCCAAAACTTCTTCATTTTCAACTTGTTATATCTACCAACCAGAAATCATTCCTTTCGCAAATAAACCATGACTTCATCTCCAACTTGAAATTCATTATGCCTCATTTTCTCATCTACCTTAGCTTTATACTGTGCATTCATCTTGGTAATGTGCTTCCTAACCTCCTCATGGATGTTCCTTAAGTGTTCTACAAAATCATCAGCTTCAACACTACTTATTTCTCCTTTATCTATCTTCCTCAACTCAGATGCATTTCTGGGACTATTTCCATATACAATCTGGAATGATGATTTACCAGTACTCCTGTTGACATAATTATTATATGCAAATTCTACCTATGGTAAAATCAAATCCCATCATGTTGGCTTATCTCCAACCAAACATCTTAGGAAATTTCCCAAACTCCTATTTACCACCTCCGTTTATCCATCAGTCTGTGGACGATGTGATGAACTAAATTTCAAATCTATCTTTAGCTTCTTCCACAATGTTTGCCAGAAATAGCCTACAAATTTGGTGTCTTGATATAAAACTATGGTCTTTGGCAAACCATGTAGTCTCACTACTTCTCTAAAAAACAATTCTGCTATATGAATGACATCATTAGTCTTCTTGCAGGGAATGAAATGTGCCATCTTCAAAAAAATTTCAACCACCACAAAAATTGAATCATGTCCCCACTGAGTCCTCAGTAATCCAAGAACAAATTCCATACTGATATCCTCCCAAGGCTTCTCTAGTATAGGTAATGGTTGATATAACCCTGTATTCTACTTTACTCCTTTCGCCATCTGACATACTCTACAACTCTGTACAAACTTCTTGATATCTTGCTGCAACTATGGCCAATAATAATTCTCACTAACCAACACAAGGGTTTTATCAAGACCAAAATGTCTAGCCAATCCTCTGCTATGCTTCTCCTTAATGAGATTCTCCCTCATAGAACTTCTTGGAATGCACAACTGACTCCCTCTGAATAACATATCATCTTGAATGATGAAATCTAGCCACTTGGTTCTGTCTAGAGTAATAGGTTCTTTACAAACTTTCCAAGATTCACCAAAATTAGGATCCTCTAGATACAAATTCTTGAGATCCTTGAACCCAACCACCTCATCTGCATCTCTATCAGCAATAGTTGCCTTCTGCTAAATGCATCTGCAACCCTATTAGACTTTCCACTTTTGTGTTTCAAAACAAATGTATAACTCTGCAAAAACTCAACCCATTTCAAATGCCTTTGATTCAACTTTCTTTGACTATTCAAATATTGCAAATCTTGATGATCAGTATAAAAAACAAACTCTTTAGGAAGTAGATAATGTCTCCACTTCTTCAATGCTTGAACTATAGCATAAAATTCGTGATCATAAACAGAATATTTTCTCTTGGCATCATTTAACTTCTCACTGAAATAAGCAATAGGTTTACCTTCTTGGCTCATAATAGTTCCTATTGCAGTACCACTAGCATCACAGTCTACTTGAAACACCTTATTAAAATCTAGAAGTGCTAAAATAATTTGTTCTGTAACTTTTTGTTTCAACAATTGAAAACTCTTTTCTACCCCATTAGTCCACTTAAACTCTTTTCTATCCCCTCTCATTGTTTTAGTCAAGGGACCACAAATACTGCTAAATCTTTTGATAAATTTTCTATAAAAAATAGCTAGACCATGAAAAGATCTTACCTCAGTAGCACTCCTTAGAGTAGGCCATTCGATGATAGCCTGTACCTTCTCTGGGTCCATTTTTAGACCTTCTGCTGAAACTAAAAATCTAAAATACACTAACTCTTTCTTCACAAAACTGCACTTCTTCAAATTAATCAACAATTTCTCTTCTCTCAGCTTCTCAAATACCATATGAATATGCATCATATGCTCCTCTAATGTCTTACTAAAGATCAAAATATCATCTAGGTAAACAATGACAAACTTACCTAGAAATTCTTTCAAAACCTCATTCATCAGCCTCATGAAAGTGCTTGATTCATTGGTTAGCCCAAAAGGCATGACTAACCACTCATACAATCCTTCCTTTGTCTTGAAGGTAGACTTCCATTCATCTCCTTCTCTAATCCAAATCTAGTGATATCCACTCTTCAGATCTATCTTTGACAAATACACATCTCCACTCAAACAGTCCATAATATCATCCATTCATGGCAATGAAAATCTATACTTGATTGTGATCTTATTTATTTCTTTGGAATCTGTACACATCCTCCACTCTCCATTCTTCTTTGGTGCTAATACTACTAGTATAGCACATGGACTTAGGCTCTCCTAAATCAATCCCTTCTATAACAACTCATGCACTTGTCATTTCAACTCTTCACTTTTTGCTGGTGTCATTCTTTGTGCTACCTTGTTTGGAAAACTAGCTCCTGGAATCAAATCCATCTGATGACTAATCTTCCTTACCGGTGGTAATCCATCAGGTACATTATCAGATACAATATCCTAAAACTCATTTAACAAATCTGCAACCTTTATAGGTACATCCTCTACTTCCTCTTTACCAACTTTTGGACTTAAAGCAAAACACACATGCTCATGCCTCATAGCATCTAGAAATTTTTTTCCATCAACAAAAG
Source organism: Chamaecyparis obtusa (assembly GCA_027943335.1). NCBI lineage: Eukaryota > Viridiplantae > Streptophyta > Pinopsida > Cupressales > Cupressaceae > Chamaecyparis > Chamaecyparis obtusa. The sequence continues at coordinate 6,271 of BSBK01011581.1, read as the reverse complement.
TTATTATTGCATTACCACATACTTTTTCTTCGGTCTCCTTTAATGGATTTAGCCTATGTCACACTCTATCCTTTGTTAGTGAATAACTATTCACATGACCATCATGTACAACACATCTGTCAAACTGCCATGGCCTACCCAACAACATGTGACATGAATCCATAGATATGATATCACATAGTACCTCATCATGGCACCTGCCAATCTTGAACTTTACTAGGCACTGTTCACTGACCATGACCTTGTGGTCATCCTACACCCAGGCAATCTGATATGGATGTGGGTGTTTCTATCTCTTGAGATTCAACTTTGTCACCGTCTCTTTTGACACCAAATTGTTAGTGCTTCCACTATCAATAATCACATGACAACATTTATCCTCACACTTGCATCTAGTGCAAAATAGGCTCCTCCTTTGTTCAGGTTCATTCTCACCACTCAGCAGGACTCTTCTATTAATTGGTGTTTCTCCTTTTTCAACATCTTCAAAATTTGATGATCTGGCATCTTCATCTACATGTGCAACTCTAGCCTGGCCTTCATTCCTCCTATCCATCCTTCCTTGGCATTAGGACATTCAAATGCCCTATGACCCTCTTCTTCATAGTGAAAACATGTTCCATGGAAGCCTCATCTTTTTGAACCTTGTCCTCTTCCTCTTCCTCTCTGATCTCTATTGTTCTGATCTTGAAAATGATTGGAATTGTTTCCTCTCTATTTTTTACTATTATTGGCCTCATCCTTCTTTAGGGATCTTCATTTTGGCCTCCATATGACCATCCACTAGATCATCCACCGTGACCTCTTCCATTTTGTCTTCTCTTGAACTTCTTGTTTAGCTTTTCCTCTACTTTTAGGGAAAAATGGTATGCCTTTTCAATACTATTCATTCAAACCAGATTCAGCTCCTCCTAAATGCTTGGCCTCAACCCATTAAGGTAACGAGCAACCTTCTCCTTATCATCTTTTACATGGCCTATTCTGTTGAGGATTCGATAGAACTCCTTTGTATACTCCTGAACAAATCATCCCGCTTGCTTCAAACTTTGCATTTTCTTTAGCAAGTCAAGCTCATAATCAACATGGATGAAATGTTACTTCAATTTATCCACCATCTAATCCCATCTTGTGATTTTATCTTTCTCTCTTCTATTTCACTCCAATTGAATCTCTTGCCACCAGATCTTCGCATGACCTTTCAGTCCGGCCTTCATGAATTTGACCCTATCACAATCCTCAATATCTCCATACTCAAAATATTCTTCAGATTCATTGATCCATTCGATCAATTCTTCTAGGTTAAGATTTCCTAAAAATGTAGGAACCTCGATCTTAGGTCTTTTCCTGATCTTGGAAATGGCCCAGAAGTGGAGATGAATCCTCACTTTCATCTCTAACATTAAGATTCATTCCTCTACGAATCTCTTCTTGCAATGCTCACACTTGTCTCTGGAGTGCTCTAACCTCAGGTGTTACAACACCATCTCTTCTGCCATGTTCCCTTTGTGGAGGCATTTTCGTGATGAGTATTGAAAGTCTAACCATGGTCCTAGTGCAAACTACCTCACAGTCGGCAATCTATTTACACACTCAAGAAAACCTAGCTCTGATACCACTTGATGAAAGGTGCTCCCCCTAATACCACAAACACATAATAGAAATAGAGAAACAACAACCATATGCAAGAATAGAAAATTAGCTTCTTATTATCTCCACAAATGTGGAATTACAAACTTTCAAAATTACAATATGCAAAGCCACATGGGCATTCCCTTACAATATTCTATAGGACAAAGCCTCAAATCAATACCCAAATCTACTACCCAGGACTGCCCTAGACAACACTATGGGCCTTCTTTATATAGGCATTTTCCACCGCCCGAGAAGGTTCCAAAAATTTAGTCCTTAAGGCCAACCAACTTAGAATTATTTTATTTTTCAATTTATTACATCAAGTTAGCTCAAAATAACTTTTGAAACCTGAATAGAAATTTTGAAGGAAAATTATTTTCTGCCATTTCAGGTGGCCTGACTTCTGAAGACCATAAGTCATCACCGGTTGACCTGATTGACAATTATAACCCCATTTCGGAAAGGCCACAAAGCGTTGTACAGGCTTGACATGCACAAGTGTTTGTCACCCACATTTTCAACCTCATCTAAGGCCTCTAAAGCCTTCAAAATTGAGTTCAAAGTTTCTGCACCTTGCTGCCAATACCAAAAACCTTCAATATCTTCAAAACTAGACCTGATCTAGCCATGAAACTTTACTAGCAGGCTGATATGACTAAGATGAACCTCCACATGTAAAATCAAAACATTCCAAGATCGTATGACCAACTTACTAAAAATATCAAGTTTCCATAAATAGCAGTTCTACACAAGATAACCCTTATTGAATACAAAAACAAAAATATTTTTGGGTGATGCAAGATTGCTCTTACACCCAAGATGCTCCTGCATCATGTAGTCTCTTGTATAAGTATAGATGTTTGGTTAGAGTTTATAGAGTGAGTTTTTCGATAGAAGATAGAAGATAGATAATTAAAGATTGTTTGTTGATCCTCGCATGTTTGAGGACTTCTGTAATTCATTGTAATATCTAGCCATAACCGGGAAGACCTTATAGTCTGGCATACATGAATCTGTTTGATGAAAGTTAATGAAAGACCCTACATTCTCACTCTCACTATGTTGTTGTTGCTTCTGCGTGTTGTTGAGTAGGCTGGATCATTAGGGTGTGCCATTGTTTGGCCCCTCCCGATCCTTCCCTTGCATCAAAAGTACAAATAGTAAGGTTTTGATGTGAATGGTAGTATATCTAAATCAAGAAATTGTATTTGTAATGGCTTTTCATGTTACATTGGAGCCTGATCTATCATTTGGTCTATGATTACTTTTCCTTTGATAGATTTTATTTCCACATATTCTAGATCAAACTCACTTAGGATTAATACCCATTTTTCTAATCTTCCTCTGAGGGATGCTTTGCTCAAAAGATATTTCAAAGGATCTATTTTTTTTTATCAATTTGATGGAGTGTGCTAGCATACAATGTCTTAATTTTGAAGAAGAAAATACAACTTACAAGAATTCTCTTTCAATTTCTATGTAATTAAGCTCATAGATAACTAAGGTTTGACTGATTATAATATATTTTTCTTTCCTTTCTTCCAAAATCTTGTTGTGCTGAAATGCCCTCAATGTTTTTTCTATAGCTGATAAATATAAAAAGCATGATTTTTTAGGTATTGTGGTATTAAAATTGGTGGATTCATCAAGTATTATTTCAACATGTTGAATGAATCTTCACATTTTTAATCCCATTTTTATTGAATTTTGCAACAAGTTACATTTTTAGAAACCAGACTCCATTCTAGACACTTTAAAAAAAAGAATTTTTGATTTTTGATTAGTTTTAAATGATTTATAGGGGGAGCACACATAAATTTTATGTTTTCAGGATGTGTGCACTTCATAAATTCATCAAAATTATACATTCATCAAAAAATTACCAAAAATTTTGGGATAAACTATGTGGTGTTAGCTAACTTCTCTCGAGAGCGATTAAAAAAATTCAAAAAAAAAGTTAACATTTTAGGGCGACCACACCAGACACTATGTTATGTTTTTTCACAAAAAAAAGGGACCACTTTTTGTGCTCCCCCCTTTTCGAGGGCCTTAATCTACACCATTTTCAAAATAAGTTAGTAGTTTAGGAACTAGATTCAGAGTATTACCACTCTTATTTTTGTCGCATCTTAAAATTTTGAGTCTAACTATCTCTAATTTCTTGTTAAAGTTCAGAGTTTTTTGATTTTAGGAAAAAAGTAGCATCTTATACCCCCTTTTTGGTCCCCCATCTTTGTGCACTTACCCATAAATTTCTCTAAAAAAAATTTATGCATTGTTGATAGCTTCAAAAAGTTCCAAAATAGATATCTATGTCGGGGTTTGATGTAATTGTTCAACAATATTGTATTGTTGATAATTAGATTTCATTTTGGAATTTGTCCCCTTCAACATAATTCAATTTTGATTCCTAGTAAATGGAAGGGAAAATTATTTTTACTTTTTATCTCTATTAATAATTACATTATCTCGATCACCAAAATCTAAAAGAGTGTTGAGGTTATTATCGTAGGTATGAGCTAAATTTTATTTGTTTCCTGGATTTCCTACAGAGGATTCTCCTTTTTCATCAATCATAAGGGGATTTTTGAAAGTTGTGTATTCTTCGATGGTTTTATGTCCATTCACTATGATAGTTTCATCATAAGTTTAAATTTTGGATGGTTTGTTTCAATATCATGCAATCATTTGTTTTGTGACCTTTTCTCCTATGATAGTCACAATAATGGGAGTCATTCCACTTGGATGGTTTGTCTCTTGGTTCAAAGTCTATGGTATCTTTCAATGTGATGATCTTGCTTGTTTTTTGTTATGTAAAATAGATTTTACAGGGTTTTTGAAACCCACAACATCTTAAAATATAGAAATAAGGAGAGAAAGTCTTAAGGAAGAAAAAATAAAAGATGAGACAGGTCACTGGCAGGCCGAGAGACTAGAAACCACTACGACATAATAGGCAAACCACAGCCAAAAAATAAATAGGAGGAAAGCACTAGGAAAAGAAGGTCAGGAGAGGTTCCTGAGCATCACAACAACATTGGTCTCGAGAAGCTCCATCTTCTCTGCCACTTCCTTGATCTTGTGAATATCATTGGAGTCTTCTTCATCTTTTTCTTCTTGGACCTGGCCCTTGTTCTCTTGCCTAGACCTTCATTGGGCTTCTCCTTTTTTCCTCTTTGATAATCTACACATCCTTTCCTTCCATATTTTATTCCATTTTGTCTATGAGAAATTTGATGTGCTCATTTAAGGCCTTAAAAATGTTGGAGTTCTGCTTAGAAATACCTTTCAGGCTATCCTCAAGGATCTTCATTTTTATCCTCCATCTAGTTAATCCTTGAGTCCAGATGATAAAGATCCTCAGTGGCATTGTGATCCTTGTTTCTTTTGATGCCTTATATTTTTTCCTTTACGTCTTCCAATTCGTGAAAGAGCCATTTGAAAGACCTGAACTAGTCCAACATACTATACTTAGTGTTGTGAGAAGATTAAACTCCATTTCTTTGGCCTTGTCATTGAGGATGAACAAGGCAGGGTCAGTCAGGTCCTCTTTCTAGATTCTTCCATCCATATACTTAATAATTTTGGGGTTCATAGCTTCCCTAGTAATCCTCATCCACACAGTGTTCATGTTGAGGTTATGCCACACTTTTTCCCCCTTGCTTGACTCATCGTTGTGATACTCCCCTTTGGACTGGTTCTTATCTTCTGAATAGTCATGTGGGTTTGGGGACTGGGCTAAGGGATCTTCCTGGTCATCATTAGGCACCTCTATTTTAGGGTCTTGATTCTTATTGTGGGCTCCAAAAGGGGGAGGGGGAGTGTTTTCCAGCGCTTATAGCTAGATCAATAGAAAGACAACTAGAGCTTTCCCCCTTTAAATTGTTATTCTTCCCTATGGTCTATTCTATTTTCTTCCTGGCCTCACCTCTTGTCTTGTCCACCTCTTCTTCAGTGTTCATTTCTTCCACATTTTCATTATACTCCTCTTTTGATGAGATCTCCATTCTAGCCTACTTTTTGAAGGGTTTTTCTTTTTTAACCGAGCTTGCAATTCTCTTCTTTAGGAAGAGCCTTGTTCATCTTTTGACCTCTTCATCCTCATGTTCCTCAAAGTACATTCCTACACTATCATCTAGGCCCAAGGGGAGATAGTCTGAACCATAGAAATCATCTCTTTCCTTATTGTCCAAATCTCCTTCCCCAGGATATGGGCTTTGAAATATTCATAAATTAACAATAAAAAACCCTCATGTAAAGAAGGATTAGCTATATTATTCTTCCTAAAGACATTTATTGAAGAATATGAGGAGAACAAGATGGAAACCTTCATACTGTGTTAGAGATGATTCATCAAAATGAAGTGGTAGGTCCCATTCCTATCAAACCTAGTATCAAGCGTAACATAAAAAATCAGGGCTTTGAGAACAAATTTTCACAACATATTGATTCCTTCAGGCTGGTAGTAAGTACCCATTTTTACTATTGTTTTCTTATTATCCTCATCTCTTACAAAATTATTGAGGATAGTGTCAGAGATTTTGCGGTCCCTGTAGAATTTTTTGTCCACTATGGGAATATCGGTAACAGTTGAGATGACCTCCTCAGTGACTGTGAAGTTTTTCCCCTCTATCTCCAC
>BSBK01011580.1:0-279232 GCA_027943335.1 Chamaecyparis obtusa | reverse complement strand
TATATATAATATATATATATATTATATATAGATATATATATATATATATGTAGTATGTATATATATATATATACTATATACATACTATATATATAAATATATATACATATATATATATATATATATATATATTATATATATATATATATATATATTATATACATATCTATATATATATATATACATATATACATATATATAATATATATATATATCTATATATACATATATACATAAATATATAGATATATATATATATATATATATATATATATATATATATATATATATATATATATATATAGATATGTATATATGTATATGTATGTATATATGTATATATATATATATAGATATGTATATATATATATATTATATATATGTATATATGTGTGTGTGTGTGTGTGTGTGTATATATATATATATATATATATATATATATATATATATAGAGTGTATGAATACAACATAGAACCTCTTATAAACTGCACTATATCTCCTGAATTTTTTAACGATAAAATTAATTATATTTATTAATTTTTAATTTTACAATGACATTTTTAAATTTGATTGGCTTTCTTTCTATTCCTCCTCACAATGTAATATATAGAAATGGTTAAGAAGGGGCAAATAATCTATAAAGAACAAGAAAACATTAACTAGACTTTGAAAAGCTAAGTTTCCTATGGCCAATTACTTAATATAAAGTCAATCTAAAATCTCAAACAAAAAAAGCAAGGTTAAATCTCTCAGCATCTTACCCAACCGACCTTCCCATGACATGTTTCTTAATTAAGTTGATAGGCTTCCCCTATAGGGAAGCTTGTGTACGGCTTGCCTAGATATTTATCATGTTGTCTTATATGCTAAATTGGTTTTCTGAGAAATTTCTTTTCAAAGCAAAATCAACATGTAGTTTTTGTGTCCACCTCATGGTTATGATTCTCTCTATGATGTCATTCTATCTGTAGTGTGATCTCCTTATGTCGATCCATTTGTAGGTTTATTTTCATCATTCTTTTGGTTGAGTTTCCCATACCTCTATTTTTTTAATCATTCCCATCTCATCGACAACAAATTAATTTGCATCTGCATTTCCTATTTTCACATTGAAAGCCTCCACCAAGTGTACATAGTTGTCTGTGCTCTCCACCTGCCTGCAATAACTTTTAACTTGCCTTAAACCCTCTTGACAATGTTTAAATCAAGATAGACCCTGGAAGCATGCACAAATCACTTGAACATGATAAAAAAATTTCATAGCTCCATTGTCCACAGACAACCACATTTGAACATATTTTTGGCTTCTCCCATAAAAGTAAAGGTTCAGGTTTTCTATTCTTTCTCCTGGGTTGTTTAAAGTGACATGATGATGTTGCACTTTTGAATTCCCTTTTCATATTTCCTCCTTCTATTGATTATACAATTTTAATTAGAATAAAAAAATTTAGATTCTATTTATATCATGTACGCTTGCTGAAGAAGAAATTTGATGTTGAATTTATGTCATTTCTTTTTGTTGGAGAAGTAATTTCGATATCTGTTGGTTCATCTATGATGGAAAACTTGAAGGGAAATAATGAGATCAATGTAAGGTTTTATTACTACTTGAACAAAGTGATAATATGTTGCCTAAATTCCTCAGCTAATAGATTTGTGGGAAACTCTGTAGCAGCAAATAGATAAAGATATCCTCAAATTTTGTAGCGCTTACCATTTCAATGCCATAGGTAGATCATTGTAACTTGATGTCTTTTAAAATGTATTGTACTACAGATTAATAGTATTTATTACATTCGTATCCAGGGAAACCTTTTGTAAGGCTTCTTGAATACAATGTCTAAATGGAATTGATGTAGAGGTTCTTGATTAGTTTAGCCTTTAAGATTTCCATCACTTGCAATATTTTCTCATGGATCTAGGTTTTTTTCCCATTTGGACACTTCTATGGCATCTATTGGGTTTTACTTTGAGAAGATTCTCTTGGTCCTATAACTATTTGATATGATTTGATAATATATGTCTCTCCATATCTTATGACCAATTTCGGACACTATTTGGAATCAAGGTTTAACTTACATCAAAGTAAACTATTATTATTTTCCATTGTCATTCATTAACTAACACTAGTGACACTTCCAATGGGAACCAAAAAATCCAGCTTCATCCAATATTGTAGCCTTTATTAAATCAGGGTATTTGAAGCCATGAGATGAGAAAAGATTCTAGAAATGAATTAAAAAGGAACTAAGGAAAAATGAAATTTCCTTACCTTCTTGGCATTTTTCTCAGAAGCTTCCTTTGTACCTTTGGATGTTGCCTATTCATTAAATAGTCTTATTTGTAGAATCTTCACAAAATGCTTCAGATGTACACAACACCAATGCATACATTTTAGATCTATCTATTACAATAGTATTGTATATCAATATCACAGTCGACATGGTGAGAAAGGTTGTGGATTTTGGCTTTAGAGCTGCAAATTGTTTTCAACAGAACAATATATAGCAGCACATTTTGTTGTCATATTACATTTCCAGAACTATCTTTTCTTGTTTCAACCCTCCTGCTACATTGTCACCTTAATGTTCTATGGTAGATTCCATCTTCTAATGTGCATTAATTCTATTTGCAAACTCATTATCCTCTCCACTTTTTGAATAGGACAATGTCTCAAAAGTGAGCAAACCTAACTGCACTTCTTTTGTTGAATCTACGAGTTAAAACTATATTTATTTATTTTTACACACACACACACACACACACACACACACACACATGTTTATGTGTGTGTGTATATATATATATATATATATATATATATATATATATATATATATATATATATATATATATATATATATATATATATATATATATGTATGTATGTATGTATATATATAGAAATATATACATACATATACATATACATACATACATATATATATACACATATATATACACATATATATATACACATATATATACACACACATATATATACACATATATGTATATATGTATATATGTATGTGTGTATATATATGTTTATATGTACACACACACACACAGACACGTGTGTGTGTGTGTGTGTGTGTGTGTGTGTGTGTGTAAATGTAAATGTATTTGTATATGTATATGTACATTTATTTATTTATATATATATGAGTTTAATGACTAAATTATACTTGTTTACTTTGATCTTCTTAAACCTCTGAATGAAGGTTCTTCTATTTCTTAGCTTTCATATCAAAGTATATTTTGGCAATTAGTTCAGTCTAAGCTATGTTATAGAAAAGATGTCACATATCTTACAATGTGCATGCTTTACATATTTAGATCATATGGTGTACCATGATTGACCAACAACTGCTGCTGTCCAAGTTGGAGTCTTTGTAGTTTTACATTACAATCTGTTGGTCAATGCACAGTTGCATTTCAACCTAGTCATTAGGTGTAAAGGTGGTCTATAGAGTTCCTACATAGATTAAAAAAATTCATTGATTGAATATATAAATTATTGGGTTAGTGGTAAAGATTGCACTCATATAGGCTCAAAACTTCAATTCTATGCCTCTACAAGTGCATTGCTAATGTTTGTAGTCTTCTTCCAAAAAATTAACTCTTTCCTTTTTTTCTACACCATGGAAAATCTATAGAAGCTTAATCATATTATTGATATTTCAAGTAGCTCCTTGAAAATTAGTGTTCCAGTCTCCTCCACTAGCTCCAATATGTCTATTAATTGGAATGGGTTTCCAGAAACAAAAATTCAGAATTTTACTAGTAGTCTTTCATTTTCTTTCTATATCAATGTTGAAAAACTAAAAGTCAGTAGTGCTCATACATTTAACATAAAATAATTTGAAATTACGGCTATAGAAGATATGCTACATGAATTGCATGCAAACTATGTTAAATTTTTTGGCTTTTGCACTTTCCTTAGGGAAATCTATTTTGACGAATACTATAAAGAAGGAAACACTCCTACTATTCGATGTGCATTTTAGGCTTACCTCAAACACACATAGTCCATTGTACATTTATGTACATTCCTCTATACTTTACCCATGTTTGCACTTACACATCAACTCTTACAAAAAGAGAAATTTTGAAGTTTTTGGGCTCTTGTAATAAAAAAACTTTCCACCCTTTCCTCGTATGTTCCACCTATTAATGATATATGTGATCTTTGCATAAATTTGATTAAAATTATAATAAAATTACATGATATCTATTTCCAACACTCTTGCATCTATATACTCAATTCAACCCTTTCTTTTGTGTTAACTACATACATGCTTTTTAAAATTGCATCCTCAATATTTATTCCATTACATTTTTAGATACATGTTTTGGTAAATTTTTAAAATCAATCTATATTTCCAACATCTTTATTTAACACACTTTCACATTTGATATCTTAGTTTTCCCCTTTATTATGTGCAATACAATTTTGAATTTGAGTTACTAAATTTGGGATGCTTTAAATAATCTAACAACATTTTTTCTTCCAAATCCCTTCATCCATATGCTTGGACACAAATTTAAATACCCCTACAACCTATTTTATGTTCTGTACTTGCAATAGTTAGACCTTGCATCTCTCGCATTAAACATAGATTATGATGAATCTTACTAGACATTTAAATTGCCTCTAAACTATGCATTAATAAAGTTATATGTACTTTTTAAAATTGAATTCTCACTTTTAAGTACTCGAAAGATGATTTGGTTGATTAAGAATTCTTTCTTTGCCAACAAATGTTGATGATGCATGGCACAATAATGGACTCAATATTAATTAGAAATTAATTTTTATTATGATCTTCTCTAACTCTTTTAAAATTTCTTTACCATCTCTAGGAATACACCTAGTTTAGACTCACAAGTTCTACAAAGGAATCCTCTCTACTTTTTGGATGAAGGTGTGCTTTCTAATCCTTCCATTTGCTTGATCAGTGCAACTTACCTTTCCCCAACTCATCTTGGTCATTATATATGTCCACATAATTAAATAATTTACAACCATTTTGTACTACATCTTGTATGGAAAATAAATTATGTTCTATGATTACTATTCCAATAGACTTTTACATATGTCTTAATATTAGACGTGGCCACTTAAGAAATTTCCATGCTTGTTTACCATTGTGTGTCATTTATTTATTTTATTTAACTACATTATCCTTTTAAATTTGAATAGCTCGCTTGTACTTCTATTCAACATAGCTCTCAACACTTATTTAAATTTATTGGTTGGTTACCTCTCCTTTAAGCTATGTCTCACTCTTTGAAGGAAAATGAAATAAAGATTATCAATAATGACAACTTAGATGTACTTCCACTACTTCAAGTTTTTTCCATTGCACCATTTGGCCAAGGAAATGGGGTTGACTATTAGATATAAGTTAGAGCTCTCTGATGGTCTCCATTTGCAAAAAGCTACCTTGCCAAGAAATTTTAACGACCTTATAACAACTGAGATAATAAAAAAGGGCTCTATTGTCCAATTTACATGTTTTACTATTCTAACTATTTGTAACTCAAGGTGAGCCTATAACTACTATGTCTTTATTAAAATACACCAATTCCATTTTCTTGTGCACTTACATCTCAATAATAATTTTATAATTCTATTGAATTATATAGGTGTATTGTAATGCATTTTATTGTGTGCTTACAACTTAATACTAACTTTCTAATTCTACAGAATTCTATAGGTGGATTATAGTCTTCAAGTTAGAGGTTTTATGTAGAGACCATGACATCATTGGTGACCCCACCTTCTTCTTCAAAGAACAAGAGAAACTTGTAGAACACCATGTAGGAACTTCATTTGACACATGCATAAATGTAGGATATCTTTTTACACCTAAAAAACCAAATCCTTCAAAAATAATGTTTTTCTTGCATGCATCACTGTGAAATGAACCTCCCCCCACTACTATTACTCCTATCAGAAGTTTGAATCTATTGCAAACACAGTGGCTCATACAAGGTTGTGTGACTATGAAGAAAGAAATCCACCACTTCAATAACAAGAATGGAGATGGACACATGTTTAGTTTTGATATGGTTGATAGTGAGAGAACTGAAGTTCATGTCACTTTCTTCAATACAATTGCAGACCTCCATTTTCAACATGTCAAGCTAGGAACATATATACATTATCTCATGGTACTGTGAAATATGCAAACAAGTTTTATAATAAGATAGAAATCACTTTAACAGATGATTCAAGGTTCATGCTTTGTGATGATGACCTCTTAATTCCAAAACTTCAATTCTCTTCAAAACCATTAGAGATATCTTGAATCAACATACAAATTCTTCTATTGATCTTATAGGTATTGTCATATGTGTCGATCCTTCTTGTATAATAAAAAGGAAAAGTGATGCAACTAAGGTCCTTTTGAGGAGTCTAAAAGTGATAAATATGTCTACCTCCATTATAAATGTTACTTTGTGGGAAATATCAACTCAAAAGGAAGGCACACAGTTGCAGGAGATGTACCATCTACAAAAGGGTACTGTTCTTACAATAAAAAATGGTCAAGTTGTAGAATATAATGGTAAGGTGGTAAGTACACTAGGTACTTCTCAATTATTTATCAACCCTGATATTGAAGAAACAAATAAACTATAGTCGTATTTCGCACAAAATGGAAATGATCTTCTCATTGCAATAATACACCTTCTAGATGCACCTCTACTTTTAACATGAAAGACAATCTCCAATATTGTACATGACCCTTCAAATTTAGAAAAACCCCTACAATGCATTCCTAAAGAAACCTTGGTTTACATCAAGACAAAATAAATTTGTTATCCAACCTATCCCCATGGAGATTTGAGGTAAACAATGTAAAAAAAGAGTCCAACAAAATGACAAAGGAATATGGTTTTGTTCAAAGTGTGTGGCTACTGCTTTTATATGGGCGACTACTTTTGATGAAGCTGCAACTAAATTGGTTGGCATGCCTGGAAAATAATTATATATGTTGCAGATCAATCACGAAGAAGAGGCCAGTGCAGAGAAGGTTATTAGACATTTATGATACAATCAATTTCTCTTCACCCTATCAAACACAATGGAAACATATAACAATGAAGAATGGTTGAAAACAACAATTGTAGAAGTTGATAAGGTTGACCTCATAGATGAAATCAAATTTTTTTTACATGAAATACCTATGCTTTTCCTTCCTAGAAAAAAATAGCACCTAAGGAAAAGTACTTTTTCTTATGGTCCTCTGTAATTATCCCTTCTTCTCTACTTTCTATCGACTCCTAACTGTGTGCCATCTTTCTATGTAAAGGGTTCCAAGACCCCTTCAAAACTTGTTTTGTACACTACCTATAAATAATACTTATATTAAATGGTTTCCATATGAAATCTAAAAGGTGTACTACTCATGCTATGGATGGTCATGTGAACGAGTTTATTTTGTCTATATTTTCTATTCCACACAATATGTGTTTCTCCTTCTATTATAGCTTGAGGGAAAACATAATTATGTGGCTTACTCTACATGTCTGGATTTTTCTATTCTCATGGACACTTTATTTTTTTGTCAGCAACTTAGATTTCTACTACAACCTATGACCTAATAAAATTGAACATAGAAGTATACTCGAAAGTAGTACCAAAAAAATAATTTTCTATTTCTATTTCAGATATTCTTGAAACAAGATGTACTTTTCATGCTAATGTAGGCATTTTTAGACTTTTAAAATATTTCAATGTGGTTACATAGTCACCATATGTTTTTCCTCTTATTTGTAATCGAGAAAATGAACTCAAATGTACAATATTTCAAAGGACAAATGAACCAAACTAGGCCCATAGATCTTCGATCACGTGAAATAATTCACATGTATTATGCTTGACATTGAAAAGAAATAAGTGTGTCAAGTCATTCAACGTGCAAACTGCCCACACCATCCACCAAGAAAACCAATCCATTCACACTATCAATATTGTACAAATGCCCAAGGTTAACTTCCATGTATTGCATCTGAAACACAACTTCCTACACAAAACCCTCCAAATCCAATAAAAAATCTACCAGTGTCTGGTTTCCCACTTGTCTAGAATAGCCGTAGTCAATTGAAATCTCATAAAATAAGCTGCTTGTATTATGCTCGTCATAGAGAGGAAATAAGTGTGTGTCATACCACTAGACACATGCAACATCTCCACAAAATACTAAACCACCCATTCCCTCCCAGCTTGCAAACTTCTACAAGCTCCCAAGATGAACCATCGTCTACACCCATTGAAACACATCTTCTTGAATAGAGGCCTAAACATCCACTTTTACTTCTCGACATGGATAATAATTTCTCCTCTAACATTTTGGCGACAACTAGGACATTTAGAACTAGACTAGATGCTATTTAAAAGTTGCACACATGTAGTATATATAAGGAGTACTACCTTGGTATGCATGTTTGCTACACACCCATCAGTCTCACTTGTAGGAGATACATTACTAAGAATGGAATACATCACTTCTTTGTAGGTAACAATATGGACCCACTTGAAAAACCATGTGTTTTCAAGGTCCTCACACAAGTCAAAGAGATTCTCATTGCACATGTTAATCCAATTTTACAAGTCACTCATTCTCATGTTGGACAATACAAATATAGTGGTCACACAACTAACTTCCCTGAAGATATTAAAATAATTGCAACCTCTTTGCCCCATACGATTCAAGAATTGGATGTATTAATAATTCATAGACTTAATGTGCATGGGAAGGCTTATGAGTTCTATACTAGTAGAAGTCATGTTCTAAAATGACTAGCATACAAAATCAAATATGAACCTTACTACAAGGATGTTGAAATCAATGATTCTACATCGTCACTCCTGCCCAATTCTACTACCAACATCTTAGGAATACTTCATACACTACACAATGACACTCATGACCCAACATCAAAAAATATTGAATCTGAAAGCATACAAATTGAATTGGAAAGTGACACAAAATATTCTGCATCATTTATGGTAAGAATACCAAAAAAAAGTCATGAATTACAAATCATTAAGGAATATTTACACCTAGAAAAGGAAAGTGACACCATTCTTGATTGGTCACATATAAATTCAACACCAATTAATGAGTACACTAATGAGAGATTATTTGATATGGCATTCCCCACTCTTTTCCCAATTGGAAATGCACAATTCATGCAACCTCGAGCAAGGGAAGTGCAACTTCATGAATATGCCTTGCACCTTATGCAATTTCATGACAACATATTTTGCCCACACTCATGGTTTAGATACTTTCTTCTAAACCTTATGATGCATCACCATAGCTAATCTATTGTAGTAGTCTTAATTAAATGAAAAGTCAAAGACAATATACCTACCACTATTGAGGACCTTCACTCCCACTTAACTAACCTCCCAAACAATCAATTGGTAGAAGAACTGATGCATTTTGGCTCTACCTTACAAGGGATATGTGCATATTGGAATAAGTGTCACACTAATATAACAAATATGATAACCCAAATAGAATCTGAAACATTGTTCTTCACATTAAGTGCAACTGACACGAATTGGCCTAATCTCCATGTTGTCCTTTCACCAAATGATACATTTTATTTCCTATCCAATAAACAACACACAAAGAATGTTGTTAGAAACCCCCACACAATAGCATTGTATCTACATCAATGTTTCACAATCTTTCGAGAATAGGTCATTGAGAAAATCACGAGGGAAGTTAACTACTTGTATTGCTATGAATGGAAAAGTTGAGATCCACACACATCCATGGTTTCATTTGGATTAAAAATGCACCAAAAATGGATACACTAGACTAGGCCAACCCTTCTGAAGTACAAAACAAAAAATAATTCTTTGACAAATACATCATTGCTTGGAACCCTTGCTCTAAATCTGATTTTGTAAATATGCTACATAGAACTCCAACTGATGATCCATGCATTCTCAACACAAAGGAAATACTTGCTATAGATACTTACATTGATTATGAAGAGTTGGTAAATTGTGTGCAAAGACACACCAAATATACTGAGAGGACTTGCCTATGTGATGCAGGAGCATGTTGGGTCTTGAGCAATCTTGCATCACCAAAAACATTTTCTATTTTTGTACTTGTTTATTGTTTGTTTTGTAGCTATTGTTACCATTGGTTTCATGCTTTGTGAAGTTAATGTGGTGTTGAGGACCTATTCTGGGACCTTCTCCTAAGAGCACACATCCTAATTCATTTGGATCTGGGAGTTATCTTCATTTTCCTTGGGCATCAATTTTCTACCAGTTTCGCTCATGAAACATGTGGTATTTCACCTTGCATGGTTCTGTATGGGGGAATTGGAGCTTGCACAGTTCGGGATATGTTCTTGGATCATGTGTGGACCTACATATATCTTTGCATTGTGTTTTTTAATTTCTATCTTTAATTTTGGTATCTTCCCTTAGGCTAGACCTATATTGTAATTAAATGCCTAACTGGCTGACTTGTGGCTTAACTGGCTATATATTGAGAGCCTTGGTTGATGTAGAGAAGAGGATGATAGAAGAGTAGTAGAAAAGAGGAGAGTAGAAGCATTATTGGATCCTGCAAGATCTTGAGGATCAAATGTTCTATCTGATATTGTAATAGTAGAGCTAGTGGTTGCATACTTGGAGACAAGGAGATTTCTTGGAGGCTTGCGAGCTCAAGTAGATCTTCCTTAGTGTTTCCATTAGTTGTTGATGTGTTTCAGAGATGAACTAGCTAGGATATTGCTAAATTAATTTATAATTTCATTGTATAAGGCTGAAACTCGGAAGGCGTCACAGTCAAGCATGTTGAATAAAATTCTATTTTAAAGCTTATATTGTTGATTCCAATGCAATGTTTGTTGTTATAATTGTCAGTGTAGGTTTGGACTATCCATCATTGGATCCCCCACCCTTGCCTTGCATCAAGTCATATCAGAGCTTGAAGATCTTGAGTGTGTGGACAAATCAATGAAGGTAAGGTAGTTTGCACCAGGACCTTGGATTCAAGATGCCTTTAAGAAGATCTCGTGAGATCTCATAGGAAGAACCTACCAGGGAATCCAATCTTGATGATTTTACAACTTTGCAGAACAAATAGAAGATCTATAACAGTAATTGAGAAAGAAGACTACATTGAAAGCAAATAGCGATGATGAGTTTGAGGAAGAAGATCATTTTGAAGAAGCTATTGAAGAAGCCAGGGATCCAGAAGAGAGTAGAATCCTAAAGGTTGTGCCTCAAATTGGGAAAAGACCTAAGATCAGAGTTTTTACATTTGCTGGAAGCCTTAGGCCATAAGAGTTGATTGATTGGATTAATGAGATAGATGAGTACTATGAGTATGAATAAATAGAAGATCTTGATAGAGTTCGATTTGCAAAGACTAAGTTGAAAGGTCATACAAATATTTGGTGGAGAGAAGTTCTATTAGAAAGAAGTAGGAGAGGAAAAAAAATGATCACTAGATGGAACTGAATGGTTGACAAGTTGAAAAAGCAATTCATTCCAGTGGATTATGAGTTAGAGATGTTTAAGAAGATGCAAGCCTTGAAGTAGAAAAACAAATTAGTGCAAGAGTATATTGAGGATTTTTACAAAATCTTGATTAGGATTGGTCATTCTAAAGCTGATAAAGAGAAGGTTGCTAGGCATGTTTATGGTTTAAGACCTAGTATTCAAGAAGAGTTACTTACTATTCGGATGACAACTATAAGAGATTCTTATCAGATGGCATTAAATATTGAGGAGAAGCTAAACAAGGGATTTGAAGGAAGATAAAATAATAGGAACAAAAGTGGAAAGACTGATGAAACAATTGCTAGAGGTAATGTGGTAGAGAATTCTAAGAAGATTGATGAAGGATCTAGCAGTGGTCAAGTCACTAAGCACTACAATAATGAACAAAGAGGGAGAAGGGGAAATGAGTTCACTGGTACTTGTTTTCAGTGTGGTGAAGAGGGTCATAGAAGTTTTCAATGTCCTAGAAAAAGAGTTGCACTAACTGTCGAAGAATACATTGTGAATATTGCAGAAAAAGGTGAATGTTTGACCACTAGGAGGTTGGCTACATGTGTCCATGAACTAGTGCAAAGAATAAATTTGTTCAGAACCAGATGTAAGTTCAAGGATAAGGTATATAATGTTATAGTTGATGGTGGTAGTTCTGAAAACTTTGTTTCAGAAGAGATGGTTAGTAAGTTGAATTTGGAAAGAAAGAAACACCCTAATCCTTATCAGATTAGTTGGATACAAGATGTTTCTAAGGTTAGGATTGAAGAATAGTGCTTGGTTAATTTTTATATTGGATCTTATCATGATGAAATATTATGTGATATATTGCCTATGGATGCTTGTCATCTATTGCTCAGGAGATCTTGGAAATTTGATAGACATGTTATGTTTGATGGTCATGCAAATACATATGTGGTAATGCATGGTGGATCCAGACATAAGTTGTTACCTTTGCAGGAAGTTGGGGCTAGTGGATGTGAAGTTATCAAGTGTAGTCCTTATGATAGTGACAAACATCAGGAGTAGAGAGTTGATGAACCTACTCCTGTGGATAAAAGGGATTTGAGTTTGAAAGGAAAAGAGCATGATATAGCTGATGAATTTATAGATATTAGGAGGTAGATGGTCTTTCTGAAAAAGATAGTGCAACAAATGATGACACTACTGACACAAAGGAATCCAGATGATGTCAAGATGATTAGTAAGTCTAGAAAATATGTGATTCACCAAAGTTCTAGTGTAATCAATAGTGTAAAAGATGGTCAGAATTAGTTTCAATCATATGCAAACAAGAAAAATCAAAAAAGTGTAGAGCAAGGTAATTTACTGAGTATGACAATGGATAAAGTGAAGACAACATGGAATGAGGGAGTAGAGGACATATGGGTTAAGAATAGATATGGCATACCTATTCTAATTCCCTTAAAATGTTCATGAGAACATTATTTTTATTTACCTGTGGTGTCTGATGGAGGAGTATCTTGGGTCTTGAGCAATCTTGCATCGCCAAAACATTTTCTATTTCTGTACCTATTTGTTTTTTGTTTTGTAGCCTTTGCTGCAGTTTCTTTCATGCTTTGTGAAGTTAATGCAATGTTGAGGACCTATTCTTGGACCTTCTCCTAAGAATGCATCTCTTAATTTGTTTAGATCTGGTAGTTATCTTCATTTTCCTCGAGCATCGATTTTCTACCAGTTTCACTCATGAAATGTGTGGTATTTCACCTTGTGTGGTTCCATATGGGGGAATTGGAGCTTGCACAGTTGGGGATATGTTCTTGGATCATGTGTGGACCTAAATCTATCTTCACATCATGTTTTGTTATTTCTCTCTTTAGTTTTGGTATCTTCCCTTAGGTTGGGCCTATATTGTAATTAAATGCCTGACTGGCCGACTTGTGGCTTAGCTAGCAATATATTGAGAGCCTTGGTTGATGTAGAGAAGAGGATGAGAGAAGAGGAGTAGAAAAGAGTAGAGTAGAAGCATAATTGGATCCTATGAGATCTTGAAGACTAGATGTTCTATCTGATATTGTAATAGCAGAGCTAGTGGTTGCATACTTGGAGACAAGGAGATTTCTTGGAGGCTTGTGAGCTCAAGTTTAGATCTACCTTAGTGTATCCATTAGTTTTTGATGTGCTTCAAAGCTGGACTAGCTAGGAGATTTCTGAATTACTTTGTAATTTCATTGTATAAGGTCAAAACCCAGAAGGCCTCACAGCTGGGCATGTTGAATGAAATTTTGTTTTGAAGCTTATATTGTTGTATTCTGCTATAATTGTTGTTTTTATAATTATTAGTGTAGGTTTGGATTATCCATCATTGGATCCTCCACCCTTGTCTTGCATCACTACATAAGAAAGGAAATCATGTAGAGTGTAGATATAAAGCTCTTTGGATAGAATGCAAAGAATCTAAACTACTATGTGATAAAGTAGGAGACAAATCATATAAATCATCAAGAAATGATGATAGGTTGAACATCCATAACCCACATATGCTCTCCATATGGAGGGCTAATATAGATTGCCAACATGTCACCTCACAACTTCTTGTTCTTAGATAAATTGACAAATATGCATCAAAAGTAGAAAATAAATTAGAGAGTTGTGTTGATATGCTTTCAAGAATTTTCTCCTCTCCACACCAAAAAGATCATGCCATCAAAGTATACCAGAAGTTCATGGCTGAGGTCATTGCAGAGACAAATATAAGTGCGCAAGAAACATTTCATATGCTACAAAAACTACCTCTTGTGATTTGCAATCGCCAATTCATATCACTTAATGTAGGTAAAAAAGTGCTCCATCACCTCAAACAAACAACCTTTCGAAGTGAGATACAATCTACCTACATAAAATCCTACTTATAGTGCCCAGATCACTTAGAACTAGTTACACTCATAGAATTAGTAGGATCTTACATGTATGTTTCCAATTGAAAAGGATGCAAATGATGTCATCGAACAAAAAACATAATAGTCCAAGTCTTTCCAAGGTTTTATACCATTCCAAAAGAAGGATGAAAATTTTCAGGTGTTCTATTGGAGTGAGCTACTTCTATACAAACACTTTTGAGCAATAGATAGAGATATAGGCCTAACCAAAGAAGATATCATTGCTAATTGGAAGCACATGAATACAAAAAAAATACTGTGTGGCATGTTGATTGTACAACTCTAGATGAAGATTTCTTTGAAGAGAAAAGTGAGAGTGACAGTGAAATAGGTACACAAAACCCTATATAGTTGAATGAGTGGTAGCTACTATCTCAAATAGGCCTTTCTAATAGTATCAACTTGAATGAACTTGGCATGTTGAGAAATCATGATTTTGATAGCAAACACATTTGGGATGAGCACATTGTTGCTTCAAAACTGCGTGATACTGCAATTCAATTTGTTCATAGAAACATGATGTCCTAACAAGATACTCTCCCCTCACAAATATGTACAACCAAAACTATAGGTTATCGCCTCACCAACAACTGGCACTTTCTCTCATTACAACCCACTTCACAACTAATTTCTCAGCTGAACCTTTGTACATGGTCATACAAGGAACATCAGTGAATAGAGGAGATATGGAATCACCTCTATTGGGGGTAAATGTATGGGGGAAATATTAAATCCACTCCTAAATCCAAATTCCCAAAGGAGAGATCCAATTTGATCAACCGAAAGGTTAATGCACAATCAAATCAATCTATGGAGAATATGAAAGAGAGAGAAAAAACCTATATTTCCCTATGGAGAGTTATGCTTGAAATCTAAAATAATTGAAATACAAATACTAACCTCAAATTAGGGAAAATTTGGAAAATGCCAATTTCTAATGTCTGTGTGTACTTTCAGGCAATTCTATAACTTGTTTCAGACTGGAAATGCCGAGATGAAGAAAACCCAAAAATATTTTGTCTTTCTGACGACACGTAGTCTTTGACCCTCATAAAAGGTCAAAGGCTACATTCTTTATTTGAAGGTCGATTCTGACTTTGTTCGTAGATCTCGAAAGTTCACCGAAAAGGGTATCCAAATCTGCTCTTAGATCTGAAATTCTGCACCTGTACTTGCAAGAAAAAGAGGGTTTTTGTTGTTTGTTTGAGGGGTTTGCCTTGGTCAAACCCCGGTTTGGAATCAACCTTAATATTGAAATTGAAATAAGAATGCTAGCAAGTAGTAGAAGTAGATCTAACAATGAAGCTATGCAATTCGATAGATATGCAATTGTATTTTGAATGTAAACAAATATATTGATATGAAAGCTTGAACACAATATTGGAAAATGTGAATCAAAACCATGAGAGTACATACAAAACCTCCATGATTGTATGCTTGGAATCCACGTTGATAGAAGAATGAATGGATCTTGAAGATGAACAAAGGATCTTGAAGGAAGATAACACCATCATGATGGCTAGATCTAGGGTTTGAATGATGAATCTTGCATGCTTGAACCAAATCCCTTCAATGGATTAGATGCCTGAATCCTTGATCATCAATGGAGAACTTGGATGGATAAGAAGACTTGAATGCTTCCTTGAAAATGCTTCATGAAATACTTTCTTGATCACCTTGAGAGCTCGAGAGAGGAGATTGCAAAACTTTATGATAAAATGAGAGAGGAAGCCCTCCTTTTATAGTGAACTAGGGCACAATCTTCGAGAGGGGCCACCTTGGAGAATTAAATCCCAATTAGGTCATAAAATTTAGAAAATATACCTTTATTAAATGCAATTTGAGGATTTACCATTCGGAAAGTCGAAATGGCCAACCCGGAGGCAGGAAAACAAATATCCCTGAAACCCGACACCTGAAAATCAAGTAAATTTGAAATCTGGACAGGGTGTCAAGGATGAGCTTGACTCTGACCTAGGTCAGGGTTGAGGTTGACTCTACCCTATTTTAGGGTCGAGGTCAACTTTGACCAATAAGGTCAACATTAACCTTATGGTCAAAAACCTTAGGATCCTGACCCAAAATGCTAGGAAATGCAGATTGAAGTGAAAGTTCGGGATAGATAGAAGCATAATGAGGAGAACAAGTCTAATCTGAGAAAAGAGCTGATTCAAGGTGCTTGAGATGACCCAAACCACTCACTCAAAGGGCTAAACACTCTTAACATAGAAGTGCTTCCATTTTAAGATGATACATTAAGCCCCCACTTTAGCAAGAGTATGGATTCGATGCAAACTCTTGGTAAAGGAGAAGAGGAAGAGATCCTAGTGGATGCGACATGAGATAGAATGACACTTAGTTAGGGATACAAGCCCCCAGGCTAAGGATTCTAACTCAACATACACACACAAGGGTGCGAAAACAAAAAGACACAAAAGAGGGGTTAGTACTAAACAAACCCAAAAAAACTAGCACAAGAAACCTTGCTAAGAAACATTTCTTATACTAGTATCATATTTGGAAAGCTATTATAAAAGCATAAATGATTACATAAGAAAGACAAGAGAAACACTATAAATCACATAGCTTCATGATCTAGTCCTACTAGCATGAAAGTGAAAAGAGAGAAAGGGAAAAGAGTGATTACCTCGCCTAGTAAGATGCCCACCTTACCATGAATCACCCCAGAGGGAGATCCCAATAGGTTCACCCATAAACTATGCTTGCAATTGTAATGTGTCTTCTGACAGCTTCCGGAATACCCATAGATCCACCTTCTTGTATCACTATGAATATGAAATGCGTGTCTCCTCAGGATTTAGCAACTTATGTGCATTACCTTCAGAAGATTTAGCATATGAATGCATGTCCCTTTAGGATTTAGTAACTTATGTGCATTACCTTCCAAGATTTAGCATATTTGAAATTTGGAAATGCATTTCCCTTCAGGATTTAGCAACTTATGTGTGTTACCTTCCCAGATTTAGCATATGGAATTTAAAAAAAAATGTGTCCCCTCAGGATTTAGCAACTTATGTGCGTTACCTTCGGAAGGTTTAGCATATAGATGCGTGTCTTTTTAGGATTTAGCAACTTATGTGCGTTACCTTCCAAGATTTAGCATGTAAAAATAAAAAACTATAGTACAAGGGAGACCCTATATATGCCCCCCTCCTTAATATGGAAAAAACATACTATTTTGACATGTTAAGGAAAGAAAAGAACAAGGATAAAGCCTTCCTCAACATCAAGACAATATCCATAAACAACACCTGTATACTATAAAAAGTATCTTCATAGAATTAAGGTTAATCGATAATGAAATAGTAGCTAAATAAACCACAATGCAATAGAGAAACTATTTAGAAAATTAATGATCAATTGAGAATCCTATTGCTCTTGAACTAAGAATGTTAATGCAAAGCTCTCAGCAAGCTTCCATTTATGATAGTCCTAGAATGAGAATGATATGATAAAAAAGTTAAATCTAACAATTATATCAAATAAATGCTAATTAAGCTCTAAAATGCCTTTCTAAACTCAAATTGCAAGAGGTTCAATGCAATTCTCAGATGTGTGGTTGATGAATTATGAAGGAATTTGGTCTTCCTTTTATAGATTTTCCCAATGGTAGGGGGTGTAGTGTAGTTGATCATGATTAAACCTTGGTTGAGTCTTTGGTTCCACCCTTTGAAGACAATGCAAAGTTTGTGTCCTCAAATCTTGGGACAAGAAGACAAGATCAATGGACAAGATTCTCATTCACTTTGAGTGATTGAGATTGAATTTGGCTTGATCCATGTGAATGCCTTTCCTTAAATCTCATTGGTTGATTGATTCTCGTCCCTTTGTGGTTATTGAGAGTAATTAAGATTTATTAATTGATTTAATTGATTTAATTTAGCTGTGTGCCCCTTGAATGGGTTGAATTTGATTTAATCCAAGACTATACAATTAATTGATTTAATTGTATTTTGATTTGATTTCACTTGATTAAAATGCTCTCAATTTTGATTTATCTCGAATTAAGACTTGATTTTCATTTTGATTGGCTAATTATGCATTATGATTCAATTGATTCAATTATGTCCTTAATTTTCTTTGATTTTATTTGATTTGCTTTGATTTTATTTGATTTAATCTTTGTCCATTTTTAGGTAATTACAAATGCCCCTCTTTGAGTTGACGTGCGAAGCATGTCAATTCAAAGAATACTTTGATCTAGCTTGATGATAGGTCCTGATTCAATGATGGTCGATCTTTGATGTCGTTTGATATCTTTCGATGGTTGATCCTTGATTTCTGATATGAGATTGATGCAGATATGATCGATATGAAACTCTCAATTGATGTGGTTCTGATGATCATTCTAATATGTTGGTCTTTCTGATGATGGATCCTCGATAAGATGTTTGATTTGATGATTGATTCTGATGCGATGCCCCATTCGTTTGATTATGAAAAATTTCCTAATAAAAGATAAAAGATTTTGATTCGATGATCGGTCTCTTGATTTTCAATGATGATATGATTGCATGCCCCCTTGGGAAATGAATCAAAATGATTGTGGCTGATTTGGTTAAGATTGGGAAATTTCAATTTGTTTCTCGATATAGAAATTTGAAAATGCCCCAATCATGAGAGAATTTGATGAGAAAATATTTGATTGATAAGATATTGATGCTATAGATAAGTTTGACGGTGGTTTGGTATCATTTGATGTTAGTCAGAATCACTTGGTTGATGTTGATGTCAATCTGATAGGATAAGTTGATGGGTTGATATTTCGTTCTCAAGATCTAGAGAGACAAAACCATGATTTTCCTTCCTCACGATATAGAGTTAGGAGATTTGATTCGCTCAAGATGAGAAAATGGATGATAGGATAACTTGATTGATGTTAGATGATCAATTTGAAGATTTGACTAATTGATTTTTGATATGCCATGATTAGATGTTTTGATGATACAAAATTATGGATTGATAGAAGAGAAGGTGATGAATAGGATTAGGTTGCCCCTATTTGATCAACATGATTGATTATTGATGATTTCCTTGATGAATCATGAATCATTTGATGGATCAAAAATTTGATAATGTATCTTGATGATATTGATGTACCTTTGATGATTAGATTGAACATGATTTTTGATGATGGATACTTCAAACATTGATGATGTTGATCAGGAATTTGATGATATCGATAGAAATTTGATGATGTAGATTTCAAGAAATTTGATGATGTACCATTTATGATATCATTGATCATTTGATGTATCTTGATTTGGTCTTTTGATGATAATAACTCCACCCCCTTTAGCTCTTGCAAATTAAGCTAAGAAAGGCAAAATATATACTAAATGCATTTAATCTAAGATGTATGCAGCTAACTATCATTATTCAGGATTTGGAAGCTTATTTTCATCATCGAGCTATTTGGAACATTAAATTGGTACAACCCTCACTGGTTCAACCATGATGATATGAATACCTCTTTCATCGAATTTTAAAAATTGCAAGTAAACAATCAAAGAATTGATCCCTTTCATATACAAATGTCCTTGATGATTCTTTGATGATCATGTCATTAGATGGATTCACATACTACTATGAATCAACCTGACAAGCACTTCAAGTAGCAATCAAGAAAAAATCATGTCTTCATCATCGCTCATCTAGTTTAAGACTTCATCGATTTGCTAAAAAGACATGTTTCCAAAAAATTTAGTAACCACTTTGAACATTTTTGCTTTTGTTTGTAGATCTATATTTCAAAAACTTCATCCACTTTGATCCTTCCTTATGTTTAAGTCTTTTAGATTTTGATCTGATTTGATTAAATGTTTTGTAGATTTTGATCTGATTTGTCAAATGTTTTTGTTTAGATCAAGTATTTGGATGTTATATAAATCAATAAGCTCAAGTGTAGCCATTTTCCAATTTTGATGCAATGATTTGGAGCCAATTGATGTCTTCTTTACAAAAGCTCATTGAATTTGGATCGGTTCCTTCAGTTTGACTTAGCAAAGATC
The DNA here is from genome assembly GCA_027943335.1 of Chamaecyparis obtusa. Classification (NCBI taxonomy): domain Eukaryota; kingdom Viridiplantae; phylum Streptophyta; class Pinopsida; order Cupressales; family Cupressaceae; genus Chamaecyparis; species Chamaecyparis obtusa. Next base: position 258,755 of record BSBK01011580.1, on the reverse strand, counting down.
ATGCTTTGTTGGACAATGCAACTTTTGAGTGTTTACTTAAGATTTGCATTTTTTTAAAAAAAATTTTTTTAGAAGATTTTTAATTTTTTTAGATTTTTAGAGATTTTTGATGTTTTTGAATTTTAGAGATTTTTGATGTTTTTGAATTTTAGATATTTTTGATGTTTTTTGGATTTTAGAGATTTTACGATTTTTTTGGATTTTTAGAATTTTTTTGATGTTTTTGAATTTTTTGAATTTTTTTGATGTTTTTGAATTTTTAGAGATTTTTTTTTATTTTTTTGAATTTTAGAAATTTTTGATGGTTTTGAATGTTTAGAGATTACTAGTTCTCAAACAAGATCAAATTCAATTTCCCCAATGTCTAGCAAGGTATAGGATTTGCAAAATGATGGATGATGGATGAAGCAAGTATGTTACCCATAGGACCATCTCCTCAAGACTATCAAAGCTAGGGAAAAATAATATCTCAATATAGGTCAATGATAAGGTGTTGGATAGCATATGGAATAATGACCTGATGTCATGAAAATGGTCCAAAGGAATGGACATATCAAGAGACTTTTTCAAACATTTTTTTCTTTCATTTCTTTTATTTTTCACTTGGATCAAGATCAAGGGATTAATGTGGATAGGATCACACAATTATGATAAAAGAGTGGTGAAGGCTATGAATGAATGGTTTGGGATTATGAGAAGGCTTCTTAGAAATAATGAAGGTGGCTTTAGGATAAGCAAGATAATGATTAGGTAATATGCATGCAACAAGTGAATAGGCTAATGGATAGGATACCTCATGTCAAGATACTTAATGCTCACAGCTATGTTCAACCTTGTCAAGATCAAAGGTGATAAATGGAATATAGATGCAAGTGAGATCAATGGTAGAAAGATGGAGGATATGAGGGATGAAACTTGCCCCCAAGTGTAGAGTGTAAGAGAGAAATTATGCATGATGCCTGTTTGCCAGGTTTTCATCATGGTACTTGTCCAAGATGCCACAAGAAGTGGTTTTCACCATAGGATGGGTTTCTTTTCTTTTTCTTCTTTTCCTCTTTTTTATTTTTTTCTATTTTTTTGGATGGACTCAAGCCTCATGCTCTTTGGATACTCCTCTAAAAGGTATGATATGATGAGCCAAGGCTTCTGAAAGGTATGCTCAAAGATGTTGATATGGTGATGGAAAGGTGATATGGTGGATAAGATAGAGGGTGGCTAAAGATTTGTGCAATGGATTGGATAATGGAAATGGAAGGATAATGAATGAGAAGATAATAAGTCTTTCTATGTGTGGGCATGAAAAAGGGAATGGAAGGATAATGAATAGGAGGATAAGAAGTATTGTCAAGATCAACATCAATACACACCTTGAAGGGTAGTGGAATAATGGAGGAAAAATGGGTGAAATAGCTTGGGATTTTGATGTAAGAGAGGATACAAATCTTTGGACACAAGGAACCAAAATGGATGGATGAGATGGAATTCATTTGGGAGAATGTGGAGTGGAATCCTTTGGAAGCTTGAATGTCAACTTTGAGTTCTCTTTTGTGCGTAAGTCCTTCAAAAGTGACTTGGGAATCCACACTTTCTTTGATTTTTCTTTCCTTTTGGATGCTTTAGAATGCATTTCTTCAATGAGGGAATTAGGAACCCAAATTTTCTTTGATTTTTTAATTTTTGTGTGATGGACCTTTTTGGTCTCTTGAATATTTCTTTTTTCTTTCATTCATATGTCGATTAGATGGAACATGGTGCTCTTCAAACATAAGTGGATTCTTGATTTTCTGATTTTCATGTTGCACATCCAAACTTCTTCCAAAGGACTTGGGATTGGTGGATGAATAAGGTAAATATGGATGGTTCATATGGAGGATTAACATGGATGGGTGCTTGGTTTTTCAAGTATGTATGTCTTTGTTGATATTGATAGGTGTATCATCTTAAAATGGAAGCACTTCCATGATAAGAGCATTTAGACCTCTGAGTAAGTGGTCTGGGGTCATGTTAAGCACCTTGATTGGATCTTTTCATGTATCTAGCTTTTCTCCCTGTTCCGCTTTCCTCTGCACTTGATTTTCACTTCATATCTACATTCCCTAGCATTATGGGTCAGGATCCTGAGGTTTTTGACCACAAGGTCAAAGTTGACCTTATGGGGTCAAAGTCAACCTCTATCCTAACCTGGTCAGGATCGACCTCAACCTTGACCTTGTCAGGTTTGAGCTTGTCCTTGACCCCCCTGTCCAGATTTCAAATTTCCTTGATTTCTGAATGTTGAGTTTCGGGGATATTTGTTTTCCCACCTCCAGGTCAGCTATTTCGGGTTTTGGAATGGTAAATCCTTAAATTGCATTTAATCTAGGTATATTTTCTAAAGGTTAGGATCTAATTGGGATTTAATTCTCCAAGGTGGCCCCTCTAGAGGATTGTGCCCTAGTTCACTATAAAAGGAGGCATTCCTCTCTCATTTTCATATCTCATCTCAAGAAATTGCAATCTCTCAAGTTCTCAAGTGCAAGCAAGTATTCAAGCATTCAAGTAAGCCTTCAAGCATTCAAGTGTTCAAGCATTCATCCATCAAGGAGATCCATTGTTAGCCATTGAAGGATTCAATCTCTTTGGAGCCCCCTTAAAGATCCATCCTTCTACATTCATCCAAGCCTCCTCATATGAAAAGATCAATTCAAGATTGGTGTTGAAGATCAAATGCCATTGATTTGAGACATCCTACATTCATTCTACATCCATTGAAGTATTCCTGCTTATGGATTTGAGGATTCAAATCCTTTACAAGGACTTCAACATAAGCGAGGTGAATTGTTTCAATTGCTTTGTTTATGCATACTACATTTCAATTCAATTTCAAGGTTAATTTACAAATTGGGGTTTGACCAAGGCAAACCCCCCATACAAACAAAACCCCCATTTTCTTGTAGGTACAGGCGTATAATTTTGGATCTAAGAGCAGATTTGGATACCCTTTTTGGTGAACTTCCAAGATCTACGAACAAAGTCAAAATTGACCTTCAAATAAATAATCTAGCCTTTGACCTTTTATGAGGGTCAAAGACTACCTACCGTCAAAAGGATAAAAGATTTCTAGGTTTTCTTCATCTCAACATTTCTAGTCTAAAACAGGTTGCAGAATTTCCCGAAAGTACACATAGACATCAAAAATTAGTATTTTCCAGATTTGCCCTAATTTGAGGTTAGTATTTGTATTTCAATTATTTTAGATTTCAAGCATAATTCAACCATAGGAAAATATAGGGTTTTTCTCTCTCTTTCATATCCTTCATAGATTGATTCGATTGTGCATTAGCCTTTTGGTTGATCCAATTGGATCTCTCCTTTGGGAATTTGGATTCAGGAATAGATCTCATATTTCCCCTGTAATGCCCAAAAGTTCAGGCCAAAACACAACCAACAAATTTTTTTTAAAAAAAGGTTATAAGTTCCACGTTCACGATGCGGGACAAAAGTGCTAATGATGAAGTCCCAAAGCGACAAGAGGTCAAACCTCAACAAGTTGTTTCCCGAAGGATGCTAGATGAAAATTAATATAATCAAGTTTGTTAATCAACTTGGAGATCAATTTTGTCAAATGTTAATCTATTAGTCCTTTAGATTATCTAAGAGGAATAGAATGTTTATTGATAATGTTATTCTTTAAATAGGTTAACCATTCCCAATTATGTAAATTTCAAGACCAATTTGATTATGAAAATTAAATTGAAAGCTAAAGAAAGATATTGAATATAATTTTCAATAGTCATCTATACCAATTTCCGTTCAAAATGAATACATGTTAATTCAATTAATGATTACATTATACCAATTAATCAATGTACCTTTTAACTAATTAATAAATCTAAAGGAAACATTATTTAATGATATTAAATCAATGATTATAATTAAATATTATATATATAAAATTAATTAATAATTATAATATATTAATCAATTAATATAGTTATTAATCAATTAATAAATCATAATATATTAATTAATAATATATACATATTATATAATTCATAATATTGAACATTTTGTAATTAACAAATAAATAAAACATTGCTGAAATAATAACTATCTATTGTTATTAACATGTCATTAATACAAATTAAACTAATAACATAAATTAATTAACAACCTAAGCTATCTTAACAACCTACTAATCCTAAGCCACTCCCTAACTTTCTAGCTCCCTACCTAGATCTCCCTTCCTACTTCCTCCATCCACGTGCCCAAGGGAAAGGACTCCTCCAAAGCATGCACCATTTTAGGGGAGATGTAAAAGTCTCCATAGGGAAGCGCATAAAAAGGGAAATTAAAAGGATGCTGCATAAAGTAATGACAAGCCTTAATAAGTCTTGGGACCCTCCAAACCTCTTACCAAGAAACAAGGACCTCCTTCCCAAAACCTGCGCCAGTTTTCAAAGGAGAGATAAATGCATTAAAGGTAATGCAGACATATAATAAACAATTCTAAAGTGAGTATCCCCATGCTGTGCGCCCATGATGGGGAGTCAGCTAAGGTACATTCCCCTGCCCAAATAAGAAGGTTTCAATTAAAACAAAGACTTGACATCCCTCCACATGCGCCAAGTTATGGGGAAGATATAAAATAAGGTAAGGGGGGTTAAAAGTAGATTAATATTTTATTTGTTAATATATATTGAGGTGACAAGATTTAATATTATAAAATGACTGTGGTATGGATTTTGTATGGGATTTTTATCCCATACAAATTCCAGAGAGCATTTTGCTCTTTTAAAATCTGGAGAGTGTTATTTTGCTTGCTTTATTTTTACATCTTCTTGCAAACTATGAGTAGTATATTTTCTTCATTTCATTAGTCTCCTTAATGCATAAGGAAGTCTATAGTCTTAAAATTGATAGAATATCAATAAGGATTAGATATAGTTTGATTGCAAATCAATTGAGATATCAACATAAAACTAATTTGTTCATTTCTTCATAGTTGTTTCATTACAATTTATAGGACTAAAAGAGTGATATGAATCATATTTAGAGATTATTCTCAAAGATCATGACAATTAAATCATCTTATAGGAACTACAATATTCTTATATCAACCCAAATATGGAATCATAATGAAATTGTTACAATATTTAATCTATCAATGTTGATAACTCATTTGCAAGGAAAGAGTATTTTCAACTATAAAGAGAGAGAGAGATCTTTTATCATGTTTGCAAGAATTCATCTTAACATAAAGAAATCTATTTCAACTCTTTTACAAATACATCAATAAAGTTTACAACATCCTAGTTTTCAACAAAGCATTGCAATGAACAATTCCACACAATGAAAAATCAAATAAATAACAGTCTCTCATCTATTTCATCTTCACAATAGCTCCAAGTAAAAAGCATTACAATCTCTTTTACAACAATAGAAGTCTAAATACAAAGAAAGATTTCACAAAGGAATGAACGGGTTGTCTTCACACAACCACCCAAAAGATGAAAACCTCCATGATAGCTCCTCTTTGAGCTTCCACAAATCTGCAAATAAAAAAATGGAGAACCATGGGTGCTCACCACCCAACCTAGGTCTCTTATGAGACCACCCCCGAGCTTGGAGAACCAAGGCTAAACGGGTATGCAACAAGATCAACAAGATGCTCACAAACAATTTACACAAATGCACATACAACAAATTACTCCCTTCCAAGGTTACACAAATGAGTCTTACAAGCTCATTGAGAGGGTGGAGGTGGGCTTTTCCAAGGGGAGAATGCCATTACATCCAAATTTTCTCACCATGAGTATTCAAATGCCTCTTCAAGACTACATATCCAAATGCCTCTTCAAGGCTACATATTCATGCATATCCAAATGCCTCTTCAAGGCTACATATCCAATATCTCCATACACATACTTTGCTTATCAATATCCACAAAATACAAGAATACAATGGCTTCCATGGTGCCCATACACCATGAACTTATCCCTCTTCTCCAAGAGAAGAGACTCTCACCTCATGGAGAGCCCAACTAACCCCTCCACCCGTAGGCCACTTCTTCCCTTCCCAAAGGGTGAGTAATGCCTCACACCCATAAACAAGAACTCCCTCATTCAAGCAAGAAGAAACAAGAATAAACCATGAAATCAAAACCCAAAATTCCTCCATTACAACACATTGTCACAACAAGAACCAAGATTCATATGCATGAGAAAGAAAAATATAAGTTAATCTAAAGAGCAAGTAGAAAGGCTTCCATGAGAAGAGTAACCAACCTCCATAAGTGTGATGGAAATGGAAATTTGAGAAGAGCTTATCCACTATCCTTCCTCAATCCAAACCCTAATGTCTCCAAATGTGGAGAGTGGGTGAACACCCACTAAATCTCCTAAGGGCCTCTAAAAAGGCCTCCAAATTTCTACCCACCCACCATCCATTAATGCAAACTTGACTCTATGACCTTGTTGTCTTTCCTTGTCCCCCCCATGATAAATGCATGATTGAAAGAAAGGGTGAAGTTGGGTAAAGATCATGACTTATCAAATTTCGAAGTCAAGGTTAAATGGGTCATAAAATAGGTTACCAAGGTCACTAGGGAATTATAGACATGCTCAAAACCTTCCTAACCCATAAACCTATCCATTAGATACTTAAATTATGCCAAAAATGACCCTTAGAACCCCTTATTGGTCTCAAGAAGTGACTAGAACAAGGATGAATTAATAAAAGCACATAACAAGTGTCAAATGACACTAACGATTACACATTAAATACCCAAGGTCATGTCCTGGATGACAACAAGAAATTAACTAATAACACACCTGCAAAGATCCACATTTACAAGGAGTTCACATTACAACGAGGCTTTTAATCCCATATTGGATTAAGCCTTGGCTTACTCAATTCACATTTGTTTAACCTTGGTTCTCTGATTAATTCCATGGTTCTCTTACCTGCACACTCCTCAATGCAGCATCAATAATTCAAGGAAGAAAAACCAATACGAATAAACATATAAGATATAACATCTTCAATTTAATCAAAATTCAATTGCTTAGTTCAATTTCATAATTCAATTGCATCTCTAATGCTTACTAATCTTGTAATTCAATTGAAATCATGATCATCAATAATCTAACATCATCACAAGGTAATCATCAATTACTCATAACATCAATGCAGCGAAGATGTCTAACATGATATTCATTTGCAACATAGAATTCGATTGCATTCTTACAATCGCTTTCTCATAATTCATGATTCAATGCATACATCTAATCACTTTCATGTAGTGCATAATTTAATTGCATATAATTTTATACACATAAGTTATAATTTCTACTGCGTACTCAAAGTCACATAAAGTACAATGCCCACATATAGATCATAATCCAAATTCAAGCTTGCAAACATATAGAATACATTCATTATTTCAATTCAATTCAATCTACATAATTTGATTGCATAACTTCATAGTACTCCTAATCTCAAGATTCTCAATTTTCCTTAGCATGATATTTAAAATAAATCGATGGTTCAACATCGGTAAGGGGGTAACCATAACAATCAGGTCCTATAAAATTCTTATCACAAGTATGATTAAATTTCCTAATCTAGGAAAACAAAATGCAGAATAATCCTATTAGTCTAGGATCTAACAAATCCTTGTTCAGGGTTCTACGAATATCACCAAAATGCCAGTATGGTATAACCATATAATACATCATCAAAACATTACTCATCCTCCTCGTAGGAGTTACTAGAATCATCACATTAACTTATTAATTTAATCCAAGATAAACTTAAGACTTAACACATACTAATTTGGAATTTACATCTCGACTTCTCGAATCAAATCCTTATGACAAAAGTACTCAATGGAACCCTAATAGTCTAGCTAGATCTATGATCCGCAGGGTAACATACTGCATCCAAGATTCACTTTCACAATTAATAACCCAAATATATCACCTCTGTCATTGTGACACTTAGTTGATAGGTACTGATATGAAGGTACAATATATAGGTCTATCCTGAGGTACAATTCCGTTAGGGATTTACCAATCATCCAGATACTACAACACCCCTTAATCTTCCGTCATCGAAGTGTCAAGGAAAAGGTGGAAACAGGTTGGGCCTTACATCCCCCATACATTACATTACATATTTTACATTGAATAGAGGTGATTCCATTTTACCCCTATTCAATAGGATATAGGGTAAGTGGATTGTGGGATAAGGATGGTAGGAAAGGTTGATGGAGGAATATAGGGACCCAATATGGATTTGGAGGATGTATATGGTTTCAACTTTGGGATATAGGGACCAAGGGTCTATTTGGAGGATCTAGAAAGAATATTCTTATGCACCAATGGAGGTAAATGTGATGTAGGAGGGATATCAACAACTTTATTTTGAACTGCATGGCCAAGGCTTTCGTCTTTCGGATTTATCTTTGTACCAATAGGCTTATATGTAGCTTTGATAGGAGTGAATTTGATAGGAGCAGTTGAAGCTTGAGATAGATATGGAGGCTTATGATAAGTGGATGTTGGGGTACTTTGATCTTGACAAGGATCTTTTGATAGCCTAGGAAGAATGCTTTTCTTTTCATTTTCAATAAGTTCATTAGAGATGGAAGGAATACCTTGATCTTGCTTAGGAGATGGGTATGATATAGGAGGTGAAGGAATATGAGGTGCTTGAGATGGAAGGGTATCTTCTTGAAAGAAATGGAAGGTTATGAAGGGTTCATCATGGGACTCTTTGGATATGGGACTTTGGTCAACTATAGGATAAGAAGGGATATTATCTTGATCTTGATCCTTCATAAGACTTGTTTCTTTGTCATTTTGATTAGTCTCTTGACATGGAGCCACTTCTAAGGACCATGTAGGATTTTGGATGTTCACATGGGGTTCTTGAATGGTTAATGAAGGTTCATTTGAAATAGGAATGATAGGCATTGTAGCACATGAAGGCTTGAGGTCTATAACCTCTGAAAAATGAAAGAAGTTTGTAGCAAGATGTAGGTTAGCTTGGATCTCTTTTAGAGGTAACCCTTGAGAGTATACATAGTCATTATGAAAACTATTTGGATCTTTTTTTGATGGGGGAATATTGGATAGCTTTTCTTCTATATGAAATGGAGGAATGGTGGAATAGGTGAAAGCTATAAGAGGACCACTACTAGACATGTGTTCATAAGTTTGATCTTGCTTGGGAGTAGTATATTCATTAGATGAGTCATTAGGATTTTCAATTTCAATTATGTCATCATCAATAAGATTTTGGATTTTATGTTTCAACTCCATGGACTCTGAAGTTTCATGCTCATTATGTCTATGATATGCCCAATAGTTTTTCAAAAAGATAAAACCACATGAAGTGATTTGAGGCAATGTGATGAGATCATTTTCAAGGAGTATTTCCAAAGTTGATTCGTATGAAATTCCCAAAGGAGTAAATGATCTATCCCAAGGATATTTGGATGTATTTGTGTTTCTCAAAGAGTTGTCATAGGATGAATATTGTTGAAATGGGACTAATTCCTCTTGATTTCCTTGATCAAAGATGAGATTCTCTTGATATTTTGAAATAGGTTCTTCATCAAATATTGGTTTATCATTAGGATATTCTTGATCAAACATAGGGTTTTCATGATATTCTTTTTGATCAAATTTTGAATTACCAAATATATGGCATTCATGGTGTTTTTCTTGATTATAGAGGTAAGGAAACAATGTTCTTAATGAGAATTGGTTGGATAATGTTTCCATTTCTTGAATTCTTGTGAATATAATATTTTTTTGAATCTTTATTGTTAATTGATTTTTGGATCTTAATGGATATTTTCTTTTTGTAATCAAAGATCTTCAAGCACAACACAATGATTTTATCAATTATTACAAGAAATTCTTCCAAGCAATCTACCTTAGGTCAAATTTGGCTTTTAAATGGCTCTAATGAGGTAGGCTTTCTAATTGATCAAGGATTTAATATGGATTTCATTCAAAATGGACTTTAAACTTTCATCCCCCAAGTATGTTAAGGGGCTTCCAACACGCACTAAGGTATGATTTTGTGCAATCCGTGAGGACTACTAGAGGAATTCAAAAACTATTAAATCATTTTGTCACACACCCCATTAAGGATGCATGCATTTCATTTTATAGTGGGTTGGATTCTCATAGAAAAAGCAAGCGTATCCCACTTTGGGCTATCCCTCTCATTGGCCCTTTTAAGGAAAATCTCGGGAGGCGAGCCCAACTAAAGTTCTAGCATGATATTATTTGTAGGACGTTATTTTTTATTTCTTTTTTGCATGCAAAAAAGAATTTTTTTTTTTTAGCACTTTTTACCAAACATACTTAACAAGGTTCAATTTCCAACCCACTAACTAATGAGAGTCAAGTATTGCTACTCTTTTCTACAAACAAGGGGTTTTTCAATTAAGTGTTTGGTTTATTCCTTTAAGATATCCAAATTACTAGATTTTGAAAGGACAAAGCCACACTTTAAGCACACAAATCACCAAGTTTTAAGACTTACCTTTCCTTGTAGCTAACAAAAGTTAGGGGCATTTTTGAGTTATTTCCATGATTTTACGCTTACCTTGGCTATAGTTCCTTTCCAATGTGCTTTTTCTCCAACAAGTTAGTCAACAAAGCCAACCAAAGTGAAGAAAGCAAAGATAAATTTGAAGAAACAAAGACAAACTGAATTTTAAGCCTTACTTGTCAAAGCTTTGCCTTTTGTGTTGAATCTTCTCTTTGGATTTTGAACTTTTTCGTGCCTACTCGTTTACAGTAAAAACATACAGATAAAGAGTAAGATAATTGAATTTATCAGTCTGACAGTGAATTAAAACAACATGTTGGTGTTTGAAAATGCTTACGCCAACTAGGGTTGCCAATATGCCCTGAGATTGATGTTAGGAGTGGTTAGCTCCAAGTATGAGAGCCCTACAAGACAACTGGACCAACTGTAGGGACAAGACTTCCCTCTTCACTTTCGGCTCTGCAAAACCAAGGCGGGTGTACCTAATCCAATATCTTATGGCATTTTAGGACTTTAAACTAGATTGAACAAAGTAGATGATAGCAAGAAAGTACTGAATGGTAACCATACATTCATTGACTCTCCATTGCTATGAAGGGTATTACTACTATCAACCAAACAATAATTAAAACTTGAAATGGTGTTGATATATGAGGATGGAAAGAAGTAAACAAGAGCCAATCAAACATTGAAATCAATTGAATATACTAATCCCTGATCAGTGCCATTATCCATTGGGCAGATCTCAAATATAAACATTGAAACATGAACCAACTACTGTCAAAGACTCATAGCCATAAACATAAACATCCCAGCCCATCCACTACTTATAGTATCCTTCTATAGATAAATCAAAATGAATCTATGCCCTATCTAAAGTATATTTCACTTGATCCTAGATCAAGAACTAAAGAATAGAACATATACAAAGGTAACCCTATGCAATGGATAAGAAAATCCAGAATTCACAAGATTGACACCAAGGAGAGACTTGAAAGCTTGAAATAATTATATTAAGTATGATGAGTCATGTACATGTTCAAAGAAAAAAAGAGAGAAAACCACTTCAATAACTTGCAAAAGACTACAAGGAAATTCTATTCAATCTACCTACAATATGATATAGCCTGCTACAACCCCCTCGAACCAACCAAAATCAGAACCCTTCTAAATGATCAAGAAAATCCTTTTATAGGAACAAGGATTACAACATGCAATAGATCATTTAGGGAAATATTAGGGTTTCAACCACCTTGCCAACTAAGACTCAATCAGGAAATTATTACAAGGGGAAGAAAACAAGCAACTAGGCCTAAAATAGATCCAAGAAAGATCTCCATAAATGATAACTCTGAATTGTGTACCGAAGACCATGAATCTATCATGCATATCAATCTGATTAGACCCCTACACCATTTCAAAACACCTTATTCATTCCCCCACGACACAAACCACCCTGGAAGAAAAATCATCAGACCCCTTGGACCACACTACAAAAGTCTGAAAGTCATTTTCCACCAACTTCAGCCACTAAAATAATCAATTCTGGTCCTTTCTATCACTGGAAATGTTCTTCAAGAAATTTGAATTTGAATTCAAACGGTTAGGTAGGCTCAGTTTAAAATGTAACCGTCGATGTCTTTACTTTCCTGGTAGATTGGGCGGCTTACATTTAATCCCATAATAGTCGTGAACCCTTTTGAAAAGTCTTCGGCCCAATCAGCATACCGTAGCCAATAAAAACCATGCACGTCAGCTCTGCATAGCAGACAGGACCCACAAAGTATAAACCTTTAATCGAATGGTTGTTACATGATCACATGGCCTAAAAAGATTCCATGCAATCACATGACACCCGTAGATCCTGCATCTGTCAGCCCCTTTGAAAGATCCAGGCCCATTGACAAGTCCAAGTCACCCTCCTGCTTAGCCAATGAAAACACCACATGTCAGCACCACCTGTTAGAGGACCCACCCTCATCAGCTGTCTAAGAAAAAGCAAAATCAACGGCTGGCACAAGATCTCATGGTTCTGACAAAACCCATGAGAACTTACACCAACCGTAGATCTCCTACAGATGTCAGGGCCCTCAAAACATGTCGACAACTAGGTCCCACTAACAAAATGTCCAGTCACACAACATGGACCAATCAGAGAATGACAAATCAGCACACTTGGCATGTGGACCCGCTGCACTTTATCCCCTTTGAAAAAGGTAGAATCGACAGTTGTCGCATGATCTTAAACCTCTGACACATCCCATAAGATCATACACCTATCATTGATTTTATGACAATGTCAGGACCCTCTGACAAACTCAGAAACCAGGTCCCACTAACAACTACCATTGTATTATATCATGGACCAATCAAAGACCGCCATTTGTACCTATGTGTCACCTTGGACCCATAGTTTGAAATGCCGTGTCATAAAGGAAAATCAATGACCGTTGCGACTTTGCATAGCTCTGACAAATCCCTTGCGCTTTTATGACAACTGTCAGATTGAGATGGTGTTAGAGAGACTGGGCCTGGGAAATAAAACAAGCCAAAACATTAGGAAATATTAAGGCACTGACGTAGAAAAAATATTTCACTGAGACTTAGGAAAAATTAAAACATCATCGGGCTCATAGACTTAGGAAATATTAAAGGCCACCGGGGGTAAGAACTTAGGGAAGATTTAAATAGGGACCAACCCAAAATATAAAGCATGTGCATTTTAGGAATTTTAAGTGACCCAAAATGTAACTTAAAATTAGAACAGGGCCTGGGTAGACTTAGGGTATTTCATCTGTAACGGCTACATTTTTGAAATTTTACAAAGGGTTTCAGCCAGAGACAGAAAAGAAATTATAGAGACCAAAGGACAATGAATAAGGTCATGAAATTTTTTGCAAAGATAGACCATTTTCTAAGGAATTTAGCTATGACATGAAAATGGGTTAACAGTGGCTCTTTCTGGGGATGCATGCCTCCTGCAGGCATGGCAAGGATTCAGATCTCTAGGAAAAGTAGGCCACCTAATGGAAAAGGGCACAGAGACCTCAAAAGATGGCAACCAAACCAGGGAGACAGGAAGGGAAACACACAACAGAAGGGAAAAAAAAGCTTATACAGAGTGTACATTTTTACAAAAAACCTACAACATCCAACTTGAGTTAGTCTTTGCCTCTGTCAAAAATTTGGTTTTCATTTCTTCCTTCATGAGGCACACTAGATATTTTATTTTCAGTTGTTTCACCATGCGTGTCAACATTTCCAACCAGCCTATTAGCAGAACAAAGTAACTATCTTCATAGTGCATGTAAATTTTTTTGGCACTCCCTTCATTTTGCTCACTATGAAGAAAAGAGTCATCATACCTGTGAACAGTACCATCAGATAAAAACCTATTCTTTTCTATTGATTCATGTATGCTATCAATTGGAAACACAAAAAACTCATACTCTGCCTACTGAAAGGCTTCATTTATACCCTGACCTTGCATTTCCATGGGTGCAACCGGCTGGAACTCAGATGAGTAGTCAAACTCATGTTCATAAATGTGATTATTACAAAATTCTGCAACTATTCCACAACCTTCTGATGAACAGGATGCAATATCATCACTTAAAACTTTATCACATATGGAAAAAGAAGAACATCTTGATTTAAATGAATCTAAAATCTCCATGTGTTCTTCAAACAATGGATTGATAACTCCATGTAATACTCCTTGTTGAACATTATGACAAGAAATGGGCTGATCATCATCAAAATCCTCATCATATAAAGCATTAGTAAACACTTTAAATTCACTACCCATTTCATGATCATGGAGACTCTCATTGATGTCACACTTAATCACCATTTCCTTATCTTCATACTTTGAGGACAAATCACTCTCAAAGTCATCATATTCAAACTGATTTGTATTATGCAAAAAATGAGATGGATTTTCAATTTCAAATTCAGAAAGGGAAAACATACCTTTACTGTCAAAGGAGTGTTCACTTCCATCATTACTTTCTTCCTCCCATGTTGCATTTGAATCATATGAAGACACCTCAACATCACTTCCTTCCTCATCCTCACCTGAATAACTAGTCCCAACACATTCAGACATTTCTAAACAAGTGGAAGATCCTGTATACAATGATTCTGACTCCTGCTCACTGCTGCAATCTAAATACTCCTCTAACAAAAATTCATCATGAGAAATATCCTCAGCATTAGGTATGGATTGCTCTAAAATAAAAATTGTATTCCCTTTTTGCCGATGATCCTTTTGCAACTTATTCCATTCATCATCAGCAACAAACTCTTCTAAGAACAATCATTTGAACTCAGTCAATGAAGAGATGCATTTTGGGGGTAATATTAAATACCAATTAGATGCAACCCCTTTGAGGGATCTCCCAAAAAACATCATACTAACATCTTCCTCAAAAATATGATATTTTACAATAAATCTAAAGAATGCTAGGACATGCTCTACTGCTGAATTAGACTGACAAACAAAAACTAGAATCAGATCCATAAGCTCACTAGGAAAAGAATGAGGGGACATTGGAAGAACATAACTTAAAGCTCTATCCAACTTGAGAAAACACAACCGCCTAGACTGGCTTTTTCCCTGATTATCCATTTGATTTGAAACAAGATGAGAACCACTCATCTCAGTCTTCCCTTTACACTAGCATTGAATACCTGATAGGGAAACATTGTTATCATTGAGAATGAAAAATACCTAGAAGTATTGCAGTTGAAACCTTGTTGATCGGAAGCAGGGAAAATCTAGAGCTCATCTTGCAGCTCCATTAGGATCTTTGCTATGTAGAGTCACCACCTCCTTGGAGAGGAAAATACTGCAATGTTTTGTATCTTCTTCCAATCAACCAAACATCACTAGGCCTCACTGTTTGTCAGGAACTGCACTGATCAAATAGAGAACTTAGAGTCACCACTCACAACTTAGTGAGATGATTTGAAACTTATTCATACTAACTCTTATACACTTCAATGCAAACCACTGGATAACAAATAGGCAGGCCAGGAGTCCATCTCAACTTGGAACTTGCACTATTTATTCTTGATTATAATCTCTATTCCCCAGCAGAGTCACCATCTTGTTGGTGTTTGAAAATGCTTATGCCAACTAGGGCTACTAATATGCCTTGAGACTGATGTTAGGAGTGGTTAGCTCCAAGTATGAGAGATCTGCAAGACAACTAGACCAATTGTAGGGACAAGAATACCCTCTTCACTTCTAGCTTTGCAAAACCAAGGCAGGTGTACCTAATCCAGTATCTTATGGCATTTTAGGACTTTAAACTAGATTGAACAAAGTAGATGATAGCAAGAAAGTATTGAATGGTAACCAAACATTCATTGACTCTCCATTGCTATGAAGGGTATTACTACTATCAACCAAACAATAATTAAAACTTGAAATGGTGTTGATATATGAGGATGGAAAAGTAAACAAGAGCCAATCAAACATTGAACTCAACTAAATATATTAATCCCTAATCAGTGCCATTATCCATTGGGCAGATCTCAAATATAAACATTGAAACATGAACCAACTACTGTCAAAGACTCATAGCCATAAACATAAACATCCCAGCCCATCCACTACTTATAGTATCCGTCTGTAGACAAATCAAAATGAATCTATGCCCTATCTAAAGTATATTTCACTTGATCCTAGATCAAGAACTAAAGAATAGAACATATACAAAGGTAACCCTATGCAATGGATAAGAAAATCCAGAATTCACAAGATTGACACCAAGGAGAGACTTGAAAGCTTGAAATAATTATATTAAGTATGATGAGTCATGTACATGTTCAAAGTAGAAAAGAGAGAAAACCACTTCAATAACCTGCAAAAGACTACAAGGAAATTCTATTCAATCTACCTACAATATGATACAGCCTACTACAACCCCCTAGAACCAATCGAAATCAAAACCCTTCTAAATGATCAAGAAAATCCTTTTATAGGAACAAGGATTACAACATGCAATGGATAATTTAGGGCAAAATTAGGGTTTCAACCACCCTGCCAACTAAGACTCAATCGGGAAATTATTACAAGGGGAAGTAAACAAGCAACCAGGCCTGAAACAAATCCAAGAAAGATCTCAATAAATGATAATTCTAAATTATGTAGCGAAGACCATGAATCTGTCATGCATATCAATCTGATTAGACCCCTGCAACATTTCAAAACACCTTATTCATTCCCCAATGGCACAAACAGCCTTGGAAGAAAAATCATCAGACCCCCTGGACCACACTACAAAAGTCTGAAAGTCATTTTCCACCAACTTTAGCCACTAAAACAATCAATTCTGGTCCTTTCTGTCACTGGAAATGTCTCAAGAAATTCAAATTTGAATTCAAATGGTCAGGTAGGCTCAGTTTAAAATGTAACCGTCAATGTCTTTACTTTCTCGGTAGATCGGGCGGCTTACATTTAATCCCACAATAGTCATGAACCCTTTTGAAAAGTCTTCGGCCCAATCAGCATACTGCAACCAATAAAAACTATGCACGTCAGCTCCGTGTAGCAGATAGGACCCACAAAATATAAACCTTTAATCGAATGGCTGTCACATGATCGCATGGCCTGAAAAGATTCCATGCAATCACATGACACCCGTAGATCCTGCATCTATCAGCCCCTTTGAAAGATTCGGGCCCACTGACAAGTCCAAGTCACCCTCTTGCTTAGCCAATGAAAACACTGCATGTTAGCACCACTTGTCAGAGGACCCACCCTCGTCAGTCGTATGAGAAAAAGCAAAATCAATGGCTAGCGCAAGATCTCATGGTTCTGACAAAACCCATGAGAACTTACACCAACCATAGATCTCTTGCGGATTTCAGGGCCCTCAAAACATATTGCCAACTAGGTCCCACTGGAAAAATGTCCAGTAACACAACATGGACCAATCAGAGAATGAAAAATCAACACACCTGGCATGTGGACCCGCTGCACTTTATCCCCTCTAAAAAAGGTAGAATCGATGGTTGTCACATGATCTTAAACCTTTGACACATCCCATAAGATCATACACCCGTTGTTGATTTTTTAACAATGTCAAGACCCTCTGACAAAATTGGAAACTAGGTCCCACTAATAATTGCCACCGTATTATATCGTGGACCAATCAAAGACCGCCATTTGTACCTATGTGTCACCTTGGAACCATAGTTTGAAATGCCATGTCATAAAGGAAAATCAATGACCGTCGCGACTTTGCATAGCTCTGACAAATCCCTTGTGCTTTTATGACAACCATCAGATTGAGATGGTGTCAAAGAGACCGGGCCTGGGAAATAAAACAAGCTGAAACATTAGGAAATATTAAGGCACTAACTTAGGAAAAATATTTCACTGCGACTTAGGAAAAATTAAAACACCGCCGGGCTCGTAGACTTAGGAAATATTAAAGGCCGCCGGGGGTAAGAACTTAGGAAAGATTTAAATGGGAACCGACCTAAAATATAAAGCATGTGCATTTTAGGAATTTTAAGTGACCCAAAAAATAACTTAAAATTAGAATAGGGCCTAGGTAGACTTAGGGTATTTCATCTATAATGACTGCATTTTTGAAATTTTACAAAGGGGCTCAGCCAGAGACACAAAAGAAATTGTAGAGACCAAAGGACAATGAATAAGGTCATAAATTTTTTTGAAGAGATAGACCATTTTCTAAGGAATTTAGCTGTGACATGAAAATGGGCTAACACAACAGACAGTAAGCATCATTGTCTAGCTAATACACGTGATCAATCTATTAGCATGCATAACTTTAATAATAGCAAGCATTACTTTCCAGTGACATAGGCGACATCAAAAGTTAATCAAGCATAAACAATTTATTGCTAAGTGTAAAGAGTATCAAAAATTGCGTAAAATGATCTATTCAAAGTGACACTTTAACAATACTAAGCGTGAATTAGCAGATACTATGCGTGACTTTGTAAATTTCATGGTAAAGGTCTATCATAGGTAGTGACAAATAATTGCTAGGTGACACTTCTTAAGTCACATGCATGGCTTTACAAGCAAAGGCTAAACAATTTATCTCACAGGCGTGAGCATCCAGGTTGCAGGCAACTAGAAAGAATTTAAGACAGAAGAGAAGTGATCGACCAAGTGTGAGTTATCAGCTAGTAGGCGTCAAAACATAGATTTTAAGCATCATCAAAATGACTGTAGGCATGATTGAATCCATTGTATACGTGACTTCACCTTTTTCTTTAGAAAACTCACGGAAAAGTGAAAATACAAGCATACAAAATATGATGAAAATGATGAAATGAGGCATAGGGCCCCACGGTGGGTGCCATTTTGTATACTATAAAAAGTATCTTCATAGAATTAAGGTTAATCAATAAATGAAATAGTAACTAAATAAACCACAATGCAATAGAGCAACTATTTAGCAAATTAATGATCAATTGAGCATCCTATGACTCTCTAACTCAGAATGTTAATGCAAAGCTCTCAGCAAGCTTCCATTAATGATAGTCCTAGAATGAGAATGATATGATAAACAAGTTGAATCTAACAATTAAATCAAATAAATGCTAATTAAGCTCTCAAATGCCTTTCTAAACTCAAATTGCAAGAGGTTCAATGTAGTTCTTAGATGTGTGGTTGATGAATTATGAAGGAATTTGGTCTTCCTTTTATAGATTTTCCCAATGGTAGTGGGTGTAGTGTAGTTGATCATGATTAAGCCTTGGTTGAGTCTTTGGTTCCACCCTTTGAAGACAATGCAAAGTTTGTGTCCTCAAAGCTTGGGACAAGTAGACAAGATCAATGGACAAGATTCTCTTTCACTTTGAGTGATTGAGATTGAATTTGGCTTGATCGATGTGAATGCCTTTCTTTAAATCTTATTGGTTGATTGATTTTCCTCCCTTTGTGGTTGTTGAGAGTAATTAAGATTTATTAATTGATTTAATTGTATTTTGATTTGATTGCACTTGATTAAAATGTTCTCAATTTTGATTTATCTCGAATTAGACATGATTTTCATTTTGATTGGCTAATTATGCATTGTGATTCAATTGATTCAATTAGGTCCTTGATTTGCTTTTATTTGACCTAATTTTCTTTGATTTTTTTTCATTTGATGTTTGTCCATTTTTAGGTGATTACAACACCCAGTACAAGCCAAGAAGGTCACAACTCCTATGAGGCCACGGAAGGGACGAATGTAAAGAGATATCATGCAAGAAGTGAAAAGAAAGTAACCCTTATGAGTGATAGCACACTGTTCAGTTTCCAAAGTGAGAGATATATCAACTATGGAAACCCAATGTCAAACAACAAAAGAGGTTTTTATCAAGGACATATATCCTCAATGCAAACCAAAAATTTTATGTATGATTGGATATCACATAATAGATAGATACTGCTTAACCAAGGAAAGATGTGAATCCCAGAAAGATAAAAAAGAAGGAGCTGGCATCCTTGCCCCCCAAGTGTAGGAACAAAGATGGAAGAGGATAACTACTTCACGAAGCAAGGAGATATCCTATTTACAACAATTTATACCATATTCTTAGTGAGGGATATTGACCCCTAAATCCAAGAATATAGATAATTATGATAAAGATATGTCACTCATGGAAAAAGGATCCTCAAAGAAAGAGATCTTATCAACAAGACCCCCACCAAAGAGGAGTGTTTTAAATAAAATATCATGTTTCAAAAGGTGGGAACAAAGATTCAATCATCAAGTGCCCTGCAAACAAGAGGAAGAGGAATCTTTGAAATGAGGGAAACAACTCTAACACCAAAGAAAGGGTGAGAGTTTATAAAGAATATAATTTTCAAAATAGAGAAGAGGTGACGGCTTAGGACAACAACTTATCATATAAGAAGGTTATCCATAGTCAAAACATCTATCAATATGTTGAAATAGTATTGCAATATAAACAAATACCAATAAGCTAAGGAAAGCAGTTCCCTAGACAAAGAGAAAGAAGGAGGTACCTTGCCCTCCAGGGATAGAGACAAGGGATACCTTAGCAAAAAAAATGTCTTAGAAAACATATCTTGAACAAGATCTATGGATGAATATAAGCATAATGCAAAACCATATAAAAATATGAGAGAAAGAATACCAATTAAGCCCCAATAAAAAGACCTAATGGATCCTAGGAGACTGGATGAAGATACACCTCTTGCCCCCCAGTCATGAGAAGAGAGGGGAAGAACATCTACATTATATCTAAAGGAGGGGAATCCCCTATATCAAAATTATGAAGGAATTGTAAAACTACACGAGAGTGAGATATGATTCCTAAAGTAGCTCTTTCTCTAACATATAACTTGAAATGTTTACAATCAACAAGTAAATGTGTGTTACTATAATGAAAAGGACATTTGTATTTGTATAAAGCATCTATCAGCATAGGTCTAAAGATTTATTTCTTGGAATTCATTAATTCAACATACACCTTCTTAGCCACTTCTTGATGAGTATTAGAGTTATCTAATATAGGTGTGGGGAGAATAATATGAAGAGGAGGATGATGATCAACACCACCTACCTTGACTTGAGATTTTGAACAACCAACACCATACATATTCGGTTTAGGAGGTATATGAATGGGAAATATAATACCATGCTCATTAACTCTTAGCCCTAAACCTTTATAATCTTGTTTAGTCACCATATTATATCTAGTAGTGTATATATTATGTAAAGATTCTACAGGATGTGATTGTTTATCATGTTCATGAGTAAAGGTTGTATAAGGTGGGATAGTAGGTTTTGAAGAAGTTTCTTTACCCTTTCCTATAATATCATCATGAATCAGAGTTGAAGGTAAATCAAAGAAATCTTGCACATCCACATCCTAAACTATAGCTTGAATCCCATCATAAGTACAGGAACAGCGAGGATTAACAGATGGAGAATTAGGTGTCGGATTAGGATTAGGAAGATTAGCATTGAGACTAGGATTTATAGGATTAGGATTGATAGGAGATGGTGTATCATCTGCCAAATTCTTCACATAATCCAAAAGATTAATAAGGCTACCACATAAATCTTTAATGAAGGTTTTGAATGTAGGTAGACTAGTGTCGGTCAACTTCACAAAAGCATAGGCAAGAGCAAAGTGAAGGGTCATCAACATAATGAAGTGAATGATACTCTCATAAAAATCATAGGTATTATAAAGAGATGCTAAAAGAAGGGTGATAAAGAACATGACTACACACCAAAGCATCTTAACAATCTCCATAGAAAATGAGATATTTTTGTATTTTTATTGAATATGTAGATTTTTTCTATTTTTGAATTTAAAATGCAAGAACATTTATAGATCTAATCTCAATTCAAGAAAGGATCTAGAATCTAACACAATAGGGCATCTAATTCCACATAATAAAGGAGAGTACGTATGTCGGGTTCACCAAAATGAATAGAGGAGATATGGAATCACCTCTATTGGGGGTAAATGTATGGGGGAAATATTAGGTCCACTCCTAAATTCAAATTTCCAAAGGAGAGATCCAATTTGATCAACCAAAAGGTTAATGCACAATCGAATCAATCTATGGAGAATATGAAACAGAGAGAAAAACCCTATATTTCCCTATGGAGATTTATACTTGAAATATGAAATAATTCAAATACAAATACTAACCTCAAATTAGGGAAAATATGGAAAATGCCAATTTTTGATGTTTATGTGTACTTTTAGGCAATTCTGCAACTTGTTTCAAACTGCAAATGTCGAGATGAAGAAAACCCATAAATCTTTTGTCTTTCCGATGGAAAGTAGTCTTTGACCCTCATAAAAGGTCAAAGGCTACATTCTTTATTTGAAGGTCAATTTTGACTTTGTTCACAGATCTTAGAAGTTTGTTGAAAAGAGTATCCAAATCTCCTCTCAGATCCAAAATTCCACACCTGTACCTGCAAGAAAAAGAGTGTTTTTGTTGTTTGTTTGAGGGGTTTGCCTTGGTCAAACACCATTTTGGAATGAACCTTAATATTGAAATTGAAATAAGAATGCTAGAAAGTAGTAGAAGTAGATCTAACAATGAAGCTATGCAATTTGATAGATATGCAATTGTATTTTGAATGTAAACAAATGTATTGATATGAAAGCTTGAACACAATAATGGAAAATGTGAATCAAAACCATGAAAGTAAATACAAAACCTCCATGATTGTATGCTTGGAATCCACCTTGATAGAAGAATGAATGGATCTTGAAGATGAAAAAAGGATCTTGAAGGAAGATCACACCATCATGATGGCTAGATCTAGGGTTTGAATGATGAATCTTACATGCTTGAACCAAATCCCTTCAATGGCTTGAATGCTTGCATCCTTGATCTTCAATGGAGAACTTGGATGGAGAAGAAGACTTGAATGCTTCCTTGAAAATGCTTGATGAAATGCTTGCTTGATCACCTTGAGAGCTTGAGAGAGGAGATTGCAAAACTTTATGATAAAATGAGAGAGGAAGGCCTCCTTTTATAGTGAACTAGGGCACAATCTTCTAGAGGGCCACCTTGGAGAATTCAATCCTAATTAGGTCCTAACCTTTAGAAAGAAAACCTAGATTAAATGCAATTTGAAGATTTACCATTCAGAAATCCGAAATGGCTGACCTGAAGGTGGGAAAACAAATATCCCCAAAACCCGACACCCAAAAATCAAGGAGATTTGAAATTTGGACAGGGGGTCAAGGACGAGCTCGAATCTAACCTAGGTCAGGGTCAAGGTTGACTTTGACCCATAAGGTTGAATTTGACCTTGTGGTAAAAAACCTCAGGATCCTAACCTAGAATGCTAGGAAATGTAGATTGAAGTGAAAGTCAGGGACAAATAGAAGCAAAATGAGGAGAAGAAGTCTAATTCAAGTAAAGAGTGGATTCAAGGTGCTTAACATTACATAGACCACTCACTCGGAGTGATAAACACTCTTAACATGGAAGTGCTTCCATTTTAAGATGATATAATCAAAAACTAAAAAATTATATCTAATTAGTTGCATAAGAAATGCACTACAAAATTGCATACCACAAGGAATAAATCCACTCCTTGTTCTTGCACCAACAAGAATCACAATATTTAATATTCACGCATCAACCATACATGAAACACTGCAAGTCCCAATTAGAGAAATGAAATCACTACAAGCCCAAACATTCACAACACTCCAAGAAGACATGTAAAATATACAATACATACTCATTGATGAGAGGAGTTTCATAGGCCCAAAACTACTCTTGAAAATTAATAGTAGGTTATGTGAAAAAATGCCACAACAACAACACATTTTATTTGGTGGTATCTCTATAATTCTAATTGGAGACCTCACCCAACTTCCATTAGTCATGGAAAAGCCTATCTATGCATCACACAGAGTTGTAGGAAATCTATGGCACAAATTTGATATAGTTGTAACATTACATATAATTTTTAGACAAGATGGTAATGACCCAATCCAAATACAATTCTGCTAAGCATTACAAAACACATGTAATGAAGACCCAATAGATCATGATTGGAAGTTGTTAATGACTCGTACAAACAACCACCTAACACTAGTTGAGCATGCAGAGTTCGACCAAGCAATAAATTTATTTTCTACAAATGAATTTGTAACACTTCACAATAAAAATGCTAAAACAGCTAAATGTTCCTATTACTCTGTGTTGCACTCAATAGACAACACAAATATGGTGAATCTGATAACGATGAACAACTTCCCCAAGAAGTCCTTTTGTGTATATCTCAATGTGTCATGCTTACAACAAACCTATGGATAGATGATGGTCTTGTCAATAGATCTCTTGGAATGGTCAACGATATTGTATGGGTAAAAGAACAATAAGTTGTCACCCTTTTACAAAGGAAGAGGCTAACAACACCAAAACTAAAAAAATTCAAGGGCATAAAAGTCACATTTCTGTTGAGAATTTGAAGATGATGTAAACTGATGAAATGTGTAAAATAGGATGAATTTTATGCCTATAATTTTTAAAAATTAATTTGAGCAAAAATTAATATATTTTTTTAATTTTTTAGGTGTAATTTTCATATCTTGAAAAATACTACAAATCAGGGAGTTTACTTCCTGTCAAATCATTATAAGTAAAACATTGTTTTTCCCTCCAATTTCAAAATATGTTTTAGGTGACATGTATATCTAGTACAGGAAAAAAGAAAGAAGTGTTTTCAATCTATAGTTTACTCATTATAAGCATTCAAAGTCAAACTTACTTGAAATCAACAATTTTTTTTCTCTTGTCACTTTTTCCCTATCAAAACTATGCCAAAAACCAAATAAATTACATATTCTTGAAGATGACTCTCTCCTCTAGTGTCTTATATTATTTTAAAAATTTTATGAATTGATTTAGCATTTTTGTATATTTTTCGAATCAACATCTTCTCAAAGTTTAATATACCTATGTGTAGTTTTTAGCAAATTTGTTTAATGTTTTGTAGTTGAAACAATATAAAATTTATATGTCCAGAATCATACTTCTGAGATCTACAAAAGGCTACTTTTAGTTTTTAAAAATTTTCTATTTTGATTAGAGAAAGTTATAGAAGTGCAAAATTTTGGTTTTTTTGTGTTTTTGAAGGTTTGGCTACCAATAAGGCATGCCACCTAGGTAGACTCAGCCAAGTTCGACTGGGCTGAGTCTGATTGGGCTGATTCTGACTCAGCTGAGTCCCCATGGGGTCAGGCCCACACAAATAGCCAAAATAGTGTGCAAATGAGGGGCTTGAGATGGTTTTTTATATTAAAAATGTCATGTAGACTCGACCCAGTCCTACTTGGCCCAGTTAGACTCAGCCGAGTCTACTAGGCCATGTAGATGCTATTCGGCACTGCATGGCACCTACGTGTACTCAATTGAGTTAGACTTGGCTAAGTCTAACTGGGCTAAGTCATTTGAGTTAGCCAAAAAGGTGACACTCAATTGTGCTTTTACCCATATATCCTTGTAGCTCTAAGCCCCCAGAGCTTCCGACATATGTTTCAGTCATGTTTAATAACTACAATGGTCCACCTTGGGATTATTAAAACACAACAACTATCCCCATACAACCAATAACTAGAGGTAGTCATACACAACTACCACTAGCCACTGCATGGGCTATCACTATACACAAGTAACAAGGCCTCACCCTAGATAGGGCTATTGGAAAGTGATGTTTTAGAGTAGTATGGAGCACTTGAGGGTTTTCATTTATGGAAACACATCTGATATAGTGATCACTTGGAGTCAAGTATAGGTTTGGATATAAAGTCTTGAAAATGACTAAGTATAGAAACATATTTACAGAGTACTAGAGTACTATTTTGGACATTGAAGATAGTATATGATAGATGATGACTTGCGAACTTAGAGACACACATTTTGGGATATTTATGACCTTCAGTTAAGGTCTCTTATGTTTTGGTATTTTTATTAGTGAGTTATAGTGATTTGAAGACATGTGAAGACAAAGGAACAGTGAAACAGAGCATATGAACAGTCACGATGATTAAGGGAGTATAAGATGGAATCATAACATGCTAAGATAGATAAATATTGTGGATTGTTGACACTTTGGTAATACAAGATCACTAACTTAGTATTCACTCTTTGCATTATTACTTATTCTATTTTGTATTTTATTTGAGAGCTGACTGAATGATAGAATATATATATATATATATATATATATATATATATATATATATATATATATATATATATATATATATATATATATATATATATATATATGAAGAAATTTGTAAAGAGAAGATGTGATTATGTGAGATAGTGGTAGTGAGGGATAGATATTGTTGAGAACTACAACTGGAACTATCAAACATAGTAGATGCTTGTTTATGTTCATCATTGAGAACACCTTGTAACATAAGTATTGAGTGTAAGAGCTGTAAGCTTAGTACACCCCTAACAGGGTTTTCTATACCTTTAACATGGTTGATATTTATTTAACAAGAAAATGTACTATGTAATACTAAACTCCTAACAGGGCTACGTCTTCTAACAAGGACATTATAATTTATTGCATATTTGTGGGTATAATCCCCATTGGGGTTTTCCGTTAGCCAGGGTTTCCTTGACAACAAATAATGGTGTTATGAGTTATGTGTTATTTTCTTATGTAATTTTCATTTTTGCAATCTTATGGTTTATTTGGAATTGGTTTAAGTTCAATTTGAAGTGTTGTAATACTGATTCATCCCCCCTCTCAGTATTACTCGATCCTAACAATTGGTATCAGAGCTATTGGCCCTTAGAGAGAAAGTCTAATAGCTTAAGGGAGATCGAAATGGATTCTACAAGTTTGCAAGAAAACTTTGAAGCAACACTTGATGACTTGGACAAAGAAAAGGCTGAAAATGGTGAATTAAAATTCAAATTAAGAAGAGCAGCAAGTTTTATCAAGAAACTAAAGGAACAACTTGAACTTTCAAGAAATCAGAGACAAGACCTAATGGAAAAGATCAAAGAGGATTCAAACAATGACATATCAGACCAGTTAAAGAAGCTTGAGCAAGAAAAAGAATAAATTAATCTTTCGATGACTAAAGAGATTCAACATGAAAAGAATGCAAGATACAAAGTCGAAGAGACCTTAAAAGGAGTGAACATGAAGATAGGACAAATGAAGACTGAACTTGATCACTACAAGGAAAAATGCTTGGAATTAGAGAAATATAATCAGGTCATTAAAGGAGAACTCGTTCAAGCCAAGATACACATTGAGAAATTACATATGAGCAGTGATAAGATTGATGAGCAAAGAGAGAGAAATAAACCTAAAGGAGATATGACTACAATTGGATACAATGAAGGAGAATGTTCTAAGACTCATGAAGAATCACATGAAGTGAAGATTGAAGAAATACCTACTTTTGAAGAGCCTAGAGATCATATTAGACCTTTCAAAGGAAGATGCTATGGATGCAACAAACTTTGACACATGAACAGAGATTGTAGAGGTAAAGGCCCTTTCAAACCCTTTACTGGTTATTGTTATAACTATTATGCATATGGACACAAGAAAATAGAATGCAGGAAACCAAATCAGTCTAGAAGCAGGTAAGATTACATAAGAGAAGAATCAACAACTAGTATCACATGCTACACATGTAATAACCTTGGGCACATTGCAAAATTTTGTAAACTGCAAAGTAATCAGAACACAGGGTAACCTACATGTTATGAATGCAACAACCTAGGACATATAAAAAAGTTTTGCAGGTATAATGGAAGGACAACATAAGAGGACCACCTCTTATGGTTATAAAGAAGAATATTGGTGATAATGGTAAAAGTCTTGGTGAGTACATGCATGAATTCAAGAACCATTTTAGGAAATCAATAGATGAGAACAATAGTAAGACATGAAAAGTCAAAGAATCTAATGAGGTATTGGTTCAAGGAGAGACAATAGATGCTACTGTGCCTTCTCTTGATGCTAACATTTCTACATCAACCTAAAAGGTTGAGCATAGCCTTAGAGGGGGCACTGGATGAAGACAATAGATTATATCCAGCCCCTGATTCTACAAAATATGCTCATGTGAGCTTAGTTATGGTGTATACATACACTATGGAACCTATATTTGTGATCACAACATCTGAAGATTCATATCTGTGTTTCAATTTAACAAATAATTTCCTTCCATAGAGGGTGTCAATAAGTGCTAGCAGATTACCTACTATAAATTATATAACAATTAATGGATTCAAAATTTAAAACCATAATGATGTTAGATTGGATGATATTAATCTTGCAATCTTATGACTTTGCATTAGTTAGTTATAATTTTGTGTGATTTGAGAAAAAATATATTTTATAATTAAATATTATGGTTTAGGCATATAGAATATTCTTCAAATGGTGGCATTCAATATGAAAGCTTAATTCGACTAATGGTAGGATCTTTAGACACTTGACATGAAGGGGAAAAAATCTCACTATTTATAGTGGTATAAGAAATATTTATAACAATGTAATAGATTTGATAAAGTATCATGAATTATTTTTAGGAAGTGTGTAATTTTTTTTAACATTCTAATGGGTTTTTTTAATCTCTTAGAAAAGTTGTATTTGTATCATGGAAAATATGTTTGTCACTCCTAAACAATTTTATTAAGGTATCTTTTCTATGTAGACAACTCGACTCATTGTTTGAGTTCATGATATTGGAAACTGTAAGAATTTGCCTAAGGCAAAGAATAAAATGCCAAGATCTATAAGCTCAAGAGATAGCACAAGAGAGACAAAATATGATATGATCAAATGATCAAATAATGAATAGTAGATTGAATGATTGATTTAAAAAGTAGGAGTGCCTAAATATATAGGCAATGCAAGATAACTAGAAGATATGCAAGTGATAAGATCACAACTAGACATGGTGAAATCACATGTCCACCAAAGGTGGATCATCCTCCATTGTACATGAAAGTATGTGATACATGTGTAACATTGAGAGGATGATAATGTGATAAGAGCACTAAAGGTGGATCTCACACACAAAGAGATATGTGATGACAACTATCACACCTAAAGTGGAGATTCTCCTAACCATGTGCTAAAAAAAAATGCAAACTCCTAGGTGTCACAATGACAACTAATATGCAAATGCATTATCCTAAGTAAACTTAAGTAAAGTGTAATTAGTGAATATTTAATTACACCAACACCCCCCCTTAAGTGCAACTTAGGGGAATGCACTTAAGCTCACAATGCAAGATGGGTCCCGACTACTAGGCCATGTTAGGTACCCATGTACAATATGCAAGAGCAATAGATAATGCAATCTCTCATAAAGTGGAGAAAGAGGGAAAACCTCATGGGAAAAACCCTCCCCCCAAAAAAAGATGAATACAAGATGCATGCATGGATGGAGTAATCAAGACCCCCCAATTATGACATACATCATGCATATACAATAAAAAATCCCCCCAAAAGAAGGAAACAAGGAGACATGATATCCCCCTATAATGAGTAATCTCCTCCAAGGATGGTAAGTGCTTGAAGACAAAACATAGTCCAATGCCTACAAACAACATTTATCCTCTTAGGAAGAAGATATACCAATTATAGATGTAAGAAGGCTTCCCATTGTGGATAGGAAGTAGGAAGGGGAATCCAAATGAAGTATGATGTCTCTGAAGTATGCCAAAGTATCACCATGTTCTTGGTTGATGAATATGCCATGAACCAATCAAGAGAAATCCTAGTAGAAGGTGACAAAAAAGGAACCAATGATAACTGATCCACGTAAGAATTTGGATCAAACTCCAAAGACAAAGATGCCTCCTCAAATGAAGTAGGAAGAGATGCAAGAAAGCCCCCCCTCAATGTAGAATGTACACCCATGATAGATGTGCCTGGATCAATATGAAATTGCACCAAGAAAATTGAATAGTGTTCTTCCCCTTAGGAAGAAACAAGTCCATAGGTGTATCAATGAATCCTTCCCAATCTCTAGGAAGAATCCTCAAAATGTATGATGTCTCAGGAAACTGAATATGAATCTCCAACACATGAGTATGATCAAACTGAACCATGCAATGTGACATCTCAAGTGAAGGTTGAGACTCATGAAAACCAATCTCCAAAGACTCAAATATCTTCTTTGAAGATAAAGTGACCTCCTCCAACTGCTGCATCAAAGTATCCACAATCATGTCACCCTCGAAAGAATGATCAAGTAGAGAATGAATATGAGGGTCAGCATGTTCCCTCACAACAACTAAAGAAAGATCATCCTCAACAAAGAGAAGATGAATGTCATCAATGAAGTCTCCCAAATCTGAAATGTAGGACTCCACAAACAAACCTGCAATGTCTGTCAAGTAGTCATCCCATGGAACTATAACTGGAAGACAAGGAATATCTTGCTGCACTGAATCACAAGAGCAAGTGGCTATAGGAAGACACACATCATCAAGAGATGTGATCTCAGTAGGAGGGGAAGGAGCTGCAATTGGAGGTT
The DNA here is from genome assembly GCA_027943335.1 of Chamaecyparis obtusa. NCBI lineage: Eukaryota > Viridiplantae > Streptophyta > Pinopsida > Cupressales > Cupressaceae > Chamaecyparis > Chamaecyparis obtusa. Next base: position 228,176 of record BSBK01011580.1, on the reverse strand, counting down.
CTGGACATTTTGGAAGTGCAGGAATATGTGGATCTCCATACATTTCCCAAAAAATAGTCCAAAGATCAAGAATATTTTTTGTCTCATCTTCATAGTCATTAAGGGAATCTATAACATCCATATCCATATTCAAATAGATAACCTCAACAACTTCTGAGTAAGAGTCACAATTGTAAGAAGGACTTTTAGGTCTATACTCATACAAATAGGACAATAGGTTATGCTCACTAAGATGAGCAAGAACCAATTCACTCCATTGTTTATAGTTCCCTCTTGTCAACTTAAATAAACCATCCATGATGTAATTCTCACATGAAACAATGAGATAAAAAAAATCAATGCACCCCCCAAAATGCAATGAACCAAAGAACCCCCCAAAATGATGATTTTAGCACTTTATATATAGTGCATCTACAATTGCCACTTGCCAAAATGAACCAAAGTGGACTTCTAATTTTGATAATTACAACAGAAAATATGAAGCTATAGTAGACTAAAAAAAATAAGACACAAGATCTCTCAAGGATCTAACAAATTACAAGTGCCAAAAATAGGCCAAAATAGACCAAATTCTAAAAGTACTATGTCTACTTAGAATTTATCCAAACTAATACCAGAAAGTAGACAAAAAATCATTAACTTTTAAAAAAAATAGCACCTAAAAATGTGTCCATATGAGCCCGAACGAAGCCTCTAAAGTTGTAAAAATCAAGATTTGTGATTTTCAGAAAATATCAGAAATAGAGATAAAAAATCACTTGCACCATTGTGTAGATCATGAAATTCTACCCCCCCCCAAAAAAAATTGCTCCAAAAAAGGAGTCCTGATAATTGAGATATCGCTGTTTGAAAATCACCTCTGAAATTATTTTTCCTGGATCACCACCGCCGAACCTTAAAAATTGAAATGGCTCTAGATTTTACTTCAGATGTCTGATTTGGATGAAACAAAACTCAATTTAGGGGTTTTTGGACCTCCTCAATGTGATGCCAACCTTTGATTTGCACTAGCAAGCTCCAATTTTGACCTGCAATAAAAATCTTTCAAAATAGGCTATACAATGAAACTCCTATGGCTCTGATACCATGTAAGAATTTGTCTAAGGCAAATAATAAAATGCCAAGATCTAGAAGCTCAAGAGATAGCACAAGAGAGACAAAATATGATATGATCAAATGATCAAATAATGAATAGTAGATTGAATGATTGATTTACAAAGTAGGAGTGCCTAAATATATAGGCAATGCAAGATAACTAGAAGATATGCAAGTGATAAGATCACAACTAGACATGGTGGAATCACATGTCCACCAAAGGTGGATCACCCTCCATTGTACATGAAAGTATGTGATACATTTGTAACAATGAGAGGATGATAATGTGATAAGAGCACTAAAGGTGGATCTCACACACAAAGAGGTATGTGATGACAACTATCACACCTAAAGTGGAGATTCTCCTAACCATGTGCTAAAAAGAAATGCAAACTTATAGGTGTCACAATGACAACTAATATGCAAATATATTATCCTAAGTAAACTTAAGTAAAGTGTAATTAGTGAATATTTAATTACACCAACAGGAACCATTTATGATTTTTTTGTATTACTTTTGGCTATATATTTGAGCTTGGGGTAGAAATATAATAAGTTAAAATTTTAAGTTGTAGAAATAAAAAAGTACCGAGAAATACATTGGGAGAACTTGTATTAATGTAAGTCTTTTGATAAATTGATAAAATTTTTGGATCTTTTGGTTGTGGACTTGTTTTCTCTTAATGGTTTTTTGATCTCCATCTTTGATTGATTGACCACTATTATGTTTGAGTGATTTGAGCTTCAATCTACTTTCACTTGTAAGATATATCATATTTCTACAACTAACGATGAGTACTAAGTCCTAAAATTTTTTTAAAAAAAAATTAGACAATTTTTTAACTATTTTGACTAAATAATCTATCTTAATTTTGAACCCAAGAAAGCCTCGATCTTTTGATAAACTATAAATGAAATATAATCTAGTATACAATTTTCTTCAACAATAATAGTTGTATGTAATGCCCAAAAGTTGAGCAAAACACAACTACAAAATTTTCTAAAACCTATAAAACAAGCACACTAATGCAACCAACAAAATAATTCTAACTAGCGAAAGTCTCTACATGCACGCGAAATGGTGCAAAGAGAAAACTGATGACATGAAACATTGAAGTGTCTAACAACACCCCAAGGGTCAAACCATACCAGGTTGAGAAAGTTTGACCAAGTTTGACCAAAATTCAACCTTAACAAACAACTCTAAACAAAACTACAAGGTTCCCTAGACTACTAGCTTTGACCGGCATGCAAATTGGGATAGTTGACTAAAAGTCAACTAGAGTTGACCAAAAGTCAACCATCACTGAAATATGCACAACTAAGGTAAAAAGGTACAAAAGTGCAACCATGAATACTTGGGCATGCATACCGAGGCATTTGACCAAGGTTTGACTGAGAGTTGACCAAAAAGTCAACTATGCACGAAAGTTAGCCTTCAAGTCTAAAGAGGCCATTAAGACCCTAGACGAGGCCCAAGGATGATAATAGATCAATTGAAAATATCTGGTCTGAATTAAATATTAAACTAATAAATAAACCTACAACAAAATAAATCTACACCAATAAGATTATCAACTTAATTAATAAAACTAATTGCATAATTAGTTTCCCCCTTTTTTTCAAATTTAATATTTGATAAACTAATATAATTTTATTTTAACAAACCTAAATTAGAACATAATACTAGATTTAAAAACTATTTATTTTAACACTATATCTATCTTTGGTAAATCCAAATTTAAATAAGTATAATCTAAATTTGATTTAACAATAAACTTAAATCAATAAACATTTAACTTTAAAATAATTAAACTGTAAACTACATATTGTAGATTAACTATTTTAAATTATAAAATTTATCAACTTTATAAACAAAACAAACACCATACTAATTTGAAAAGAAATGAGATTTATATAAATAAAATAAATACCACTAAATCTAAAACTAAAGTCCAACTTAATAAAATAATGTTTAATTTCTAACATTTATTAACATGTAAAATATAAATTTAAACTTTAAAATAATAAAACTTCGAAGTATATATATATATATATATATATATATATATATATATATATATATATATATATATATAAAAGCTATGGTAACTTAAATCTTAATTTTAATGCCAACCAAATAAAATTTATTTAAATAAAATACCAATAGACTAATTTAACTTCAAACATTTCCGATTATGCCTAATTAGAAATGAAATAAACTAATCTAATCTAACTTATCACAAGAATATACAAGTAAAAATTTTAAGTAATTAAAAAGCATTAAAATAAAGTAACTTATTAAATGCAACACTTACAATGTTATATTTTTTGAATTTACAACATATAAAAGAGCGAAAACTATGATGTGTAAATTTTTTAAAAAAAAAAACAATCCAAAGTAATCGGATAAAACTAACTTCGGAGTTATGAATATAAGACATTTTCATTTTAATAATCTTAAGTTTTTGACTCTCTAAAAAAATCTTTGGCAAAGGTTTATTTTTAAAATGCTGTTGCTGCACGCTTTACCTGCTCCGCCGAGGTTCGGCCAGCATGAGGAGGGAGAATAAAATTCAATTTTATTTAGATTTTTATCTCACATAATATCTATTTTGTTTCAAAGATAAAATAAGCAAACTATTTAATGACTGGTAAAAATAATATTACCGATAAAAAATATATTACTGTACCCCAAAACAGGGGTAGTTAGCAATAATTTAAAAAAAAAAAAATTTCATAAATGATATCTATAATATAACATAAACAACTTGTGATATAAAAATTTTCATTTCCAAAATATATTTTTTTATATATTTTTTTAAGAAAATTTCTAAGTATAAATAAAATAAAACAATTTTTTTAATTTTCTTTTACAAATAAAATTTATTTAAAATAATCCATATCAACAATAAGTACAGATATCCATATAATTTATTTTGTGCAATATACAAGAGGAATTGAAAATGATCATTAATTTAACTAATAACAACACATAATCAAATTTTTGCCCAAACATACCACAAATTTTATTTTCACAATATTGTAAAATTTTCTCACCAAATTTTCCTAAGTTCAAATAACTCTTGCATATACATATAATGAAATTTCTTTTTTTATTTTTTTTACACAAGTGCCATAATAGATTATTTATTCTTATTTTCTAAAAACATTCTTTCGATAATATATTAAAATTAAAGTTTATATTACATCAGAATCCCTGAATCCAAATTGCGACATAAGCTTAAAAGATGAAATTTACAACAAATTTTCAAACAGAAATATTCTCTAAGTCCACAAATCCTACAAGCTCTACATCCCGCTAAGTACCTGTGATTACGAGGTTGACCATGGAGGCTCACCTCCCAACCTAGGCCTTTTCAAGGCCACCCCCGAGCTAGGGAATCCAATATGAAATGAGGTACAAACAGACAACCATAGCATGAAGGAAACAAGCAAGACACAAAGACAATCATATGATATTACCATCTCAGTTTTACAAGGGGAATACCTCTAAGAGACCTTCTTGAAAATGGGGTAGAGGTGGACTACCAGGTGGAGAAGCGATAACAAAATACAAATGTCCCAAGCGACACATGGACTTGGGAAAATCATCTCCAAGAGATTTAGTCTAACTCTCCTTATGCCTCTTAGGTGCCCGTAGGCCATGCTTGGCATCATGGGTATCGTGGAACCCCATATTTTATCCCTCCACACATGGGAGACTCTACACATTCTGGGTCTGCATCCTACTACCCCCTTCAAAGTTCCTCCACCCTCCCTGGAGTGAGTAGCCTTGAAGAAACCCATCCCAAAATGAAATCACAAAGTAAAAATAACATTTTTACCAAACATAAATTTTACAACATGAACTAATAAAAGCCATGGACTCCATTAATGGAGCTCCAAGTTCAAACACAAGCATGAAAGAACAAAAAGAATAACACAAGGACCAACTTTACTCCAAACAAGATGAAAGTTTGAAAACTTGAACTCCTTCCAAAACTAGCCTTCTCCTAAGCTCTTCCTAAAAAGAATGGTCTCCAAATCTAGAGAGTGGGTGAACAACTAAACCCTTCTCCAAGTTTTCCCTATATAGGCCAAACTCCTAAAATCTAGGAGCCAATCAGAAGAGAAGAAGAAACTTCCATTCTCTTCTTCCCATTTGCCTTCCTTCACCATAAATGGAGTTGAATGCAAGTTTGGGAAGAAGAGAGAGGTTAACCAAAACCTCACAACTCTTCAAATCCGTCCAACTTTGAAATCTTGACTTTAGGGGAGTCATAAATAAGTTTGAAGGCTCTTAATGGGCTGAAAAAGACCCCTAACCCCTAAGGTATCAATTTGGGTAGCTAAAATTGACCCCAGTTAACCTATGTGAGCCCATATGACCCTCCTAAATTCCACCTAAAGTTTACCCACGGATTTCAAGTCTTGGTTGACTATCTAGAAACTTCCCAACCCAAGGTAAGTTGATCCTATCCTAAGGTTATTGCCTAGTCAAAGCCCTCGACCCAAACAAATATTAAATATTAACCATGCCAAAACATAAGCCACAATTTGCCAAATTTGACACATTTAATTAAAACAATGACATGGCTAATTCAAATAGACTTAAACTAAATTAGATATACACATGCAAACCACTTTCATGAATAAAAGACTAAACAACGAGGTCCATGTTTCTTTATACAAAGAGGACCTTGGCATGCATGGTATAAACATAGGTTCCAATACTGGATGCCCACATTTAGATCCATGGTCAACTTATCCTACACACTCATTGCACACATCAGTAGGTCCAATCAACATGATATAAATACAATACATCATCAATACTACATGGTTTAAAACTATGTCTATGAATCAATCAACTAAGCATAACTTTGGTTTTCTAAACCAACTTTTCATTGAAATAGTTTTAAAACATCATATAACATCATATGTAACATAATCATAATTGAAACTAAATCAAAACATGTAGTATCTTGAGTGTACCCTGATTACATAATTAGGTACCGAACATATAGCATAGGATTCAAAAGATCCTTAAATACATAAGTGTCTCAAATAGTCAGGTGTTTTTGTAAAATAAGTACTGAAAATATGAAAAATAAAATAGTATAAATATGACTGTCTGATAGGTCTCACATCTACCCCCACTAGGCATGAACCTCCTCCTTGAGTTCATCAAAGAGGTGAGGGTACCATGATCTCATCTGTGCTGCATCCTCCCATGAAGCTGTAACCTCGTCATAACAAACCCATTGGACCCTAACCTAGTCCAGTGCCCTTCCTCGAAGTGCTAGGGTTCATCATGCCAAAATACATATGGGCTCCAATGCCAGCTGTCCATCTGACTCTACCTGCAAGGCATCCTAATCTATCACATGGGCCTCATCATAAACATACTTCTGCAAAATTGAAACTTGAAACACATCATGGATGCGTGATAGGCTAAGTGGAAAAGCTAAATGGTAAGCAATTGGTCCTATCCTCTCAAGGATTTCAAAAGGTCCAACATAACGAGGTGCTAGCTTAGAGCCCTTTCCAAAATGGATTGGACTCTTATGCGGTCGCACTCTAAAAAAGACATTGTCACCAACTAAGTAGGCTTGATCGATCCTCTTCACATCAGCATACTTCTTCTATCTATCTTGAGCCTCTCCAAGATGTTGCCTAATCAAGGTCACCTACTACTCCATATCTCTAACTAACTCAGGAGCAATAGAAACTCTATCCTTGATCCTATCCCAACTGAGTGGTGTTGTGCAAGGTCTTCCATAAAGAGTGTGGTATGGAGGCATACCAAAGGACATATGATATCCATTATTATAGGAAAACTCCACTAAGTATAGGCATTCCTTCCACTAGGTCTGATGGTCCATAACATACATATGAAGCATGTCCTCTAACACCCAATTGACCCTTTTGGTCTGTCCATCTGTCTCAGGGTGATAGGTCGTACTAAAATTGAGCCTAGTGCTCAATGTTGCTTGTAATTCTCTCCAAAAGGATGAAGTGAAGAGAGAATCTCTATCTGAGATGATCTTACGAGGTACACCATGCACTCTTTAAGGAATTACTACACCCTATTCTAGTGTAGCAAGGGATACACCCCAAAATATTTATCATACAAGCTAGATTACTTCCAAATAGGATACCTCTAAAATTCCAAGTGTATGGTCAACATGATCAAGTAGAATGAAAATCCTATACCACATCCTTCCTAAAACATAGACACAAGCTAGTATGTTCTCTCTAGTGCTCCCCCTTTCCATACTATAATTGGTCCACAATGTTAGAATCACATACATAAGACAGGCTAGCAATAAAAGAATAAGGATATTTAGGATAGTCACCAAGATCAAATAGTAAACTCAAATGGGGAAATTGTTAATTTCATCAGTAAATTAAAAAAAATGAGCTCAATTCAATAATAAGTTAAATGTGTCAACTAACACACAAAGATAAATTTTTTTTTTTTTTTTGGTGACTAACTCCCACATAAAGGAAATAACCAAATAAATAAAATGTTGGCCTACACAACATGTGGAAAGACCCACCTTAAAAGAAATAAAAAGAAGGAAGTCAAAAGAACCATCCACAAACATTGCGAGAGAACTTAGTCACGAAAGAGGGAGAACCACCATTGAATACTGAGGACACCACTCCTTACCAATGTTGGAGAACATACCCAACATACCCAACATACACTCATTGAACAACTTTCCATCACAAATTATACTTAAGCATTACAATAATCATTCTAGTTGAAACAATATCCTTCTCCTTCAAATTTCTTTTCCAACTTGATGCAGAAGTTTTAATGGGAAACACAATAGTTCAAGGTCTCAAGTGTTGAAACCATGCTCTGATACCAAAATGTCATGCCCAAAAGTTAAGCAAAACACAACTATAAAATTTTCTAAAACTTATAAAACAAGCACACTAATGCAACTAAGAAAATAATTCTAACTAGCGAAAGTCTCTACATGCACGCAAAATGGTGTAGAGAGAAAATTGATGATAGGAAACTTTGGTGCTCTTCAAAGCTAGGGGATTGATTAAGGCATATCACAATAGAAATTAAAATTTATTAGCCGATTATAATTAGATATGGTTAAATCTGGATATTTGCAACTTATGGTCCTATGATGTTAATAGTAGTATTATAGCACTATAGCAATCACATTTTTAGTTTCTGTGCTATCCTCTGCCTGAATATGAATGATGCTCTTAGCTATTATGAATCAGCTTTTGAAATATGTTGGCATATTCAAATCGGTTGTCTTCACAAGTTAAGTTTATTTGGCTATAACATATTATTCTCTTTTTAATATTCTAGAGATATTGCATATCCAAAAAGGCCCCCTCACGGTAAAGGTTTGATATTGATGTCCCTACCTTAATATAGATCTAGCTATATTTTATAATTCTCTATTTTATGCAGCATTTAGCCCAATGCATAATTCATGGTTCTGTGTAGCCTCTTCACATGCTATTAGCTTTAGATCAAAGATATTTTAATATCACTTATTTGTATTACTAACCCCCTAGTCAAAATCTTTTTAGCAAAGTATTCTTAGAAATTTGAATTTATAAATATTTTTGGAGATTCAATACCAATAAGCATATTTCCTATTACTAGATCTTGATCACAAAGGATATAATTTTAGAATGAATAAAAGGTACTATCCAGAAATATTATGCATTGACATGTCATATCGTACCTTTTCAGCATTAAGGGTATCATCTAGCATCTAAAGGATTAACTTAATTTTCATTAAGTAAAGATTAAATAACATTGGGCTTAAGCTAGTTTTACAAAGGAGTATACTTCTCATAATAGCATGTTGGTAGTCCTATTGATCTTGCCCAAGAAAGTGGGCATCAAATACTACATCTTTTTAGAACATGATGATACATTTACAGGTAAAGTTCTCCTCCTTTAAACATTGTCTCTATCATTTAAATGTAGCTATCCTTTCTCTCATATTTTTTGATACAACATATTCTTATTATGATGTTACAAACAAAGATCTTAGTCAAAGCTCAAAATTTTTAGGTCATATATGTTTTGGTGATTTTTTGAGGAGTCTTTGGTAGGACAGGACAACCAGGACACAATCTCATATGATCGACAGATAACCTTGCAAAATCCTAACTTTATTAGGTTCTAGCTTTTAAGCTCTTTAGAAGGAAAGCTAAATTGAAAAATCATTTTAGCATAGACTAGATAAGAGTAAACTCATACTTGGCGTGTTAAAATTATAATATGAATTCGGTCGTGGAGGGTATGCCCTCCTTAATCTTATGTAGCAATTCCGGATTGCGGTCCCGGGCAAGGCTGGGGGTTTTCTCAACCACGCTCTTTCCTACTAGCGCCTGCATTGAGTGGGGATTTGTATCTTTTCTGATTAATAAAATTTCAGCTTCGACCTTTTACCGATCAAAAAAATAAAAAATAAAAAAAAATCTTAATTTTAATGCCAACCAAATAAAATTTATTTAAATAAAATACCAATAGACTAATTTAAATTCAAACATTTCCTATTATGCCTAATTAGAAATAAAATAAACTAATCTAATCTAACTTATCACAAGAATATACAAGTAAAATTTTTAAGTAATTAAAAAGCATTAAAATAAAGTAACTTATTAAATGCAACACTTACAATGTTAAATTTTTTAAATTTAAACATATAAAAGAACGAAAACTATGCTATGTAAATTTAAAAAAACAAAAACAATCCAAAGTAATCTAATAAAACTAACTCGGAGTAATGAATATAAGACATTTTCATTTTAACAATCTTAAGTTTTTGACTCTCTAAAAAAAATCTCTAGCAAAGTTTGTTTTTTAAAATGTTGTTGCTGCACGCTTTACGTACTCTGTCGAGCCTCCCATCCAACGCGCATGGCCAAACGGGCCAACGTGAGCTGGGAGAATAAAATTCAATTTTACTTAATTTTTATCTCACATAATATTTATTTTGTTTAAAAGATAAAATAAGCAAACTATTTAATGACTGGTAAAAAAAAGATTACTGTACCCCAAAATAGGGGGTAGTTAGCAATAATTTTTTTTAAAATAATTTCATAAATGATATCTATAATATAACATAAACAATCTGTGATATAAAAATTTTCATTTCCAAAATATTTTTTAAAGAAAATTTCTAAGTATAAATAAAATAAAATAATTTAAATATTAAAACAAATTTTTTTATTTTCTTTTACAAATAAAATTTATTTAAAATAATTCATATCAACAATACGTTTAGATATCCATATAATTTATTTTGTGCAATATACAAGAGGAATTGAAAATGATCATTAATTTAACTAATAGCTGTTACCCTAATTTTCATATGCATGCAAATTTGACCAATTCCCATCTCAAGGTCTCTGTTTTTACCCTGCCAAGCACCTCAGAAAATTTCATAGCTTTATGTCCTGTTCTCTGGTCTCTGCAAGCTTTCTAACTTTCTAGTCTGTAGGTCAAAAAATTCATAAAAGTAGCCGTTGTAGGCTTAAAACCCCAGGTAGCCCTTTGGCGTGATATATTTTCAAGTTACTTTATTGGCCACTTAAAATCCTAAATGCCCATATGCGCTTTAATCCTATTGGCTGGTCGCAGATTCTCATGTTTCTCTGGTAGTGATCTTTCCCTCTCAGCGATTCAGTGACTGCATGATTCTCATAGTCGCTAAGTGTTTCACGGTTAAGTCCTCAACGGTTAGCGATTCAGCGAGTGGTTAGCCTTCCCTTGGTCACGTAATCGCTAAGTTCTTTGGTGGTCTCAAGATTGTGGGGTCCCAGTTGATGAGATCAACGCTTGTCGTAAGATCTCATAGCATGTGTCAGAGGCTCGTGATCTTACGACAACCGTCGATCTTTCCTTTTCTTAGTGCTTCATGCCTTTGTGGGTCCATTGCCACGGTGTCCTATGTGGAGGTATTTCATTGGTCAAAGGGAGATGACTTGTAATTTGTCAGCGGTCCCAGTTGTCAGGCCTCTTTTGATCTAACGGCTAGTGTGTTTTCTCATGAAAAGTGTTAAAGGTATGCAATTTTCAGACTGTCGTTGATTTTTCCTATTGACGTAACTCTTCATGCCTGGCAGGTCCACTGCTACATGTATTCAAATGGCAGCTTCTGATTGGTCCACATGTGTTGAGTTAGCTTATTCGTCAGTGGGACCAAGTTCTTTCAGCGGTCAGAGGCTTTGACATCTGCAGAGGATCGACGACTGTTGTATGTTTACGAGGCTATGTGTCAAACCATGAGATCATGCAATGACCGTTGATCTTGCTTTATCTCAGAGCATTCTCGGTGGGTCTTTTCTTGCTGATGTGTTCGCTTCCTATTGGTTGCTAGGTGATGATGAGGACTTCCAAGTGGACCGATGTGTCAGAGGGGACCCAGTCTAATATAGATCTATGGCTGGCATAAAGGCACAAGGAATATTTGGGGGCCATGAGATCTTGCGCCCACCGTTGGATCAAAATCTTGTCTTAAGTGGGACCGATGTCAGGACTTGCCGAGGTGTAGGCTTACAGGGCAATCAAGGGCGAATAAAGGAATGACATGTGGTGGTTCTGGGCCCAGGGTTAAGGGTATTCTGTGAATCAGTGACTAAAGAGCTTTCCATGTTCGCCAGACTTAACTGAGGTCAACTATAAACAACTCTACGACTGAAGGAAAAGGGTAACCCGAGGTAGACTTAAAGTTAGATTTGCAGTCAGATGCCGAGCCTGGGTAAATAAGAAGATTTGACGGTCATGTTTTAAAGTGAGATTAAGTTTTAAACATCGACCGTCGATGGAGGAAAGGTTTGGCACCACCTGTTAGCCATTATTATTTAAATTCAAATATATTCCTGCAGGGTTTCGGCTAGGTTTTTTGAACCAGTAGTCAATTGTGACAGAATTAGTGGATGGAATTTATATCTTCAAGATGTTTGCAGTTGAGGAAGATGATGAAAGGGGTCTGGGTGGCTATCTTTGGTCATTTCTTGTTTTCTAAGAGTACCAAATCAGTGCATTCATGGTGAGACTTTGTGCAAAGAGGTAGATAGGTTCGGGTTGCTTGTCTGCAAGTTGATTTCCAATACAGAGATGGGCACAAATATCTGATTAGCTATGATTTTTGCAGAGATATATTTATGATCAAATTTGATCGGCTAGGGTTTGATTATTGTATTGAAAACCATGTAACCCTAGTTAGTTTTTGACTCTTGCCTGTGTGCAAAGGAGTATGTATATATTGTATTTTTTGAACCTTAGAGTGGAGAGTTGGACAATTTGTAGAAGAAATTCATCTTTTCTTAAGGGTCATCTATGGTATCATTTCTACCCTCTGGCTTATATAGTTGTATTTCTCCCATTGATGATTCAGATATTGCAGAGGTACTTTGTGACAATCCTTCATGTCCCTATGCTTCCTTGTCTAAATTATCTCTTATTGGATTAAAGTATATGATGTTTTTCAGTGATATCTTAGGGTTCTTGATCCCTCTTGCTTTTTGTAATTTTGTGTGTTATTGTGTTTGATCTGATTTAGATGCTTTTGTGGGTATACTTTAGCCCCCTAACAATCTTGTCTCAACCCTACACCGAGTTGCAGAAGTGAATGTCTGCTTGCAGGTCATAAATTATTTCTTATGTTCAGACCCTTCTATGAAATACTTATGCAAGCCTATTCAGTAAGTTGTGACCTACTAGACCTAAGCCTTTCATTGATTCCATTTCTCTATACTAAGATCCAAACCCTAATTTTGGTGTATCACCTAGTAGGTAGTTTGCTTTCAGTCTTTTCCCTTTCCAAGCATTCCTTCTATCCCTTTCCCTTAAAAGTTTTACTTTTTTCATGTCTAGAAGGAAATTAAGATGATTATCTAAGAGGAACCAGCCTAGAACTTGGAGGTCTCATCTCAGTTAGCATAGGTCCCACAACCTGGAGATGATTCCCATGTTATACTAGGTTATCAAGACTACGAGAGCTTGAAACAAGGGTGCAAACTTAGTGTATAACAATTCTAGCATGTCTGGTGGGACTACACAAGAAGTTCATTGTTTGAAGGTTATGTTATCTCTGATATACAGATTGCATGACGCAGGCTTTTAGAAGTTGTTTCTATCAAGTATATCTGGTGACTCCACTAGTTTCAAAGATTTAGGCCAACCTTGTTTAAGGTTTATGAGAAAGATTGAGACCAGAAGCTCAAAGCCCACCAAATTTTCAAAGTTTCCCTCAAGAAGAAGTCACAAAGGCAGGTCAACTCAAAGAACATCCCCTGTAAGGAGAGTTCAATCAACACCTCCTGATACCTCAGAAAGGAGACCTTTTCCCTTTCATTCCAGAAGAAGAGGCAGGTCTCTAACCAGGGATCTAGAAGAGGATTCAAATCCAGCGATGAATACAGCTCATATAGTTGTCAATCTTCAGATTCCAGCTCCTACAATGGCTAGACCATTTGCCTTTGCACCATTCAATCAAGGGAGTCCATTAGCATTTTCTCAACATCATGATGTGCCCTTGGTGGCACTAAAGAGTATACCTAATTTCACTGGTGAAGGGCAAACAACTGCTTTTGAACACATAAGAGATGTGACCACCATCTACAGCATACACAACATAACCCAAGAAGATGTGGCCACCAAATTATTAGCAGCCTCTCTAAAAGGTAAGGCTCTTGAATGGTTTAGAACTCTAACTGTTGGTTTGATTACTTCATGGGATGAATTAGGAGATGCATTGAGTAAACATTTTGAGGATAAATCAGATAACTTGTCTCTAGTTGAGTAGTTAACAACTATTAAGAAAGACCCTCAAGAGAAAATGACAGATTACAATGATAGATTTCTCAAAACATGGAATAGAATTCCAGTCTCAGTAAGACCATCAGCTAACCATGCTTTCCTCTACTACTTGCAAAGCTTGAATGGTCAAATTTCTATCATGATCGAGTCTATGGGTGGTACTTCTTTACCCCAAGCTTTTGACATAGCTGTCAGGGCTGAAAATTGTTTAATCCAAGCAAGCATGATTACTAAAAGGCCACCAATGCCCATCTTTCCTATCCTTCAACCTATTGCACCTGCCCAAGTACCCCCATTTACCCCTATTCCCACCATATTAGCACCTTAGGCTAGTACTAGTGGTTAAGAGATGAGAACAAGTTTCTCTCAAGAGCTACAAGAGATAAAGAATAGCCAACAAAGAAGTCAGCAAGAAATGACCAACTTGTTGTAGACCTTGACTAAAGAGGTCACAAATTTGAAGAAACAAGGTCAAGGAATCAAACCACCATTTTAGTCACAAGGCCAAAGTCCTAATCAGCAATATCAAAATCAAGGACAACCTTATCAACAAAATAGGCCACCATACCAAAGAGGTTATCAAGGACAAAGACAAAGTTTTAACCAAAGACCATTCCAACCATATAACCCTGCACCTCTCAATTTTGCAAATCCAGTGAGGGATATGGTTCCTAGTCAAAACAATTGGGCTATGGACAATGAATGGTGTTTTCCTTACAATCAGCCCCACAATCAGGTTACATGTTCAAATGGATGGATGAACCAAGCTCTAATGGTTAAAAATGCTTCACAAGCTCAATCAAAGGCTTCATCCAGTGGGTCAGTTCCTCAACCTACTGAAGAAGTTGCAAAGCCAGTGTTGGTTAACACTGATCAAGAAAAGGAGGCTCTAAGTAGTAACTCCAAAGGAAATGCCACACAAGGTAGGAATTCAAAGCCACCTCCCTTTTATGTATATCTAATTATTGGAAAATCTTTAGTGCATAATTGTATGGTAGATAGTGGGGCTACTAGCACTGTAATGCCCAAGATAGTAGCTGACCAATTAGGACTGAAATATGAACCCTATTAAAAGAAAGTTACACAACTTGATGGATCCTCAGTCAATACTATAGGTGTGGCTAAGGATACCAATCTAATCCTTCATGCTAGTCCTAATTTCTCCATCCTCCTGGATATATACATCATAGATCTCCTTGCATTATTTGCTATATGTCTTTCAAGGGAGTTTATAGCCAAGATAGGAGGCTACCTATCTTCTGACTGGTCTAACATGCTATTTCATACAAGGCATGGGACCAAGGTCACCATTAAGTCAGAACCATTGGTAGCACACCATATAGAGCCATATGTGTCCAATACCATCAATGTAAATTGCCCTATATTTGATGACAGTGACTTCCAAACCGCTAGTGAAGCATGCACAAAGATAGAGAGTATCCTTGATATTTTTCTAGATGAAAGAGCTTCAGAGGCCCAAGAAAGTCTTGTTTGAGAAGTTATTTGATGCAAGAAAGTGGATCCATAGAGCCAAGCCTTATCAAGGAAGATACTGATTCAGAAAATCAGAATAATCAAGTTTGGGAACTATTTTTTGTTGGAGCTAGAAGTAGGCATGGTTCTGGAGGTGTTGCTATGTTAGTGTCCCTAAGAGGAGAAAGGTATTATACTACCTTTAGATTTAGTTTCTCCTGCATTAGCAATACTGCAGAGTATGAAAGTCTAGTCAATGGACTAGAGTGGGCTAGAAGAAGAGGGCTTAAGGCCTTAAAAGTTTATGGTGACAGTGAGTTAGTTGTCAGCCAAGTAAGAGGGATAAGTGCAACAAAAAATGATACTTTGAGAGCATACACGCATAGAGTTTGGGATGCAATTGAAGATTTCTGTGCTTTCAATATTGTTGCTATCCCTAGGAAGCTAAATCAAAATGCAAATAGGTTAGCTGCTGTTGGGTCTCAGTATGATATTCCAAATAGCATTTCAAAAGAAATGGATCAACAACATATCAAAGTGATTATCAGACCATCTATTCTTGCTAATGATGTCAATTGGCAAGTGTTTGACAATGATGAACAAATTTTGCAATTCTTGTTTGAAGAAGATGTTTTTTCAGAATACAACCAAGATAGGCTATCACAGAACTATGGTGATCAAGTGATACAACTTAAGTCTAATAAGATGCCTAGAGGTCTTGTCACCTTGGAGACTGTCTTCAACAAGGATGATGAAGTCAAGAAAAATAAAACTGGCCTGGTAATCCAACAAGAACATTGTGTTGAACTAGGGTTGGAACTAGGTAAGAGCTTACAATTTGGAAAAGTGAACACTGAATTGGAAAAGAAAGCTTACACTTAGCTATTCAGAGAATTTAGTGATGTTTTTGCATGGCAGTATGAGGACCTCAAGGGTTTTGATCCTACCCTTGCTCAGCACACTATTGAATTAGAACCTAATGCCAGACTAGTGAGGCAAAAGCAAAGGCCTATTAATCCCAAGCTTGAGCCACTTATGCATAAAGAACTACTCAAATTAATAGAAAGTGGTATCATCTACCCCATCAAGCATACTAGTTGGGTTTCCAACCTTGTTCTTGTCAGGAAGAAGAATGGGGAGCTGAGGTTATGTGTTGAATTTAGGGATCTTAACAGAGCCTCTCTAAAAGACTGCCATCCACTACCCTCCATGGAACAAATCTTACAATGTGTCTTTGGATCTGAGAGATTTTCATTATTGGATGGCTATTCAGGATACAATCAGATCTTAGTGAATGAAGAGGATCAATATAAGACTGCATTTACAACCAAGTGGAGAACCATGGCTTATCAAAAGATGCCCTTTAGTTTGTCAAATGCAGGTGCCACATTTCAAAAGGCAATGGATATGGCCTTTAAGAGCCTAATGTACAAGTTTGTGTTGGTCTACTTAGATGACATAATTGTCTATTCAAAGCATGTAGTAGATCACATCAAACATTTAAGGAATATTTTTGAAAGGTGTAGAGAATTTGGGATATCTCTTAATCCCAAGAAATGTGTGTTTGGAGTTCATGAAGGAAAATTGTTGGGATATGTAGTATCCAAAGAAGGAATTATAGTGGATCCTAAAAGAATTATAGCTATCCTAGAGCTACCCCTACCACATCACAAGAAAAGTCTCCAATCTTTCATAGGAAAGATTAAATGGGGTATAGATTTCATTGGAATGATCAGCCAATCAGAACAGAGCAACCTTTCATTAAATGGGGTATAGATTTCATTGGAATGATCAATCCTCCATCTAGTGTAGGACATAAATGGATAATTACTGCAACTGATTACTTCACCAGATGGACAGAAGCAATTGCTTTAAAAGAAGCCAATGAAAATGCTATGTTGAGTTTTTATGATGATATAATCCATAGATTTGGCATTCCAGATTCCATCATACCAGATAATGCATTGGCATTCATAGGCCTCAAAGTCTCAGAGTGGGCAGTCAAGAATGGCATCTATTTGAATACAAGTTCTAACTATTACCCTCAAGGCAATGGTTTGGCAGAATCAACGAATAAGAACTTGATTAGGATAATCAAGAAGACTCTGCAAGACAATCAGAGGGATTGGCATACAAAACTCAGGTCTGCCTTGTGGTTAGACAAAATTACCCCAAAGAAAATCATTAGTAATTCCCCTTATGTGCTAGTGTATGGCAGAGAGGCCAAGTTGTCTATCTTAGTTGAATTGCCAGCTCTGGACTTGGCTACTCAGTATGACCTATTTGAAGAGGGAGATCCCTTGCAGATCAGATATGCTCAGTTGATGGAATTAGAAGAGATCAGAGACAAATCAATGCAAGATAAGGAGTTCCATTAGATTCAAACAAAGAAAAGTTTTGATAAGAGAGCCAGGGTCAGGAATTTCAAAGTTGGACATGTAGTTCTCAAATGGGATGAATTCAAATCCAAGCCTAGAAGACATACTAAATTTGATTCATTTTGGGGTGGACCATTTGTTATAATAGAGTGCAAGGGGTCTAATGCTTTTCAACTATCAACCCTTGAAGGAGATGCCTTACCAATATCAGTGAATGGTTTCCACTTGAAGCCCTGCTTTGAGGTTAATCCCTCTCTATGAATTTTGTAAATATGCTTTCCCCTACTTTCTTTCCCTATTTTCTAGGTTAGTTTCCTGCTTTCCAAGAAGTGTCAGTGCACAAGTTTTCCTCTTTGGTTCTAGTCTTGTCTCCCTGTGAGAAATTTTGATTTTTGATGACCCCATGCCCAATGGATTGTCATAGGCCACTGGTTTTCCATGTCTAGTAGGCTGACATCCAGCAGAAATTGCCAAAATGTTACCCTAATTTTCATATGCATGCAAATTTGACCAATTTGCATCTCAAGGTCTCTATTTTTACCTTGCCAAGCACCTCAAAAAATTTCATAGCTCTATGTATTGTTCTTTGGTCTTTGTAAGCTTTCTAACTTTCTGGTTTGTAGGTCAAAAAATTCATAAAAGTAGCTGTTGTAGGCTTACAACCCTAGGTAGCCCTTTGCCCTCATATATTTTCAAGTTACTTTATCAGCCACTTAAAATCCTAAATTCCCATGTGTGCTTTAATCCCATTGGCTGGTCGCAGATTCTCATGTTCCTCTGGCGGTGATCTTTCCCTCTCAGCAATTCAATGACTGCATGATTCTCATAGTCGCTAAGTGTTTCACGGTTAAGTCCTCAACAATTAGCAATTCAACGATCAGTTAGCCTTTTCTTGGCCACGTAATCGCTGAGTTCTTTGGTGGTCTCAAGATTGTGGGGTCCCAGTTGATGAGATCAATGGTTGTCGTAAGATCTCATAGCATGTGTCAAAGGCTCGCGATCTTACGACAACCATTGATCTTTCCTTTTCTCAGCGCTTCATGCCTTTGTGGGTCCATTGCCATGGTGTCCTATGTGGAGGTATTTCATTGATTGAAGGGAGATGACTTGTAATTTGTCAGCGGGCCCGGTTGTTAGGCCTCTTTTGATCTAACGACCGGCGTGTTTTCTCATGAAATGTGTCAGAGGTATGAAATTTTTAGATTGCCATTGATTTCTCCTAGAGATGTAACTCTTCATGCCTGGCGGGTCCACTGCTACGTGTACTCAAATGGCAGCTTCTGATTGGTCCACATGTGCCGAGTTAGCTTATTCATCAGTGGGACCAAGTTCTTTCAGCGATCAGAGGCTCTAACATATGTAGAGGATTGACGACTGTCATATGTTCACGAGGCTATGTGTCAGACCATGAGATCATGCGATGATCATTGATCTTGCTTTATCTCAAAGCATTCTCAGTGGGTCCTTTCTTGCTGATGTCTTCACTTCCTATTGGTTGCTGCATGATGATGAGGACTTCCAGGTGGACCGATGTGTCAGAGGGGTCCCGGTCTAATATAGATCTATGACTGGTGTAAAGGTGCAAGGAATATTCAGGGGCCATGAGATCTTGCGCCCACCATTGGATCAGAATCTTGTCTTAAGTGGGACCGATGTCAGGACTTGCTGAGGTGTAGGCTTACAGGGTAATCAAGGGCAAATAAAGGAATGACATGTGGCGGTTCTAGGCCCAGGGTTAAGGGTATTTCACGAATCAGTGACTAAAGAGATTTTCATGTTCGCCAGACTTAATTGACGTCAACTAAATGTTTAAACGACTCTGCGACTGAAGGAAAAGGGTAACCCGAAGTAGACTTAAAGTTAGATTTGTAGTCAGATGCCGAGCCCGGGTAAATAAGAATATCTGACGATCGCATTTTAAAGTGAGATTAAGTTTTAAACGTCGAGCATCGATGGAGGAAAGGTTTGGTGCCACCTGTTAGCTATTATTATTTAAATTCAAATATATTCCTGCAGGGTTTCAGCTAGGTTTTTTGAACCAGTAGTCAATTGTGACAGAATTAGTGAATGGAATTTATATCTTCAGAACATTTGGAGTTGAGGAAGATGATGACAGGGGTCTGGGCGGCCGTCTTTGGTCATTTCTTATTTTCTAACAGTACCAAATTAGTGCATTCATGGTGAGACTTTGTGCAAAGAGGTGATAGGTTCGGGTTGCTTGTTTGCAAGTTGATTTCTAGTATAGAGATGGGCACAAATATCTGATCGGCTATGATTTTTGTTGAGATATATTTATGATTAGATTTGATCAGCTAGGGTTTGATTATTGTATTGAAAACCATGTAACCCTAGTTAGTTTTTGACTCTTGCCTGCGTGCAAAGGAGTATGTATATATTATATTTTTGGAGCCTTAGAGTGGAGAGTTGGACAATTTGTAGAAGAAATTCACCTTTTCTTAAGGGTCATCTATGGTATCACTTCTACCCTCTGGCTTATACAGTTGTATTTCTCCCATTGATGATTCAGATACTGCAGAGGTACTTTGTGACAATCCTTCATGTCCCTATGCTTCCTTGTCTAAATTATCTCTTATTGGATTAAAGTATATGATGTTTTTCAGTGATATCTTAGGGTTCTTGATCCCTCTTGCTTTCTATAATTTTGTGTGTTATTATGTTTGATCTGATTTAGATGCTTTTGTGGGTATACTTTAGCCCCCTAACAATCTTGTCTCAATCCTACACCGAGTTGTAGAAGTGAATGTCTGTTTGCAGGTCATAAATTATGTCTTATGTTCAGACCCTTCTATGAAATACTTATGCAAGCATATTCAGTAAGTTGTGACCTACTAGACCTAAGCCTTTCATTGATTCCATTCCTCTATACTGAGATCCAAACCCTAATTTCGGTGTATCACCTAGTAGGTAGTTTGCTTTCAGTCTTTTCCCTTTCCAAGCATTCCTTCTATCCCTTTCCCTTAAAAGTTTTACTTTTCATGTCTAGAAGCAAATTAAGGTGATTATCCAAGAGGAACCAGCCTAGAACCTGGAGGTCTCATTTCAGTTAGCATAGGTCCCACAACTTGGAGATGATTCCCATGTTATAATAGGTTATCAAGACTACGAGAGCTTGAAACAAGGGTGCAAACTTAGTGTATAACAATAACAACACATAATCAAATTTTTGTCCAAACATACAACAAATTTTATTTTCACAATATTGTAAAATTTTCTCTCCAAATTTTCTTAAATTTAAATAACTCTTGCATATACACATAATGGAATTTCTTTTTTTGTTTTGTTTACACAAGTGCCATAATAGACTATTTATTCTTATTTTCTAAAAATATTCTTTGGATAATATATTAAAATCAAAGTTTATATTACATTGCAATCCTTGAATCCAAATTGTGACATAAGCTTAAAATATGAAATTTACAACAAATTTTCAAATGGAAATATTCTCTAAGTCCACAAATCCTACAAGCCCTGCATCCCGCTGAGTACCTGTGATTACGAGGTTGACCAGAGAGGCTCACCTCCCAACCTAGGCCTTTTCAAGGTGACCCCCGAGCTAGGGGATCCAATATGAAATGAGGTACAAGAAGACAACCATAGCATGAGTGAAATAAGCAAGACACAAAGACAATCATATGATATTCCCAACTCAGTTTTACAGGGGGAATGCCTCCAAGAGATCTTCGTGAAAATGGGGTAGAGGTGGACTACCAAGTGGAGAAGCCATAAAAAAATACAAATATCCCAAACCACACATGGACTTGGGAAAACTATTTCCAAGAGATTCGGTCAAACTCTCCTTATGCCTCCCAGGTGCCCATAGGCCATGCTTGGCATCATGGGTATCATGGAACCCCATGTTTTATCCCTCCACACATGGGAGACTCTACACATCCTAGGTCTGCATCCTAATACCCCCTTCAAGGTTTCTCCACCCTCCTTAGAGTGAGTAGCCTTGAAGAAACCCATCCCAAAATGAAATCACAAAGTAAAAAAAATATTTTTACCAAACATAAATTTTACAACATGAACTAATAAAAGCCATGGACTCCATTAATGGAGCTCCAAGGTCAAACACAAGCATGAAAGAACAAAAAGAATAACACAAGGACCAACCTTACTTCAAGCAAGATGAAAGTTTCAAAACTTGAACTCCTTCCAAAACTAGCCTTCTCCTAAGCTCTTCCTAAAAAGAATGGTCTCCAAATCTAGAGAGTCGGTGAACAACTAAACCCTTCTCCAAGTTTTCCCTATATAGGCCAAACTCCTAAAATCTAGCATCCAATCAGAAGAGAGGAAGAAACTCCATTCCCTTCTTCCCACTTTCCTTCCTTCACCATAAATGGAGTTGAATGCAAGTTTGGGAAGAAGAGAGAGGTTAACCAAAACCTCACAACTCTTTAAATCCGTCCAACTTTGAAATCTTGACTTTAGGGGAGTCATAAATAAGTTTTAAAGCTCTTAATTGGCTGAAAAAGACCCCTAACCCCTAAGGTATCAATCTAGGTAGCTAAAATTGACCTCGGTTAACCTATGTGAGCCCATATGACCCTCCTAAACTCCACCTAAAGTTTACCCACGGATTTTAGGTCTTGGTTGACTATCTAAAAACTTCTCAACCCAAGGTAAGTTGATCCTACCCTAAGGTTATCTCCTAGTCAAAGCCCTTGACCCAAACAAATATAAAATACTAACCATGCCAACACATAAGCCATAATTTTCCAAATTTGGCACATTTAATTAAAACATTGACATGGCTAATTCACATAGACTTAAACTAAATTAGATACACACATGCAAACCACTTTCATGAATAAAAGACTAAACAATGAGGTCCATGTTTCTTTATACAAAGAGGACTTTGGTATGCACGGTATAAACATAGGTTCCAATACTGGATCCCCGCATTTAGATCCATGTGGTCAACTTATCCTGCACACTCATTGCACACATCAATAGGTCCAATCAACATGATATAAATACAATACATCATCAATACTACATGGTTTAAAACTATGTCTATGAATCAATCAACTAAGCATAACTTTGGTTTCCTAAACCAACTTTTCATCGCAATAGTTTTAAAACATTATATAACATCATATATAACATAATCATAACTGAAACTGAATCAAAACATGTAGTATCTTGAGTGTACCCTGATTACATAATCAGATACTGAACATATAGCATATGATTCAACAGATCCTTAAATACATAATTGTCTCAAATAGTCTGGTGTGTCTGTAAAATAAGTACTGAAAACATAGAAAATAAAACAATATAAATATGACTGTCTCATAGGTCTCACATTGTATTAAAAGAAATACAAAATTGAAACATAGATAAATTATTCTAAAAGCAATCAATATTTTCCATACGCTAACATTTGATATTGTGCCCAATAGATTTATATAAGATTGGTTAGCACATCTTTGATTACCATATCTTGTGAACTTCATATATTTAAGTGTGTAATATTTGGAGTTGTTGAGACTAAGTTATTACATTAACAATTTGCTTGACATACCAAAATCAACTAAATTTTTTTGCCTTTAATTATGAATTGAAATACAAGGAATCATCTTTAAATTGATGTAGGCCACACTCAAACTTTGACCTCAAATATCATTACATTCCACAAATGTAAAACATTAGAAGCACAACCATGCAAGAATAAAGTAGGCAAAGACAACATGGTTTTAGTGCCACATATTCTCCTTTTATTTATCAAAGAATGACTATAATAAACTCATGACAAAGGGTTGATGTGTTAAAGAAATGCTATATTAGCTTCCACGTTAATACTGTTTGTCTTGTTTTAATCTCTCTCGAAGGGAATTGATAAGCTAACAATTTTCTTTTTTATAGGCATCAAATTTTAGATCACTTAGAGGGTCTCCAATTAAATGGCCCCAAACTTGTGCTCCCTCCTTAAAATTAATCATTGTCTTGTAGAATTATTTAAATAAATAAATAAAATTTAAAATGTGTTAAATAATTAAAAAAGCATGAAAAATATAAGTTTGATATAATAGAATTTTATTAATTTTAAAATTTAAAATTTTATTTGTAATTTTTTAAAAATTTATCAAAAATTATGTTCAAAATTAATTTTTAATAAATTAAAAACTTATATATAAATTACATTAAGTAACTTATATTTTATTGGTGTATGTCATTTTAAAATTTAATATATAAATATCAATTTCACATCATTCAAGTTGAAAAAGTATATTTGTATTGGTCATTTCTTTTATAAATATGTGACAATTTTTTAATAAAAAAACTACCTTGAAAACAATAAAACTTGATACATCCAAAGGCATAATTTCTTGTTTTATAGTTAGTATTTGTACATCACCCATAAAACTTGAAAAAAATTACCTTGAAAGCAATGAAATTTGATACATCCAAAGACATATTTTCATTTTTTGTAGTGAGTATTTGTAACTTTCCCTCACACTCTATTGATAAAAGTACTCACCTTTAACAATTGTTTAACAATGGAACCTTATTGTAGTACATGAAAATTCTAAGTCAATGTCATCCCAAGAAATATGACCCACATTCTCAATGAGCTCCTACTCATTAGACCAAAGGTGAATCAAGACTAAGTCAATTAGAAGTTTTAAATAAATGCAAACAAAATGTTTTTGGTAAATATGTATAAGAAATCCAATATCAATATTCTCGATTACATTTAGATATAATTCAAAAATTTGGACTAACAATACCCTCCGTGAAATCTGGGCATACGACAGACAATTATTTAATACAAACGACTGTTCAAAGTTGGACCATGGCTGAATTGTATTTATCCGAGCTTGGCAAATCCGACTTTTCCCAGACTTCAAATCTTCCCACGCCCTCTAGACATTTTAAACGTCTTTGACGGATCAAATGCACAAAATTCAGGACTTTTGATCCGTATATTCAAAGTATTCAACTTTGAAACGGCTAAACAGCAGACAAACATGAATAAGCATGAGGAATTTTCTTTTTGGTTTATAAACGTGCATTTCGGTATAATTTATATTCTTATCCTAATTTGAATATTACTATTAGGAAGGGCTTAAAAGGCATATGTGAGCAGCAGCTCTGTGACCCGGATAAAAGTTTAACAGAAACAAGCTTCTAGAAACATATTTTGCACTTCAATTATTTCAAGTCTGTAGCCGTTCCCGATAAGGAAAAATAAAAATTTATAATATTTGTTTCCAAATGCTAAATTAATGATGAATAATTAAATGTTATATGCCTTTTCTGATTATTTAAGACCGTATTTGCCTACAATGGTACTATGTCCCCCCATTTGGAAAGTTTTGGAAAGTTTCATAGTGCGCACACGCTTTTGACTTATTGTCAATGAATTTAAGTATATAAGGGGAGTGTTGGTGTGATAAATTTCATATCTCTTGGGATTTGAGCTTTCTTGCAGATAAAGCTTAATCAAGTATTTAAAAGAGAGCTTTGTGAGTGAGAGAGATTTCACTATAGTTTGTGGGTTTCAATTGTTGTTGTGTTAAAATGAAGATCATCGATTGTGACGAAAACAAGTGCCTTAGTGCAGGTTTCGATAGTGTTGTCAGTGAAACAAGTCTGTCTAAGATGGCAACTGGTAGTCTACATGGGATGATTCCACTTATTTTGCTGGGTGGGAGGAGTATGGAAACAATCGATATGATGAAAAGCTCAATCCGGATGGGGTTATCCAGATGGGCCTTGCAGAGAATACGGTACTGTAATATTGCCCAAAAACATGTTATGCTTATTCTTTAGGCATTGAAAAGTATTTTCCCTTGAAGTTTTTAAATTTTATAGTTCATAGTAATGCTTTGAGATTTCTGAGTATAATCTTTTTTATCTTTATTAATATTTTGGGTCGATTTATCAACAAGATAAAAGATAAATGTTGGATTCATCATGAAGATAAGAATAAATATTTCGAATTGTATATTAAGATTCATCATTAACTAAATAGGAACAGATATTTTAGATCATATTCTATGATCTGTCATCAAGAAAAATATTCCGACCGGTTATGTAGAATAAGCTGCAAATTCACATTAGGAATTTTGTGCACACATGGAGAATATTTCCATATTAAGTTAGAATGTTAACTTTGAGAGGCTATGGAATTTATTTGTTTGGGCTTTTTGTTTGGGGATAGTTTAAGACACGACTTGTTTATAGCTTATGAGGAAGACTGAGGAAGACTACTCATTTTTCTTTGCAGCTCTCATTTGATCTGTTGGAAGAGTGGTTGATAAAGCACCCAGAGGCAACAATTACTTCCGAACAAAGTTTGGATTCATTCAAGGACTTGGCTCATTTTCAGGATTATCATGGATTAGCAGATTATATAGAATGTAAGAATACGCTTCAAAGATGAGATGGGTTTATTGTTTTTGGTTTGAAGTTTTAATGGGTTGACTGTTGGTAAATTGATTGAGTGGTAGGAGGCCAGTAGGAAGTTTGTTTGATGCATTCAGTGCAATTGTTTTTAACGAGTTTTGTGAGTTGTCATTACAGGCTATGGCAAATTTCATGGAAGCATTTGGAGGATATAAAGTGAAATTTGATCCTGACAGAATAGTAAATGCTTCTGGACTAATTGCAGCCAATGAGGTTTTATTGTTCTGCCTTGCTGATCCAGGAGATTTTTTTTCAGTGCCATATTCTTATTACCTTGGGTAAGTTAGCTTTCACAGATTTGAGACGTTAAACTTCATGAAAAAGAATCTGTTTTACATTTTAAGATGGCTCTTAGTTCTGCTTTTCGAAAGTTGTTCTTTTTACTGTAGGTTTGACATAGATTTGAGTTGGTGCACAGGAGTAGAGATTTGTGTCAATCCATTGTTACACCTGAAACAACTTTCGAATCAGCATTTCAGAAAGCAAAAAAAAATCTAGAGGAGGAGATGAGTGCCCAAAATCAGCATTCAATAACAGCCCAAGAGATTGGCAATAAATTGAAGAAAGTTTTATCCCAGATAATGTGCACATAATGTGCAGTTTATGAAAGGATCTGGGCTTTCCAGGCTGCAAAGTTTTGACAAGTTATTTAGTCACAGCGGCTAAAAGAATGTCCAATTTCTGTATGGTTTCATCTCAGACTCGGCATTCATTATCCACTATGCTTTCAGATTCAGAATTCGTTCATTATTATATAGCTGAGATTAAACAGTTAGATGTATGATAATTAACGAATTTAGGATCTGAAAGCATAGTGGACAATAAATGCTGAGTCTAAGATGAAACGATGCCGAAATTGGACATATTTAGCCGCTGTGAGTAAATAACTTGACCAAACTCTACAGCGTGGAAGGCCCAGAAGTTTTAATAAACTGGACACTATATGCACATTATCTGGGGTACAACTTTCTTCACCCAAACATCTCGGCAATGGTGTGAAAGTTTGGAGAAGAGGAGACTGAGATTGATTGAACCTCATCGCAAACAAGATGTATTTCTTTTTATGGGCAAAGCATCTTCAACGTGTTAGCATCTGCCAAATGGGTTGCGTAGATTTGTTAAGCATGTATTTTTATCTGTCTTTTGTTCCTTGTGAGTGCGCTCTACGGTTAGCATTTGTTGAAATATGTAGAAAAGTATGAATATTTCTTTCTATGGAAAGGCAAGATGACAGGTGGGAATCGGGATGTTATGAAATGATTGTTAAGTGTTATTGTTATCAATTTTCATATTTGAATTAGATCACATTGTTAGTCTATTTATGAAATTCCAATGATTTTTTCGAAATTATATCATCATTCCAAGTGGTCCTTACTATTAGGATTCATAGATGAAATGGACTTAATTGTCCTCTTAAAAAAAGGAAAAGAGGTTAAGAGGTAAATTAAGTAGTTACATTTAATTTTTTTCAGTAAATTAATATTATTGTTCTATTTAATTGTTTTTTTTAATGTTTAAGATACAATAAATTCATGTGTATGATTCTTATTGAGTCAAACTTTAACCATAGGTCTAAAATTGTCTGTCTTTTTATAAAAATGAGTAATTTTTTTATTGAAATAAATTAGAATTTTTGTAGAGCCCAAATCTTGATACACTTTATAAATATGAATTACATGGGAAATCATTAGAATAGTTCAAAATATAAAACTTAGATGATAAGATTCCTTAATAATTTCTTTATTTTATTAATAACTTTCCTCTTTTCATTAAAAAAAATATCTTTTAGATATTTATTCTAATATTAATATAATACGAAATATTCAATTACTTGTATTTATAAAAATTATTTGAAAATAATATTTTTCTTTTTAACTAACTATTTTAATATAATAATAAATATCTTTATAATTATTATATATTTAATTTAAATAAAATTTTCTTATCTTGAATGGCTACTACTTAGTTTCATATTATTTTTCCTTTTCTTGAAAGATAAACATTATTTTTTTTCTCTACTTTGTAATGGGTGCACGACATCCTTTGAGATCTTATATTAATTTATTATTGATCTAGTAAATATGAGTATTTGTTACAACTTATAACTTGATGAGAATTTAGATGTGATGAGATAAAAAATCACATGCTTTAGATGGTTTAAATTTAGACACAAAAAAATATTAAATATTTGTATGATTTCAAGAATAGTCATTTGCAAACCCCAAAGAGAAAAGAGAGATAATATTCAATAAATTATCTTGACATTTGTAAACTAAATTATAATTGATTCCTCATATTGTAAACTTATTCTATTAGTATTTATTTAAAAAAAGAAAAAGAAAAAGGAGAACTCCTTGATATCTAAATTTAAAGTTGCATAAGATAAAATTAGAAAACTATGAAAACATAATAAAACTTTTATTTATGTTAAGAAGAAAAAATAATCCAACCACTCTCTTGTACATATTGTCATATTATTTGACAAGTGACATATGTGATGTATCAAATGAATATATTATATATATATATATATATATTTAATTTAGCATCACACAAAAATATATCTTCATAGTTTTAGTCATCCTCTAAGTCATTTAATGAAAGTAGATGAATCATGTTTACCAAAAAGAATATATATTTCCTTTTAAGTGTTTAGTGTTAGCAATATAATAATTAAATAATTATGAATCTAAATATTGACATGGTGGATGATAAATCTTGTGTTTGTGATGAAACAATGCAAAAATTGGATATTCTTATAGCTTTTGTGACTAATAAACAACATAAATTTCTTTATCCATAATTCCTATAATATTGTGTAAGTGTGGAGAAGAGAATACTAATGTTGAGTTAATCTCATAAAAAACAAGATATATATTATTTTTATGGGAAAAAGTAACATCTTCAATGTGTTATCTCTTGATAGTATTATGTCAAATAGGTTTCATGGATTTATTTTATATTACAAAACAAACATGTTTTGAAGGGATCTGAAACCCTTTAACAAAAATCTTAGCAAAGATTACATAAAATGAAAGATTCCACAAACTAGAAAGTTGCCCTAAGATTAATACAATAGAAAAGATGATAACAAAAAGACAAAAAAACTCTTAACAAAGTAACAGCAAAAAGCTAAAATAGAACAAGAAAACCTAAGAAAGATTCTTCAATGTCTCAGTATCTTTAGCCTTGAGCTAGTAAATGTTTAGTGTGACCTTCTTTATCTCTATTATGTCTCGAGAAAGCTTATGTACCTTTCTTTTTAGGTTCCCTCTTGTTATCTTGCTTGGCCCAGTGATCTCATTGTTGCATTTATCTTTGTCCACATCCAAGTCAATGACCAATGTATCCTGATGCACATTTTCTAGAGTGCCAACCATGGAATTCATGCTTTCTATTGTAGTCTTGATGTCCTCATGGCTCAGATTCACAATGGAAAGAAGGTTTTCCTTAATTCTCTTTAATTCTTTCTAAATGCCAGTGACTCTCTCTTCATAATCATCTTTTATTTTTCAATGGCATTCATATAGAGCTATTTCTTTCATGGTCCCTTAGACACCTGGTCTCATGAATGTCATTAAAATTCCTTCATTCATTTAATCACTAATGACACTTTTGAGCATCTTGAACAACATATTTAGTAATGGCAAAGCAGTACCTAACCATGTGGAGGAACAAACATAAGGTGTGGTAATGGTGGTGTTAAATAATGTGGGCACCTTTGTAATTAAGAAATAGTGGGCTTTGTATTATCCTCACCAAAATCTTTGTCGTCAGTTTATTTCAGCACGAACTACGATGAACTGATGACACCTGGAGGTAGGATGAAATTTGGAGCTACACTATTATTGTCTAATTTATCATATTACGCTATTTGTAACCTCAGACACTATTGAAAAAGGCTATTTAAATATGATCAATCTGGGGATTGGAGAAGTGTAGAAATGAATATTTGAGCTCGAGTTGAGCTTCTGCTTCTTCTGATGACGATGAGGATGAACATGGGTCAGGAAAAATGTATGAGTTTAGGTCTGAATAAGAGTAATATGATAACATCAAGTGTTTCTAGGAGAGAAACATGCAATACCCATGGAGAGGAATCCCCTTATTTTTTTGGTTGGGATGAGTATAGAAAGAATCCATATGACGAAAAGCTTAATCCTGAGGGAGTTATACAGATGGGTCTTGTTGATAACAGGGTAATGAAGATAGTCCAAATTGTTATGTTTATTTTTTCTTAGAATCTGATTCATAAATTTGATCAATGTTGTTTCTAAATTAGACTGTGATTGAGTTCTAATATTTTAGAACAGGTTTCGTAATATTACATTCTCTTTCTTTCAAATTCAAGTTATTTTGCATCAATGTAGGAAGCCTTCTAGGGTATTCCTTAGGGAAAATTTTTTAAGAAGTCCGAACTTTGAATGGTATATGGCTAATATAGCATAGTAACATGTCCAATGCTTTGAGACTATAGAATGCCTAAGATGGGAATCTGATGTGTACTTGCATAGTTGTAGTGCTTTAAAGTGGGAAATTGGCATTACTGGTGTCCACTTTTACGTTGCAGTTATCATTGGATCTGATGGAAGGATGGTTGTCAAAACACCCAGAAGCATTAATGGCATTTGAAAAGGATTTATTCAAAGAATTGGCACTTTATAATGAATACCATGGATTGGAAGCTTTCAGAGGGGTAACAGAATGTTGCAATCCGTGAGAATGAAATATTAGGCTTTCTAACATCCTTGAGTTAAAATTGTTTTGTACTATCTATCATAATTTCCTTTAATACTTATCAAATTCTAGGATGAATTCACAGTTTTGATTGTATTTTAAAATTTACAATCCAACTTATGAGGCCCACTGTATTTATCATAGTTTTCTTAGATGATTGTCAAATTGTACTAAAAATTTAAAATTTTGATTGAGATTTGAAATTTTCTATCCAATGATAATTATGATAAAGGGGGAAGAATTTTAGGTGTGTAAAAGCATCTATGTAAGGAGTGTAATTTTTCTTTTGAGTAACATGAATACTGATATTTTTTTTGGTAAACATTTCTCTGCAATATTGTCATTGAGACTTCACTACGTAAATCCTAATTTTGTTGAATGTTATTCTCTTTTAATATTTTCTCACATATTGTGAAGAGTTTGTTGAATGTTGTTCTCGTATTCTATTTTCTAACTTTGTTGAACATTGTTCTCTTATTCTATTTTCTGACATATTGTCAAGAGTTTACAACATAAATCCCTGTCTTGTTAAGTATTATTTTCTTATTCCCTTTTTACCCACTCCTTTATATTTTCACAACTAATTTGTACTACAATTTTGTAATTAGGCGGGCTCAGCTTTCCTCCACATATGCATGCCTTACATTATTAGAATTATTGTTTTTAAGTTTTTGTATACTTATTGTAGGCTATGGAAAATTTCATGGAGGCATTGAGAGGACACAAAGTAAAATATGATCCTGACACGATAGTAAATGCTGTTGGATCAACTGTAGCAAACGAGGTGCTAATGTTCTGCCTTGTTGATCCAGGAGATGTCTTCTTAGTACCATTTCCTTATTGCCCTATATAAGTTAGGCCTCACATAAATGTTTCTTTTTAATCTCATATTGGTATTTTAGTTTTAAAATGATGATGCATATGTTGTAGACAATTCTTTTCTAAAGTTGTTATTTTTACTATAGTTTTGATAGAGATCTGAGGTGGCGCACAGGAGTAGACATTGAGCCAATCCATTGTCATAGCTCAAACAACTTCCAAATCACCAAATCTAAAGTGGAATTAGCTTTTAGGAGAGCCAAAGATCTCAATAAGAAGGTGAAAGGAACGCTCATAACAAATCCACGCAACGCATCAGGCATAATCGTAAATCCTAAGACATTGAAGATACTGCTTGCTTTTGCAAATAAGAAGAAAATACATCTCGTTTGTGATGAAATTTATGCAGGCTATGTCTTCCATTCTCTAGAGTTTCATAGCATTGCAGAGATTGTGGTAGAGGAGAATTGCACCCCAGATAATGTGCACATTGCGTACAATTTATCAAAGGACATGGGTCTTCCCTGCTTTAGAGTTGGGGCAATTTATTCCCATATGTTGGAAATTGCAATTGAAGCAGTTGTTTAATTCTCATTGATGTCAAATGTTAACTGGTAAGACAAGTTGCTATCTAAGAAAGTACTATATCTATCAGTTGATGAGAAGGATTAGGGCAAGGTTGGTAACAACAGAACCTAGGGAAAGGTTGAGTTATCTTGATACTTCAATGAGTACTTGATTATATGACACAATGATAAGATAATGAATGTATTGTTTATCTATGTAAGAAGCAAGACTGAACAAGTGGGCTTAACCGAGCAAAAGTGAAGAAATCTAGTTTAAGCCAAGTGATGTTAGTGTCAACTGAGAGCTGGTATATACTGAGTAAATTGAGTGTTGACTGAACATCAGTTTATTGCTGAGTGAGAAGATTGAAGAGGTGACCGAGTTGCATAATGATGACCAAGGAGTTGAACATAGTATTGACCAAGCATTAGTAATTTACATTTGAGGAAGAATTTAGATTCCTAGTCGACATAGTTGAATTCTTGGATTATGTAAATTGTGTTGACTTTACTTATAAAGTGTATGGAGCATTTAATGCATAGTAAACTATTTTATTGAGATTTCAATAAGGAGATTGAAGATGTTTCTAGAAGGATGGATGAAGAACTTAAATTTTGGAAGGATTCGATGGATCAGACCTAAACCTAAGATCTACAAAGGAGATTAAGTGGCAAAAGAGAGATCTATCTATTGAAGAGATATAAGAAAACCTAAGCATAAGGTTGAGAGAGAATGCTGGAGTTGTTGATGTTATTGACTAATAAAGTAGAAAGGATGAAGGTGAAGGAGTTGATTAGAGTTGTGATTACTTAAAGAAATTTCCAAGTAGATCAATGATGGAGATGGAAATGGTACTCAATCAGTAAGCCAACATATGTATATGGAATTGGATATGTTATTTGCAAAGTGAGTTGTATGTTTTTCAGATCAATACTACTGCTACTTTCTAACCATTGTATCAATCAAAATCCTTTATTCAAGGTTGACCTAACAATCATTGTATAAATCCTTTAATCAAGATTGCATTATAATGGAATGTACTTAAGTCATCTAACAAGGCACACTCCTAACAGGGTGGTTGAAATCCTTTAACAGGGTCACACCTAATAGTGTGTTTTGTAAACCTTTGACAAGGTTGGCTTTTCATAGAGCTTACTTTGCAAGAGTGAAAATATCAGTAACATGTTACAAAGTGGTTTTTCCCAAATTGGGTTTCCACTATAAATCCTGGTGTCAAACTTGTGTGAATGTTTTGGTGTTAAACATTTCTGTGTTTTGTGAGTTAAATACTATTGGACAGTGGATTGCACTTTTATATGTTTCTAGTATAAATTTATTTAATGACCGAGTAGTGTTGGTTGTTAGATTTGAAATTGTTGAAGTGTTTGAGAGTTTCATCTATACATCTAGACTCGAGAACAACTGATTCACCCCCCCTCTTTGTTGTTCTAAATCATATTAACAATTCATATCAGAGATGTTGGTGCTTACTTAGGTCAAGTTTGAAGGTACTTGAAGCAAATGGTCAAGATATATAAAAAGAAGGTACTGAAGCTGAATAAGGAGAACTTCCCTGCATGGAAGAGTTTGATGAAACTACATCTAGTTGGTATTGGTGACTCAACAAAATATTATGTTGAAAATTATTATGTTACACCTATTGCACCTTTGACTATCGAGGAGATGAGAGCTAAACAGGAACACAACCAATAAATGTTGGAGATTGCATCTTCCTTAAGCTATCATGAATTTGAGGACATTAAAGATTGCACAAATAAAAAGAAAATGTGGGACACTCTTGCAAATATCCATGGTGGTGATGCAAATGTACTAAGAGCAAAGCTGAAAGCCTGAGAGGTAAGTTCGGTGAAATGAAAATGCAAGAAGGTGAGAATATTGCTCAATATTGTGGTAGAATCAAGGAGGTAGTAAATGCTATTAGAGGAGCTAATGAAAATATTGATGATGAAACTGTTATTGGAAAGGTTTTGAGAACTTTTCTTCTTATATATGCCATGAAAATCTTAGCAATTCAAGAATCTAGATGTAACCCTGGTAATGTTCTAACACTGAAAAGTCTTGTTGGTAAGCTTACTTCTTTTGAGATTTCTAATTATGATAAATATACTATTGCAAATGTTGAATTTTCATTCAAATCACAAATGGTTCTGCATAAGTCTAAGAAGGAAAAAGAAAAATGTGTAAGTGAGAGTGAAAGTGATACTGACACATCTGATGAGGAACTAGAGGATCTTGAAGCTCTTATGGCCAGAAGATTGAAGAGAGGAAAAGAAAAATATAAAGGTAAACTTTCTATCATATGTTTTTCATGTAACAAAGTTGGCCATATAGTTGCAAGATGTCTTGACAGGGATGACAAGGATAAGGAAAGAGAGAGAAAGTACAAGCATAAAAGAGAAAATAGTAATTACCGAAGGTGCAAGGACTACAAGGACAAAGGTAAGAAATTATGTTATATTGTTGAAGAAGAAACTAACATTGATGATGATAATTTTGATATTGAAGTAGTCTATGTTGCTATGAAAGATGATTTTGATGAAGATGAGAACACTACACTTGTTTCTTATGTGAGAAAAGGTGATAAATGGATTATTGATAGTGGTTTCTCACATCACATGACTGGTGACAAAAGTAAATTTGATACCCTAGATCATTACAATGGTAGAAGTGTTAAGTTTGGTAGTGATGCACCATGTCCTATAAAGGGTAAAGGATTAATTAAGCTGACTGATAAAATCACTTGTGAAAATTCATATTGGGTTGAAGTTCTTAACTATAATTTTCTAAGTGTTGCACAACTTAATAGCACTGGTTACTGAGTGAGTTTCATCACAGAAAGGCAAAAATATTTGATGCCACTAGTGAACTAATTGGAAGTGGAGAATAGACTAGAGGTAATTTGTTCTATCTAGATCTATCTGAAGAGACATGATTTTACAATTTGATGATGTTTGGTTATGGCATAAGATGTTATGTAATGTTAATTTTGACAATCTGGTGAATATTAGTAAAAAGAAGAAAGTTAGAGGTTTGCTGAGATTGAAGAAATCTGAGAATGTGATGTGCAAACAATGTCAGTTGGGTAAAATGACAAGTCTAGTTTCAAGAACAAGACTTTTACTTCTGAGAATGTTTTAGATCTGGTTCATACTGACCTTTGTGAACCTATGGGTGTACAAAGCTATTGTGGTGCTAATTACTTTATTCTCTTTGCTGATGATTACACTAGGATGATGACTGTAATGTTTTTAAAAGAGAAATATGATGCATTTCAATTGTTTAAGTGGTATTTGGCTAAGGTTGAAAAGGAGATAGGTAGGAACCTGAAATGTATGAGATCTAACTGAGGTGGAGAATTTATATCAAATGTGTTCAATCTGTTCTGCAATGATAGAGGAATCAAGAGATAGATATCTGCACTTAGAACACCTCCACATAATGGTATAGATGAGAGAAGGAGCATATCTATCATGGATTGTGCAAGGACACTAATGATTGAGAAGAATATTGCATGAAAATATTGGAGAGAAGCTGTAAGCACAACTATTTATACCTTAAACCGAGTACAAATAAAAAAAGGTACAAATGTTACACCTTATGAATTATGGCACGGTTATGCACCTAATGTAAAATACTTTAGAATCTTTGGGAGAAAATGCTATATAATAAAAGATAATAGGAATGGAAAGTTTGATGCTAAAAGTGATGAGGGCATATTCCTAGGTTATTCCACAAAGATTAAAGATTACAAGTGTTTGAACTCTAACACTAAAAAAATTGTGGAAAGTGCAAATGTAAAAGTTGATGAATATGCAGAGAAAAATGAACAGGAGAGGAAAAGAGAACCTGAAGATTATAGATCTTTTGTCTATATGGAAGAAGGAGAGGAGAGTAATATACCTACACCAGATGTAAATTCCTGAGTAAGAAATGCCGAGCATCGGGAAGGTAATGCCGAGAATCAAGTAGACAATTTTGAGCATCTAGAGGATGCTGTCGATCATCAGGAAGAGGTTGTCGAGCAATTAGAGGTTGAATATGATAATCTTATTGATGAACCTAAAGAACAAGGAGAAAATAAATCTGAACCTACTTTAACACAATATGTAAGAAGATATCACAAGCCTGAGAAAATTAGTGGAGATAAAGAAATTGGAGTTCTGACGAGAAGCAAGTTGAGAGACCCTACATGTTTATTGTGTGAGTTTGAGCCTAAGACAACACGGGAGGCATTATAAAATGAAGACTGGATTCAGGCCATGAATGAGGAAATAGATCAAATAGAAAAGAACGATACCTGGACTCTGGTGCTGAGACTATAAAACAAAAATGTCATTGGAACAAAATGGGTATTAAAAAACAAGCTTAATAAACATGGACAAATCACAAGGAACAAAGAAAGGCTGGTATGCAAGGGTTATGCTCAAGAAGAAGGAATAGACTATGGGGAGACATTTTCCCCTATAGCAAGATTAGAAGGAGTAAGAACTCTACTTGCATATGCTGCTTACAAAGATTTCAAGGTATACCAAATGGATGTCAAATTTGCATTTTTGAATGGTATATTAGAAGAAGTATACATTGAGAAACCTAAAGGATTTGTTGATCCAAACAAGACAAATATGGTTTGTAGCTGAACAAAGAACTGTATGGAGTAAAGTATACCCCTAGAGCATGGTATGAGAGGTTGTACAATTACTTGATACAGATTGAATTTTCAAGGAAAAATGACACTAGCAATCTGTACATGAAAGATGAAGAAGGTAAAGGGATTTTGTTAGCTAAAATATTTGTAGATGATATCATATTTGGAGGACAAGAAGCCCTATATAAGAGATTTTCAAATGAGATACAAACTAAGTTTGAAATGTCTATGTTTGGCAAGATAAAATTATTTGTTGGTTTACAAGTCTATGAGATGTCCAGAGAGGTATTTTTATCACACAGTCTAAATATGTTAAAGAGATACTGAAAACCTTTGGTATAGAGGATTCAAGGCCAGTAAGTACTCCCATGGCCACTAGATAGAAATTGTCTAAGAATGATGATACTGCTAAAGTAAACCAAACTCTATATAGATCCATGATTGGAAAGTTGAAATATGTTGTTCACAGTAGACCAGATATTGCTCTGGTAGTAGGGATTGTGGCAAGATTCTCTACCAATCCTAAGGATAGCCATACGATGGTTGTGAAGAGAATAATGAGATATTTGAAAGGAACAAAAGACTATGGACTGTACTACAAGAAGCATGAAAAATTTGAATTGAGAGTCTACACTGACGCAATTTGGACAGGAAATGTTGATGATAGAAAAAGTACTAGTGGTGGAGCTTTCTTTCTTAGAAAGAGATTAGTTTCTTAGATGAGAAAGAAACAAAATTGCATTTCCCAATCTACGGCTAAAGTTGAGTATGTGGCAGCTGCAGTGAACTATTCAAACCTGGTATAGATCAAGAAATTATTGAAAGGCATGAAAGAGGAAATCACTGAACCAGTTGTAATATATCTTGACAACACAAGTACTATCAACATATCAAAGAACCTAGTGATGCACACAAAGACCAAACATATTGCTATCAAATATCATTATTTGAGAGAATTGGTACAAGATATAGAGGTGGGAATGAAATATGTGAACACAAAGGAACAACTAATAGATATATTCACAAAAGCTTTACCTAAGGATGCTCATGAATATCTTAGAGGTCAATTGGGGGTGGTTCCCCTAACTGAGGCTTCCTAGTCAAGCTAGGAGCACCGCATCAAATGCATTGCACATAGTATTTGAAAAATTGATGCAGAAAATGTCACACTTTGGAAACAACCTAGAGATGTGAAAAGTATAGCAAAGCTAATAATCAATCTTAAGCAAAGATGACAGAAGAAAAATATTGTTACTAAGCTGACAACATGATATCTACATCTGAAAGATGCAAGTTCTAGTTGTTGTTTTGGCATTATTGTCAAAGAGGGAGATAAGTCAGATGAAAACACATGAAAGATCAAGAAAGAGTGAGAGATTCAAAGAAGTAAGAGGGAGACATTTAGAGGAAAAGAGGCACAAAAAATATTAAGAGGGAGTTACTATGTGGTCAATCAAGCAAGCTAGGCTAAGTGATTCAGAATCAGAATGAAGATACGGATATTACAAATGTTTCTAATGAAAATAAAAAGTTTAGATTGATTGGTGAATAATGTGTTATTCATATGGTGTTTTCATCAATGCCAAAGAGGGATATTGTTGGAAACTGCAATTGAAGCAATTGTTGTATTGTCATTGATGTCAAACCTTAACTGGTAAGACAAGTTGCTATCTAAGAAAGTACTATATCTATCAGTTAATGAGAAGGATTAGGGAAAGGTTGGTAACAATAGCACCTAGGGAAAGGTTGAGTTATCTTGATACTTTAATGAGTACTTGATTATATGGCACAATGATAAGACAATGTATTGTTTATCTAAGTAAGAAGCAAGACTAAATAGGTAGGCCTAATCGAGAAAAAGTGAAGAAATCTTGTTTAAGCCAAGTGATGTTAGTGTCGACCGAGAGCCAGTATATGCCGAGTAAATTCAGTGTTGACTGAACATTAGTTTATTGCTGAGTGACAATATTAGCCGAGTGAGAAGATTGAAGAGGTGACCAAGTTCCACAATGAGGACCGAGGAGTTGAACACAGTATTGACTGAGTGTCAATAATTTACATTTAAGGAAGAATTCAGATTCCTAGCTTACATAGTTGAATTCTTGGATTATGTAAATTATGTTGACTTTATTTATAGTGTATGGAGAATTTAATACACAATAAACTATTTTATTGAGATTTCAATAAGGAGATTGAAGATGTTTCTAGAAGGATGGATGAAGAACTTAAATGTTGGAAGGATTTGATGGATCTGACCTAAACCTAAGATCTACGGAGGAGATTAAGTGAAAAAAGAGAGATCTATCTATTGAAGAGATATAAGAAAACCTAAGTATGAGGTTGAGAGATGATGTTGGAGTTGTTGATGTTATTGACTGATAAAGCAGAAAGGCAGAAGGTGAAGGAGTTGATCAGAGTTGTGATTGCTTGAAGGTATTTCCAAGAAGATCAGTGATGGAGATGGAAATGGTACTTAATAAGTAAGCCAACATATGTGTATGGAATTGGATCTATTGTTTGCGAAGTGAGTTGTATGTTTTTCAATTCAATACTACTACTACTTTCTAACCATTGTATCAGTCAAAATCCTTTAATCAAGGTTGACTTAACAGTCATTGTATAAATCTTTTAATCAAGGTTGCATTCTAATGAAATGTACTTAAGTCCTCTAACAAGGCGCACTCCTAACAGGGTGGTTGAAATCCTTTAACAGGGTCACACCTAATAGTGTGTTTTGTAAACCTTTGACAGGGTTGGCTTTTCATAGAGCTCACTTCATAAGAGTGAAAATATCAGTAACATGTTACAAAGTGGTTTTTCCCAAATTGGGTTTCTACTATAAATCTTGGTGTCAAACTTGTGTGAATGTTTTGGTGTTAAACATTTCTTTGTTTTGCAAGTAAAATACTATTGGATAGTGGATTGCACTATTATATGGTTCTGGTATACATTTCTTTAATGACCGAGTAGTGTTGGTTGTTAGATCTGAAATTGTTGAAGTGTTTGAGAGTTTTATCTATACATGTGGACCTGAGAATAACCGATTCACCCCCCTCTCTGTTGTTCTAAATCATATTAACACTATAAAGATACTGTTATCAAAATAGCTAGAAGAATGTCCAGTTTTACCATGACTTCAACTTAGACTCAACATTTATTGTCTACTTTTCTTTCAGATCAAGAATTCATTAATGATTAAATAGATGAGAATAAGAAGAGGTTACAAGAAAGGCATGGATTGATTATTGTGGGGTTTGAGCGAGCTGGCATTCAAATCTTAGAAGGGAATGTAAGCCTTTTCTGTTGGGTAAACATGAGTCATCTACTTCCATCAAATGATTTAGAGGGGGAGCTAAAACTATGGAAGGGTATTTTTCTCGAGGCCAAGCTAAATATGTTTCCTAGGTCTTCTTTCAAGTGCTTGGAGCTTGGTTGGTTTAGAGTCTTCTTTGCTCAAAGGAATAATTCCACCCTGGAAGTTGCATTGTAGAGACTTCAAAAGTTTGCCGAGAAATACAAAGCCATGCATTGACCTTTGGTGTTCCTCCTAGGCCTATTCTTTCACAAAATACATGCCTTCCAACATATTACATTTGTTATACTTTCTGATAGCCTTCCAACATAGCTCAAAACAAGCATCGTAGCTAACTGAAATCTCCCGTTAACTATTATCCTATTTTTTCAAAAAAGTAAATTGTATCTCAAACATGTCATTCAAGTTACAACCATGGCAATGCTCTCTAGAATTGTAATTAAATTTGAACAATGTATTGTCACTTATGAATTTTAATTATTATAGATATCTTAAATAGACATGTATTTAATTAAATTTATTAATATTTATTTCTTATATATTATATATATTAGTCAATTAAATTTATACTAATTTGAATATATTTAATGAATTTACCTAAAGATTATGGAGATATAATAATTTAGAATTATTTTATGCATCCAAATGTTTTTGATTGTAGGAAAAAATAGGTTTGAAGGGGACTCGAAACCCCGTACGATTAGATTTTAAAAGATAATAACATTAAGCACACTGAAGAGAAACATGATAGGGACCCTGTCCATCAGAGCCAAAACCAAAAAAAAAGCCAAAAAAATAGACACCAACAAAAGACCTGAAGCCAAAGAGAACACCAAAAAAGGCCAGCACCAAGAACCCAACAGGCTAAGCAAATTCCTTACGAGTGTCACCTACTTCCTTCTTCACCTCTGAGATCTTTTTTATAGCAGGATTGAAGTCCGAGAGCTCCTGGATTCTATCTTGGATTTTTTTCTTTTTCATTGACCTAGTACATTTCCCCAGACCCTCATCTCCCACATCCTCATCATCTTCCTCAAGTTTCTTGCTGGGGAGCCAACATCCATCTCCGCTTTGATACAGAAAAAAATCCATGGAAGAACCCATGAACATGTTATTATCCAACATATGTTTCTCCATGGCACTCTCTAGATTATCCACTCTGACTTGCAGATCCTGCACCTTCTTATCCTTATCATTTTCCATTTTTCCTGGACCAGGCTCCAACATTTCCTGCAAAGAGTCAAGCTTAGTAGAAATAGAACATTTTAAATTCAAATTTTTTATTTCCTTAAAAACCCATTTTAATAATTGAAATGAGTACATAGAAGCCACCTTCGTAGTCTGAAGAACCCCAAAGGGA
This sequence comes from Chamaecyparis obtusa, assembly GCA_027943335.1. Lineage (NCBI taxonomy): Eukaryota > Viridiplantae > Streptophyta > Pinopsida > Cupressales > Cupressaceae > Chamaecyparis > Chamaecyparis obtusa. The sequence continues at coordinate 186,506 of BSBK01011580.1, read as the reverse complement.
GGGTCAATTTTGTCATCCATATCTTTTCTGAGCAGTTGGACATTCGTTTCTTGCATATCAACAGTTTTGGCAAATGGAATGTTCTGAGAAGAGGAGGGAACATTATCTTTCTCCACAATAGGGGAATCCTTCTTTGCAACAGGGGCCTCCTTTTGCATGTCCGGGCCGACCTCCATGACAACTTCCAATTTACGGGAGATGGGCACATAATGATTTTCAGAACTATCATACTCCACCAAAATGGGGATTGGCTGGCCGCCCACATCCTCCTCTTTCTTGTCATCATCATTGACCACAAGGGTATTCCCTCCCTCCGTTGTATGAGCAGCCTCCTCCTCCATATTCTCATAATCCCTTGAGGTCGTATTCGACACCAAAATAGAAGCATCACTATCCTCCTGAGTCGAGTTAGCCATATCCTCATACCAGTAGCACTGTCAGCAATAGAGTCAGTATCTATACCAAAATCTTTTTCATATTTTACTTTTTTCTCAGAAGGAGGCTCCTTTTTAACAACCGTCTCCCTCATACGTTTCTTAGCCGAACTTGAGGTTTTGGGTGAATTATGTATCCAAATGTTATTTTATCTTGTTTCTGAATTATTTTATTTACTATGTATGAAGACTAAAATTATACGTGTTGCTTATTTTAAAGATATTATGTTTCTTATTATCCTTATTAAATATTTATATAATGATGTAAACTATAAAAAAATTAACACATTTTTAATTTGGAAAAGAATAGAATATTAAAGATAGATTAATTTGGTGGAGGCTCAGTCAAGTTAAAAAGTTTAGGAAATGTTAAAGAATCATTCAATAGAGACCCAAATTAGAGAGGACAACTAAAGTCTAAAGTACAAACAATATGAGATCTTGACCCAAACATCTTGACACAAGCATGAATTAACACTTCATTCTTGTAGAGTAATGTTTGGAGCTGTTGGTCTTTCAACTGTATGCTTTGTTTCTGTATTGGTTGATTTTCTAAGTGTAACCTAAAATGAGTAATTGTGTGAAACTGAGAATATGAGACTTGAGAAACTATTGAATTGAATGGAAGTTCCTCACCAAAGTTTTGAAATGTTAATGACAGCGAATAGAAAGGAAATTGATGGTCCAGGTTGTCATAAAACTCCATTAAAAATAGGTACAACTCATGCATGTCAATTCCAATGCTGACTTCCAATTCCCTGATTCAGGAGACTAAATTAATGCATTGACAATTGGCTTGGCTTCACATACCCAACTCTGTAATTTTGATGTAACAACCACTCAACTCTTAACCTAACATACCACCGTTCTGTAGCTCGGAAGAAAAACTTTAGATGCATGTCATGCAAGAATAATGTAGGCAAAAGCAATGATATATTCTTTCCCATGTCACGTAGTTATTTTGTCTTGTCAAATTTCATTGGCAAAGGGTCGATGTCAAAGAAAAGCTCAATTGTCTTCCACGTTAATGCTCTTTATAGACTCTTAGAGGAGATAGGTAAGAACACTGGAGGTATTTAATTTATTTTAAATATTAATTAATTAATAAATATAATCAAGCTTAAAAGATCATATGAATCAATAATATACAATTTTGTATATTATTTTGATGGACATTCAATTTAATGATTTCTTTTTAAAATTATCATGAAGTTCATGAAGGAAAAATAAATAAAAGAATTCTTTTAATAACAAAATATTATACTTCTTCTATTCAAATAATCTTTTTAAGGAAAAAAATATCTTTAAAAACATATTTTTACAACTACTTATAATGTATTATTATAATCTAAAAAGAAAAAGAAATTATACATTTCTATTTAAATTATATTTATATATTATTAAAAATATATAAATATAATATATTAATTATATTACTACCCCTCTCTCTCTATATATAAAATTGTAAGAGCTCAAAATTACTAAAAGTCTACATAAATTTATATTAAATATTAATAAAACTACCAAAATTCTAAATAAGTGCAAAATATTTAAACCTCAATTATTCCAATTGGATACGTTAATGGCAGGCACTCAAATTCAATGTTTTAACAAGCCATTTCAATAGGTCCGACTCTGCGATTAGACTAGAAATTTTTAATTGACAAACCAACTATTTTTGATAATAACAGCAACAAAAAAAGGGTGCTGACCCATGGAACAAAGAGGCTGACTATGTGAATTAATAGAAAATTAAATCACCATAGAGAGCAGCATTGAAGCAAGAACATCTACCATGATCAAAAAAAAAATCAATAGATAGAAAACCACCATAATCGTAGATTATCACACATCCATGAAACAGTCTTGATAATGTTCAACTTAAAAACCAGGTGCCACACAAGGCTAAAAACTAAATTCAAAGTTTTGAGCATACTTAAAAAAAAAAACTAACCAAAAGGGAGGTGAGTAGACAACATCATTCTCTACCCTCCCGATCATAGACAACCACAGAGCTATTTTCCATGCCATAAGCATTTTGACAGCAAAAGGTTCGCCCACTCCTCATGTAGGAAATTGAAGAGTTCTTGATTGTCTTTAACAGAGTCCTTGTCCTCTGAGGATTTCTCATTGACGAGGCAGAGAGTAGTGGCAGACACATGCATAACCTTAAGCGCAAATTTACCGATGTCCACCAGCTACTTTTTGGTAGCTTCCAGGTCTCGGGTTAGTTTGGACACCATATTCTCCATGCAGGTGAACTGGTGCTTAATTCTTCCCATCAGGTCGCTTCCTGTATGCTCTTTATCCACATTGGGGTATTTTTCCTTCAACACCTCCTCTGCCACATTGGTTTGGTTATTGGGGTCTTTTTCTTTCTTCCCCTCCTCAACCACATTAGTTTGGGTCTCCGCTTGTTCAGTCTCATTACTTGATCCCACTTTGCTGGGAGAGCCAACAGAAGCATCCTCCTGGGAAGAAACGTCCTCCCGACTCATGAGTTCTCTGATTGCTTTTTTCCCTTGCTCTTTAGCAAGGCAGGAGGAACGACAGGTAGAAGTGGGTTGGGGCTCAGAGGTCTGGGGGCAGTCCACATTAATAATAATCTTCTTATGCTTCTTAGGAGGGGGTGGAGAGCTGTCATCAAGGTCCTGGGTGTGCTTTTGAGAGCTAGGGGTGGGTTAGGTTTTAGAAGACTTGGGGCGTGAAGAAAGGGTGGGAAAATCCTTGTTGAGTGACACCGTAGGTGAAAAGGGTTGGTGAGATGAGTGGGAAACCTCCAAAGGCGGAGGGGGGCAGAGGGCATGGTGGAAGTTGTATAAGCGGAGGATAAGGCCCTGATGGAGATAAATAGGGGTTTTACCAAGAGATATGGGCTCATTCACAGACTTCACATTAGCTTCCAATGAATGCAGAAGATAAAAAGGGAAGGAGATTAACAACTTATGCCATAAATGGTTAAGGGGAGATGATAGTTAAAAAATGTACCAAATTGACCCTCCAAAGTGAAGTATTTCATGACCACCTTGCACATCTTAGGCCAGAACTCTGGGAGCTTGGAGATGCTGTAGCCACCATTAAGTGGAGAAGGGGTGCGTTCATCTTTGAAGAATTACGCAAACTCTGACTTTGCCTGAGTCTTAGCAATTTTTTTCCATTTCCTTCCCGTCGTTGGCATTCCCATGGCCTGGCTGATAACCTCCTCATTGATTTGAAAGGTGATACCATTAATGGTGACCTGCCTTTCGTTCTAGGTTTTGGCAACTTATCTAGTGATCATTTCATCGTGACCCTAGAGGCATTCCATAAAAGGAAGGGAACCGCCTTCCTTGTAAAAATACATAACCATGGGATCAGAGGAGAATTCCTCCTCAATCCTGTCAGGCTCAACTCTTTTCCTATCTCCACCCATATTCTTCCTCTTGAGCCCCCAACAGAAGAACCCAGAAACTAGAAGAGGAAGGATTTTTTGCACCAGGCTCGACTCTCTAAAAATTCACAGAACAAGAGTTGTGAATGCAAAGAAAAAAACCAAGTAGGGGATTAAAAGTCATGTCAATCCACAGAGAGTAATTAAGGCTTTGATTGTGTTGGTTTTCATAAAGCTTTGCTGTGGAGTCCATCAGGGTTAAAACATGAGAAGTACATGATAACCCATAAATATCACCAGACAAATCAATTGCATATCTCTTGACAACCTTCAAAGATTTATTTTTACACTGAGCCCAATTAAAGTAATGATGGCCATTTAAAGGAAGTCTCATGCCCATATGCCACATCAGACCTCCTTCAAAATTTCGGTGATGATCACAACAAGCCATGTGGCTAGAAAAAAAGGTTGTGATAGGGGTCACAAAAATGAGCTAGCACCTGGCCCCACCACAAGGCATCCCGCTGAAGCTATGCTTTTTACAATCCGTGAGATTGAAATTCTACTTCTCTCATTTCCTGCCTAAGCAGGTCCTGAGTGTTCTGAGGCAGCTGACTAATAGCTCTCCAACACCAAAGCTCGTGAAGATGCAGACTGGTAGCAACCATGGCATCAACAACCACATTGCCTTCTCTGTAGATATGTGTGATAGTGAACCTGTGTGTGCGGTCCAAAATGCCACGGATATCACTAATAATACTATCCACTTTCTAGCCAGCATTACAGATAACCCTGGAAGCATAAATTATGGTTTTGCAGTCTCCTTCGATAGAAATGTTGGTGCAACCCATGTATATGGAAAATCTCAAGCCCCAGAGGAGAGCCATATCCTCAGTCTGGTTGATAGTATGGTTGTGTAGGGGTCCAACATAGGTTGCCACTAAGCAGCCCTTGAAGTCACATATTGCACCACCACCAACCTGGAGTTGATTGCGGACCGAGCCATCAAAGTTCAGCTTGTGCCAGGTAGCTCAGGGGGAAGTCCAGATAGTGGCATTTCGAATAGCAATTTTGGTGTTATCAAATTTAGCAAATCCCTTATCCATGCCCTAGTTCATGGAAATTTTATGGTCCCATATAGAGGATGGAAGGCTAGGGGGCTTCAAGTGAGCGACAAGTAAGCTTTCTTGGAGTAATTTGAGACCAAGTTGGAACACCGTCATGCTATCTAGCTCAGTATCTCTAAAAATACTGTTATTGTGTTCCTTCTAGAGGGACTAGCAAAAAATGGGCAAGGCCTGATTCTGAAGGAGCTTTATCAAGGGGTGGTGTGAAGGAGAGAGCCAATTTTGGAACCAATCATGAATATCCCTATTACAGACCCACCTGATGCAGAGACGGGTCAGAATCTACTGCCAAACCTCATCCGCAAAATCACAGTTGATAAATAAGTGATTTATGCTTTCCTCCTCTTTTTTACATAGGTAGTACTTGTTAGCAAGACTGAAGCCCCTCTTGGTGAGGTTGTCCAGAGTGATAATTTTACCATGTAGCACCATCCACAAGAAGAGGTTGACCTTAGGGATAAGTTGTGGTTTCCAAACCTTCTTCCAGCAGGAAGTGTCATCAATTTCTGTGTTGAGCTGATAGTAAGATTATTTGACCTTGAAGCCACCATGTTGGGTGTGATGCCATAGAAGTCTATTAGGCCTATCAAATAGGGGCATACAGATGGAGTGGATCAAGGTATTGAGGTTAGTAGTCAGATTGAGGAGATCTAGTCTATCTCTTAGAAAAAGGGATAATATCAATCCATTTGCCATTGATTATGAAGTTGGAGACTAGGCTGCCCACCCCATGGATAAGAATGCTTCTTAATTGGGAGAAATGAGTGGAGGCAAGAGTACCATCAGGTAACCACGGGTCCTCCCAGAACCTAATATCCCTGCCATTTCCCAATTGCCATATAGACCATTTTTCTAGGATTCATTTATTCTTGAGGATATTGTTCCAAATTTTGGAGCCTCTTGGGAGTCCCTATACCATAAAGAGCTTACAAAAACAACCCCCATCAAGGTATTTAGCCTCCATAATTTTGCACTAGTCAACAGAACCCAAGACCAAGTTCCAAGACATTTTGGATAGTAGGGCCCTATTGAGATTATTAATTCTTCCCAGCCCGAGGCCCCCCAAGTGTTTAGGGAGGTAGACTTTTTCCCAGCTGACCAAAGGGAGCCTTCTCTTTTCCTTAGATTTTGACCAGAGGAAGGTTCATTGTATCTTTTCCAACTTGTCAGCCATGAAACTTGAAATTTTGAATATGGAAAGGAAATAGATAGGAATACCTTGAAGAGAAGCAGTAAGGAGTTGGAGATTACCAGCATTGCTAAGTAATTTACCTTTCCATCTAGCTAGCTTCCTTTATGTTCGTTCAAGGATGGAGTTCCAAAACTCATTCTTCACATCTTTGATAGTAAGAGGGAGACCAAGGTAAGTCACAGGAAGTGAATCAGCCTGGCAACCAAGAATTCTTAAAATCTTAGTTTCAACCGTAGGTTCAGTGTTGAAGAAGAATATTCAGAATTTGTGGTCATTGATGTGTTGACCTGACATGGTAGCATATCTTTCAAGCATAATTTTCCACACCGTGGCCTCCAAAACCGAGGAGGTGTCGAAGAAGAAAGTGTCATCCATAAACTACTATAGGACTTCAAGGGGAAGGCTGGAAGCAGGTTTGATACCCTCAATTTATCTAGAGTGTGCCAGATGCATCATGTTACGACCCAAGACCTCAGTCATAAGGATAAAGAGGTAGGGTGATAGGGGGTCCCCCTGGCGGAGACCCTTGGTAGGAGAAAATTTAGTACCCAAATTTCCGTTGAGTAGTACAAATAATCTGACAGTTTCAGTACAAGCTTTGATCAAGGTTATAAAATCTTGAGAAAAGCCAAAGGAGGCTAGAACCTTGTAGAGGAAGGTCGAATTGACCTTATCATATGCTTCAGAGATGTCAAGCTTGAGTGCCATGCCAACAACCTTACTATGGTAGATAGAGTGCAGGATCTCATGAGTGGTAATGGCAGCGTCCAATATTTGTCTACTAGGGACAAAACCTTTCTGGTTGGGATTAATGACTTTTTCAAGTAGAGCTTTGATTTTGTTAACCATAATCTTAGAGAAGATTTTGAATAGGGTATTACAGAGAATGATGGGTCTGAACTCCTAATAGTTCTAGGCTCAACACACTTGGGCACAAGGACAATAAAGGTGTCATTAAGCTGTTACAAACTGACTGTTCAAAGTTGGACCATGATTGAATTTTATCCACCTGGACACAATATTTTAAAAATGATGATGTTTACCTTTTTACTTTAATTGACACTTATCTTGTCTTTGATAATTTAAGATATCTTTGACATCTTTAATACCCAAAAATTAGGAATTCTATTCATACGTATTGGAAAAAGTCTTTGATTTTAGTTGAAGAGATTGACTTATAAGTCCACGTGATAACCAAAGGAAAACTAATTATGGAATGAGCCATTATTCTAAACAATTTATGTAATGAAAGGAAAAAGTAAATGAAATATGATAAAAGAACAAAAAAAATATTAAATTGCCTCAAATAAATTTGGTTTAATCAAATGTTGTTATGATAGAATATGTTTAGAAATGGATTGTCGAAAAAATCTTAATCTCTTAATCAGATGTCATGAACTGAAGGAAATAGAAATCAGAAACTAATATAATTAAAACACTAAACAAGAATGTATGTCTATGCTAGGAAATCCAATTGACATGTATACTATTATATATATAATGTGGAAGTATAAAAGGCTGCATGTATATTACATTCATGATGAGCTAGTTCATGAGAATTCGTAAGAAGAAGAAAAGACACATATTTTTATATTTTTCAATTAAACAAAATGTTTAAGCAAGATGCAGATTAAAATCTGTTCATTATGGATTTTTTAAAAAGGCATTAATCATCACTGTATCACATGTCTAAAATAGAGAAATCAACAACCTGCTTACTCTTCCAGTGTCCAATAAAAAAGAAAAGATCATTTTGCTTGGAGTTTGTAAGGGAAAACTTGTTGTGCCCAAGATGTTTCAAGAAAACAATAGAGAATCCAAATAATTCACAAAAACATGAGATTCATTATTTTCTACCATTTTTTGCATTTCTTTTAACCCTTCTTGTCATTTCACATTTTAGTGCCAGATACGATTTCTAATCCATTTATCACATCGTGTTAAAAGAAGGAAGAATAGTTAAAGAGGAAATGGACAAGAAGACATCACGTGAACTAGCAGAGCTTTTGGAAAGCACATGAGATATCTATCTATGACAATATCCTCATCATTAAACAACCAAAATAACTTTCAAATAACCTTCCAAATCTCTCCAATCATGAGAAACTTTCCAAAATGAGGGTTCTATTCAATGAAAACAAGAACAGTGGAATGAAAAATTTGATATGGTTTGCAAAGTTTAGAATTCTTTTGGCAAATTAGATAGAGGAATTTTTTTTTGGCAAGTTTTACAATTATACAAATAGAAGGAAAAATATGATAGTATTCCTTTTTTTCAGGGACTGAAGCTCGCACAAATAGCCTATTAGCTAAATAAATTAGTATTTAAAAGACATTGTTATGAACAACAATAATTAGCTTTTAAAATATTTTGCAATGAATAACAATAATTAGTATTTAAAGGACTTTTCCATGAACAACTATTAGTATTTAAAGGACTTTTTGTGTGAAATTTTGAAATTGGATTTTGATAATCTTAATTTAAAGGACTTTTTTGTGTGATGAATTTTAAAAGTGGATATTGAAAGGTGTGTAGTTTATGCCTTATTGATCACTTTCTAGGAATAATTTTTTTTTTGCCTCTTTTTATGTAATTTGTTTATTTTCTTTATCTAATTAAAAAAAAATTACCCTTATCTAAAATTGTTTAGTATAGCTTTAGTTTTTATTTTTCTTTTAGTTTTCACTAGAATTAGTGCTTTCACTTAGAAGAGGTGCAAGGTTTACATTGATAGAAAATTACATACAATTTAGTAGGCTAGAGAGTACAATTTAATGTGTGTATAGAAGATACATCAATATAATTCACAACATTTTATGTATAAAATAGTACTTTTGTATATATAATTTTGAAATACAATCTTAAAATACTTATAATTTATTTATGTAAATCTATTAACCATGAAAGATAACCCATTTTTACCTTTTCAAAATTTTTTTTGGAGGGACAATTATCTATTACCTTGGTTGATGGTAAGGCTTGATCTTCCACTAATTTTGTACATTTCATAGTTGTGTGCTAAAATGTTGACACACTTCTATGATTCATTATATCCAAGATTGCTTAAGATTGAGGTCTCAAATGGTGACTCATAGCTCTTTATTGATGGAGTCCAAGAGTTTGTAATGGAGGCCCTCAAATTAGACCTAGTTTGTGCCCATGTAAGTATACCATAAAATGAGAGATTCAAAGAGGAAAAGAAAGAATGTTAGTCTCCATGATCATCAAGTATGCATGCAAATGAAAATGAAAGCTATTCTAAATGATAACAATGCATGAAAGAAAACTAATCTATGAAAGGAAATGCTTATGCAATATTATTCTATGAAATGAAATATGAATCTAATCTAATATGCAAGTGAAATATTAATCTAAATGGATTTCCATAGAGGCATGAGAGAAGATGACAAGAAAATGGAAGTTGCAATATCCAAGCTCAAGTGCTCAAGAATCTTCTCCAAAGTTTCTCTCCAAACTTGTAGCATAACAATACAAAAATCTTCTATATAATACCTAAATGAGAAGGAGAGGGCTCCTTATAAAGAATCTTGGATGGTCAAGATTAAGAGGCAAAAAGAAATGAGCAATGGTGGATATTAAATCTTGGTTGATCCATGTGCTCAAGATTCTCAATAGGCAAAATCAATGGACATGGTTAAGAGGAAAAAGGATGTGTGGAAGAGATTAAAAGGCAAAAAGAGATCCCACTCATCTTGGAAAGTGTACATTCAATGTGTAGACAAAAAGTCTTTTTCTTTTTCTTTTTATTTTATTATTTATTTATTATTTTTAGCAAAGTGGTTTCCATTATTTAATTAAATTTTTTTTTATTTATTTAAAAGAGATTTATTTTTTTAAATAAATGTGGCTTAGGATAAAGTGATTTTATTATTTAATTAAAAGATTTTTTTATTTAATTAAAAGGGATCTTTATTTAATTAAAAGGGAGCATGTTCACTTAATTAAATAAAACTTAGGATAAAATGATCAAACCTTAGGAAATATTGAAATAATTGAATTAATTACGATTTGATCAAGGAAATTGATTTGAATTGAAAACATTGCAAGGCATTGATTCAGAAAATTGATAAATTGAAGAATGGGGGCCCAAAGTCTAGGCGACTATTTTAGGGTTCATACAATAGTGAGTGTAGTCATTAGTCACCATTTCAAAAAAGCCTTGCTGACATATGTTTTTGTTGGGGGAGTTATGCTTGTTGATAAAGATGATGACCTTGAACCATTGAATGATCAAGCAATAAAGGTGAGGCACCATAATCCTCTCCCGACTATTCACACTTTCTTGTATTTTAAGTCTAAGCTTAGGATGAGATGCCACAAAAGAAGGTCAAAATAATACCGACAATAAGATCTTTAATTTAAACTTTAAATCTTGGCATACATTTTATAATGTTGTCTTTGAAATTTTTTACAGTTACTATCAACTATATAATATTATTTTATATGTAGCTATTTTCAAGAACGAGTGGCATCACCTATAGAATTTTGAAGTGATTCAGTCCAAAGATTGTGATACCATATTAGATAGCTACATAAATATGGGTTTTATAATTATTGAGGGAATTGGACAAGTACAACAATCTCTTCATGATAGATATTAGCTCATATGGACCATACTATCCTTTCTTGGATCATTGTATTACTTGACCCAACTTATTTGAACAAAATTTTATTGTCTACTAACAACTCTACAAAGCTTGGAAATTAGAGCGTAGAAAAATACCTAAGGTTATACATGAAAAAGAAAGATGGATTCATCTCTTAGATATTGGACAACTTGTAAAATTGATTTGTTTGGTTCCTAATCAATAATTTTCTCAAAGGACATGTTCCTTTATAATATTTTGAAGCCAAAACCCTAAAAAAATGTATCTATACAACAATAATTCACATGAGACAGAATAATAGATATCACCAATCTCAACTATCTTAGATAGATGCACTTGTATTTCTATTTGACAATCAATTTCTTTCCTCAATTCCCCTCACACTATGTTTCCAAATCAAACTCAACATAATTATCTCATGAGAATATATCCCAATCCAGAAAATATTTTTAATATAAATAACATAACATATGGGTATGTGCAGGATCATGGTATACCAAACTATGGCCTTAAGTGGCAATGAAAAATAAAAAAATCAGGGTTAGTCATCTTGACGTGAAAAGTTGAACATCTTATCAAGCTTATGTGAAAAATTTGTAAAAATAGAATCTGTAGGAAATTGAATGTAGTTTCTAAACTACTAGCCCTTGTCTCAAAAAAAAAATCTAATTGTTCAAAATTTTAAATTTCAATGTAGTATTACGAAAATTTTAGGGGAAAGATAAAAACTATGTGTATGTTTGACCACAGTAATCAATATCAAATGATGATATATTTTCCCAAGATTCTAGATATAAGTAGTAGACTCATGTTTGGATGTGACACATATTTTTGTGTAATTGTTTCCCAAATAAATAATTAATAATGAATTTTCTGCTACAACTTATTCAAAATAAAAAAAACTCTCATGTAAGACCACCTTAACTAATTCTAAACTTTACAAAATTGAAATTTTTTTTTTTTCTTATAGTAGGCGAAGAATAGAATGTGATGCATATTTCAAATTTCAAAAAGGTTAAATGGTTTGAAAGTTATAGTTGTATTTCAATCAGTATGTCAATTACGAATTTAAAGATAACTCAATTAAAAAATAAGTAATAATTACTTATTGAACTCAAAATTTGACAACAATTATATTGATGGAAAACTAATAATGTCTTTAAGAAACCCTATTCATAAATCATCAATTTTGGGTGAAAAAAGTTGTCATTGTGTAGGAGAACCCAATGAGGAAGACAATGAAGGAAAATGGTCTCCATGAAGGTATTGTGTTGATTTCATAGGCCAAGTGCCTAGAAGGATCAAAGGATCCTTAACATGTCATAAACAATCCTATTTGTAAGGCCTAGTAGCCTGGGGTGCACTATAAACCCTATGGTTAACTATGGTCAAAGGGACATAGGATGGGTAGAGATAGGTTTTTTAATGCTGATTTGGTGAATTTGAATCAAATGCACCTTTTTTAGGTCCCTAGGAGGTTTAGGGAGTCATTTTTCTCAATAAAGGCAAACAAATTGTCAAAATATATTGTTGTCAATCCTCAATGTTGCTGATGACAACTTTTGAAAATTTTGTGCCGAACATTCACAACCCCCCAAATTGGGTTGGAAAATTTTATTGGGATACATAAAGGATCAAAAAACATGCTTTGGGTTGTTGTGAAATGAATTTTGAGGAAATTGTTGAAATTCAATACAAAAACTGTATTGTTCTGAGAAAAATGAATGTTATTTAGTTTGGCACGACCCCGTGCAGAGTAAAATTTGAAATCTAACTCAATGGAAAGTTTCTAAATCTTCATAAATTTCATTTGAATTTGGTTAGATCCTCTGAGCTTGAGTGTGGAGGGAGAAAATGTGTCACAAACCTCTGAAAGTCATGTTTGTACCCTAATTGAGGGTTTTCACGTTCAATCCTCTATTCCTCCCCAATGAACTGTTGAAAAACTTTGAAAATTCATGAAAAGGGAGATTGAAAGATGTATTTTAAGATTTACATGGTCTCACATTTGGAGGATGAAATTGGAAGCAGTTTGTGTTGAATAAATGCTAGGCATCCGAAATGTGACTAGCCCCTATTTTGGTTGCAGACCCCATAAATCTCATTTGGAGTGGTTTTGAACCCTGAGACTTGGGATATAGGCTATTTTCAGAAGCCTTAAGAGATTCCAAATGTTTCCCCTGATAAATCCTTTGTTTTGTTGGGTGTTCCTTCATTAGGTGGTCATAATTAGGCTTTTGAGGATCTTGGATTTAGGAGACTTAGACGGAGATCTAGAACTTGGTCTTTTGGGGAAATTTCTGCCTCATGGAAAATTTCTAAGAAGTCTAATAAAACCTAGGTGCTCTCTGGTATAAATTGGTGTTATTCCCACATAGGTAGTTTGGAGGCCTAGAAGGATATTAGTGCAAAAGTGAAATTTGTGCTCTAAGTGATTGAGAGAGAAAATTGGGGATCTAGATAGGATCTTGTGGTGTCACTAGAGGTTATACAATAGGTTCAAACTTAATTTGAGTCTAGAAATCAGCTTTGTGGGTATTGGAGCAATTAGGGAAGTTTTGGGACACCTAGTCTAGAGGGGTATATAAATCTTGTGGGGGAATTTGTTGGATGTAACCATGGATTTGAGTTGTGGGGTTGGTTATGATAGTTTATCAAAATTCTAAGAGAGTTCTACTAAGGTGTGAGGTTTGATTGGAGGTATTCCTTAATAGAAGGGAGCAGTTTCTTGGTTGAAGCATGGACACACTTGAGGGGTTGCAAGTGGTAGTTGATCAAACCTCAACATCAATTTTTATTAGAGAAAGAAAGATCCTTTGGTCAAGGATTGGGAGCCATGTCAAAAGAAGATGGAGATGAGATCCCAACAAGGATCACTAACTTAGAACTTGCAAGGATTGTGAAGGAACAAATGGCAGCAAACAAGGTATTGTTGGAAATAATTACAAAACTTGAAGGAAAGGTTGATAAGAAGGGTGGTGGTGTATGTGGTTGAATGTGGACCTCTAATCCAACTACACACGCAACATAGTCATTACTCTCACAATCAAATTATGAAAGAGAATATTGATTAATCAATTCAAAATTCATGGTGAAGTGACCTGTTGCCTCCTATGTAGACGGGGTGTTTGATTACTCTTAGAACAAGAGCCAACAACCATAAGACCAATACTACAATGGAGGATTTGAAAGCTATGAAGATAATCAAAGTACAATTAATGAAGAATGAAATGCAATTAATCTAAGAGCTTGAAAGAAATATAAAGTGCAAATTTACTCTAAAGAACTTGAAATAAAGATGAGATTAAGCTAAGGGCAAGTAAGAAAACTAATTATAATGAAGATGTAATATTAAACTAGATGCAATTAATCTAAAATATGCAATGAAAGCTTGAAATAATGGAATTGAGACAAAAAAATGCTATAGTTTAGATACTCTCAAAAGTGCTCTCTTGAATGAAGAAAAGAGGCTCATTAAATAGAAAAGCCTGGGAAGAGAATGAAGGGGTTCTTGATTTGAAACTCCTGACCCTTCATTCCCATTTGAGACAAAAATGCATAAATTACTTAATAAAAGAATGGAAAATGCCACACAGGGTGACCTTTCGAATATTATGAATTATTAATTCAAAAATGAGTGTCCATTCAAATAACAAGTAATTATTAATTCCTTTTCATGTATATTAGCCAAATGGGGTGGGTTTAATTTAATTCTAAGTACTTAGGACTTTAGGATTAAATTAATTTATCATAGGGGTAATTTAGCTAATAAAAGTCGAAGACTTTAGGAATTAATTTTAATATTTGATTAATACAATTTAGGGTCTTTGCAATTGATATCAAGTCGAATTAAGTCAGGTAGGAGAGAGAAAATTGCCTAGGAAACTAGGACTTTGGAGATGTAAAAATGACAAAAATGCACTAAAATTAATTGAACTTATTAGGTGCCAATTTTAGGGTATTAAATTTGCTCCTCTTTGAATGATGTGTGAACAACACGTTGATTTAAATAATAGTATGAAGTGATAGATGATGAAAAATTCAGAAGTCTAGGTTAGGTTGCCAAGACATTGAAAAGATCAAAGCATGATTTTCTGAAGTCTAAGTTAGATTGCAAAGATAACGGTCTTGAGAGAAGATGAGAATCAGGGTTAGGTTGCCCCAATGCCTAGAATGAGATTTAGATGCAAACTTAGGACTGTCTCCAGAATTAGGGTTAGATTGCCCCAATACAAAACTCAGCCCTCTGAGACCCAGGTTAGATTGCCCAAATAACGGTCTAAGAGAGATTTCCAGAGCCATTTTCAGAATGAAGCTTGAATCCTAGGAATTAAGGGTAGATTGCCCCAATACCTAAAATATTTTGAGAACCATCTCCAGAATAAAGCTTGATTCCTAAGGATCTGAGTTAGATTGCTCAAATACCTAAAAGATAGATGACTAGATAGCAAGATCCGAGCCACCGAGATGCCCCTAGCAATGAGAACTGATGATTTAGATTAGACTGATTCAAGAATTGATTCGACAAGATTCAAATGATGCAATCATCCTGCCCCCTCGGGAGCGAAATCAAAAGATGACATATCAGAATGATGATTGACAACAAGAGATTGCAGAGCAGAAGCAATTAGACTAGATTCAAGAAGTTACAGAAGCAAATCAGAGTAAAGCAGAGGTCTTATTGACCAAGTTTGACCATGGTTGACCAGATTGGACTTTGATGAAAAGAGCAAAGATCTTGAGAATATTATGCAAAGATAAATGTCTGGCAGGAAGATGATGCTAGAAGGCTAATTGGACAAGCGTCTAATCCCAAAAGGATCCCAAAATTTAAAACACAATTTAAAGCTAACTAGAGATGTCAGATTTCAATTTCAATCCCAAAAATGGATTCAGAGTAGTCGATTTAGCCAAGGGTGCAATTTTCATGCAGAATGGAGCACTTTTGAAAATTAGGTCAAAAAGCTATATAAGGCCCAGAGGGGTCATTTTCAATTCATTATTCACCTTCATCTTGTGATTTTGAGCTCTAAGAGAGAAATGGAGGGCCTTCCACTGCATACACATTGATTTGTGTGCTCTTGACAACACACTTGGCCAACGGAGTATGACACACCTATAAGTAGTTGATAAACCTCCTTGCAATTCAATTCGTATCACTTTTTAGGTCAATTTAGGGTAGATTTGACAACTTTTAGGTCATGTTCTTCCAATCTCACGTGAGGAAGTAGTTTCCTCACACCAGCCTAGGTCTCCCTTCGCATGAGGAAGTAGTTTCCTCATGCTAGTTAGGTCTTCTTCACACAAGCTCTAACTGGAAGCTCGCGTGAGCTGAAAGGTGGTCTTACACGAGATTGTAGCAGTTCACATAAGGTCGAGTCCTGTCTCGCGTGAGAAACTAGTTTTCTCACGCAAAAAGTTGCTGTAGAGTTTGAATGGGTTTTTCCAAAATTTGTCAAATTTGCATGAAATCAACCAAGGAGAGTGTCATAGAGCCATGTCTAGGATAGATGTCTTGTTGGATTTGTTGTCATTGTGTTGAAAACCATCATATCAAGATACTGATCCAATGTCGTCGATTGCTTTGCAGGTAAACTTCCCTAACATTGCCTTCAAGATGCACCATCTTGTGATCACCACCCTAGTACAGAGACTGATAGATGTAGAGAGTTCTCATATTGAGGGACTTGTTTTGGGATTCTTGCATGATTTACCTGACATTTAGGTAAATTAGGGTCTTCTTGGTGCATTGGTAGAGCGTTTCCATTCGAAGATGAACACTTTTCACTTCTCGATGGGGGAGATGATGGTGACTCCCGAGGATGTATACAGGATCCTACAGATACCAATCCATGGTGCTCAAGTGGAGTATGAGACACAGTCATGGCAAGGTACAGTAGCCTTGAGGATGATCTTCAGGGATGATCTAGTGATGGGCCAGGCCATCTCCTGGGACAATTTGATCAGCAGGCACGGTGGCGCTCATCCATTTGCCATTGTTCTTGCAATGTTTCTGAGCTACTACCTTGTTCCAGATCGAGGTCAGCATGGTCTCGAATGTGGCTGGGGCATGATGTTGTGAAGGATGTTGGAGAGGCCAGCTGTCAAGTTCACATGGGGTGAGTGTATGCTAGCCCACATGTATCATGAGATGCATGAGATAGTATACTGAGGCATGAGGACGATGGCAAAAGGGGTCTTCATCTTGCAGATCTGGGCTTGGGAGCATCTCCCTATTTGCATGCCTATCTTCCATGACACATGACAACATCTTGAGCCGTATATTTATAGGTACGTAGGTCCTATGACCTAGCCTCTACTGGGTAAGATGGAGCAGTGGAGAGGACAACTGGATGACATGGTAGTTGTAGTATGGAGACCTTGCGTGGCTACTAAGACATGGGATGATGCTCGAAGAGAGCTTTAACACATGTTTGTATCACATCCATTGATTGGACATAGTGTCACCATCATCAAGAGATTCCTTGTTACATGCATCCTATGCTAGTTTGGTAGGCAGCAGGACATATCATAGGGGTACTTCCCCTACGCCCACTTCTCTAATGAGGAGAAGAAGGGGTGGCATGCTAGATTGGATCCAGGGTGGTGTGCTATAGAGGCACGCATTCTAGTAGTGTGATGGGATTACATGGTTGGTGTCACCAATGCAGGGGTGACACCTACATATAGGGATTAGTTGATTGCATGTCCTCATCCGAGGTTCATAGATCCTATTGGTATGGGGGCATAGTAGCATCCTGCACAGCAGCAATAGGCACTAGATTAGTAACCACCAGCCCAACAGCCACCAGCCCAATAGCCACCAGTTCAGCAAGCTTCACAATAGGGACAATAGTAGTAGAGAGTGTTGAGACCCCGACTAGGATAGATTAGCATCCCTGCTAGGATGATGGGCTCAAATGCAGGAGCTAGGAGCAGTGGGGCCTAGCAGAGGTCCACCAGGTAGCGGATAGGTGATACATCATAGCAAGCACCACTAGATGATGATACTGATATGCCTGACATTCTAGCAGGAGCAGGTACATCACAACTATAGGAGGATCTTAGGAAGAGCCATGAGAGGGTACGACATGTCCAACGGGAGCGCGATGACTACCACACTTGAGTCATTGGGGAGGAGACCTGGGTAGCTGACAGGGATGCTGAGATCAGGAAGCTATGGGAGGAGCTAGCACGATCGAGGATTGAGACCAGATATGAGGCTACTCAGGTGGCTTATTACTATGTAGCTTACTACGGGGTCATTCCAGATCTGTCAGAGTAGGTACCACCCTTCACTGATTATGCTGGAGCTCCGCAAGTAGCTCCACCAGCTCCTCCATAGGCACCACCACAGGCCCCACCACAACAGGCACCACAAGTACCATAGGCACCCCCTCAATAGGCACCTTCATAGCGGCCAATGCCTCTACCCCAGAGACCATTGCCACCACCTCCTCTAGGTGGTGTGGGACCTAGTTAGCACTTTTGATATATTTGTACACTGTGGCCCATTATTGATACTATGTTTGAGTAGCACCTCCTCTTTTGTACATGACATTATTTGAGATATATATATATATATATATATATATATATATATATATATATATATATATATATATATATATATATATATATATATATATATATATATATATATATATATATATATATATATATATATATATATATGAGATCGATAGTTTGATATCATTGTACTTGTTGTTATATTGCTTTGATATTGATGTTTATGAGATGTTTTTATATACTTAGATGTATGGATAGAAATGTATGAAATGCACATACTTTATTTTATGAATATGAATATGCACATGGTTTATTTTTATGATGATGTAGTGATAGATGGATAGAATGTATGCATATGTGTAATGTATGATTTGAGTTATGCTTATAGTGGATGCACATGTATATGTAGATGCAAATGAATTTATGAATGCAAATGGAAATGAAATGAAAATGCAATGGATATGTAATGTATATGGTATTAATCATCTCATGCAGGATTGTCACAATATATGATAGGTACTAATCAAAGAGATTACGCGCTGAAGATCGAGAGTGAGGACCAGACACTTGTGCAACCAAGATGAAACTGGGACAAAAAAGATGAGAACCTTTGATGAACAAAAAGCAATCAAGAGAGTAACAAGATATCATCTCAAATCCAAGCTTAGCATGAACATGCAAGCCTATGCTAAATACAAGCCTAGAATGAAAATGCAAGCCCTAGGACTTGGTTATTGGACTCATCATATTTATCATCATCAAGTTCATTTTAGCATGGGATGATTGTAAGATATCATACAATCCTCACTAACATTGCAATTATGAGAATATGAATATGACATAAGTCTTAGATTTGTCAGAATGAGGTGTAAGCATTAAGGCACAAGAAGCTAGAATGACCTGAACACCTATTCCTTTTGATTTACCAAGTTAACATAAGCATCAAAGCACGATTGCTAGAATGACCTGAATGTTGCTTGCAAACAAACACACCAAACATGCGAGAGTTCCTTCTTTTTCCAAAGAGTGCTTCCAGTGACCCTTACGTTCACTTAGCAGGACAAACATTAGCAATTTTACTTGTGGCAGAAAGAAGTCACTCAAAATAGACAAGGAGAAGAACCAACCTCACCAAAGCGTCCATATAAAAGGATTTGATGTACGCATGGCCATCCAATATGAGATGAAGGCTCTTATAGATGGACACCCCTCTTAGATAGATTCTTTGGATCATTGGAACTAAACCAGCAAATAGAAAGAAAAGGAAAGATCATGCCCCCAGTCTTCACGTTTCTCAGTCAAGAAAGACATCTTAGATTCGCTCGAGGGGAAATGATAAAGAAAACAAACAAACAAGAAAAGGAAAAGCTCAGCATGCTTCAGAGAAACACAAAGTTAGTTTTCAGTTTGGTTTACATTTGTGTTCAAGCGGATTGAAGTCAAATCAAAAGCGCACAACGTTCAAAGTCTCGATGGGATAGCGACAATAGGCAAACGCAGTAAGAACCACTGGTGACTAATGTAAGGAAGAGATCCCAAAAGAGAGAGGTTTGAATGAGAGCTAATTATCAGTGGGTAGGCATAGTGAGAACCACTGGCGATTGATACATGAGAGATCCTCAAGGAGATAAATCTCAAAGTAGCTAGGCATCAACAAGTAGACGCAGCGAGAACTGCTGGTGACTGATGCACAAACAAAGTTTCTGAAAGTGATAGGACAATGCCCCCTAGACCAGGAAGATGCCCCCAAGTGTGAACCAATTCCAATCCATGAAGATTTGAGGAAAATTGAAAGTAAGTGCATGAGCTAGAAAACTAAAGCAGGAAGCCAACTAAAAGTAGGAAACAAACTAAAGCAGGAAAGAAAGAAAGAAAACTAAAGCAGGAAACTATGAGCCAAGTGATGCTGAGATGAGATGTAACTTTAGCAAACAAGAGGCACCCATTTACCAAGTTTTCACCATCTTGGTAGAGATTCTATTTTTGCTACCATGACACATGTTTACCAGGTTTTCATTAATGACACATTTTTCTTCTTTTTCAATTTTTTTGTACTTTTCTCCTTTTTTGATTTTTTTTGTATTTTTGAATATTTCTTTTTTTTTTGTATTTTTGTATTTTTGATTTTTTGTATTTTTTTTGAATATTTCATTTTTTTTTGTTTATTATCAAGGCGCATGTTTACCAGGTTTTCACCAAGATAATAGATACATCAAAGCACCTGTTTACCAGGTTTTCACTAAGATGATAATTTTTTTAAGGATATTTTGCAATATATCATTTATTTAGATTTTTTCAGGACCAATAAATATGTACATGAGCTTACGAGTGATGTCTCATCTATAGAATTTCTTCAAGTGAAGAGCATTGATAGGCTCTTTGAGCTATTCTCCTTCAGTGGTGGAGATTCGATAAGCGCCAGACCCAAATGCTACAGTAATGACATATGGACCAAGCTAGTTTGGTTCAAATTTTCCTTTCTGGACTCACTACTACTGATTCTTGGGTTTCTCTCTCAGGATGAGATCACCCACATGGAATTCTCTTTGTCTGACTTTCTTATTGTAAGCTTTAGACATCCTCTTTTGGTATGCTCTTAGATGATCGAATGCCACCTTTCGACGTTCATCAAGTAACTCAAGCTCTTGAAGCTGGGATATTCTATTTTCTTCATCAGTGGTGAGGCCCCTTCGAGAGATTCACAATGTTAGAATCTCGACCTTAATAGGTAATACTGCCTCTGATCCATAAACCAAGGTGAAGGGAGTGGCCCCCGTTGGTGTTCGAATACTTGTTCTGTAGGCCCACAAAGACGGATTAATCTAGAGATGCCAATCTCTACCAGATTTATAAACTGTTCGGTGCAAGATTTTTAGAATTGTCTTATTAGAAGCTTATGCTTGTCCATTACCCTGAGGATAATAGATAGATGACCAATGCTGAATAATTTTGAATTTGGTGCATAAGTCTGTCAGGTCCTTATTTTTGAATTGTCCCCCATTGTCAGTGATAATAAATGAGGGTATAACATATCTACAAATGATATAGTTTAGTATGAACATAGAAATAGTCTTGTCATCAGCTACAGCTAGAGGCACTGCCTCAACCCACTTGGTAAAGTAATCATTAGCTATGATGATAAACTTGTGCCCTCTTGAAGAAGAAGGATGTATCTAACTGACCAAGTCGAAGGCCCATTACTGAAATGGCCAGAAACTAATGAGAGGACTAAGCTCACTAGCAGGAGCATGAATTAGATTCCCAAGAAATTAGCATTGTTTGCAAGTCTTGGCATATTGAACAACTTCTTTTTCCATATCTGGCCACTAATAACCAGCTCTAATAAGTTTCTGGGCTAATGTCAGACCACTAGAATGAAACCCATAGATACCTTCATGTACCTTAGCTAGCCCATGTTTGGACTCATCGAGTTCTAAAAACCTAAGGAGGGTACCATCTAGACCCTGTCTATACAAGTAATTTTTTATGAGGACATACTGTGAAGCAGTATGAATAAGGTGACACTTTTTATTCTGGGTATAGGTGTCTAGAATGATCTGGTCATGAAGGTAGGAGAAGATATGGTGGTAGCGGGATGAATCATGTCCAATGACTGAACAAAGCATCCTGGATTCAGGAATATCATAGGTAGGGTAGTGTAATGCCTCCACTAGGAATTCATGTTTGAAGTCATTTTCTAGCATTTGTAACATTGAAGCAAGAGTGGCCATAGAAAAAGCTACTTTATTGTCTACCCCCAGAATTTTCTAGAAAGAAATGTGTGCAAAGTACTATTTGAGATCATCCACCATTCTTTTGTAAGGTACTATCTTGTCATCTTTTGTTTGGTAGACATCATTGACTTGGTTGATGATTAACTGAGAGTCTCCAAAGACCTTGAGCTCATCCACACACCATTCAAGGGCTATCTTCATACCATTAATGAGAGCTTCATATTCAACTATGTTGTTTGTGTAGAGAAACAACATTTTATATACTTTTGGTAATGAGTATCTTTGAGGTGTAACAAATAGAATGCCTGCACTGGATCCTTGTTGAGTGAATGATCCATCAAAGAACATGCTCCAAGATTGATGTGTGAGAAGCATGATGGATTCATCTAGGAATTCAATACTCAAAGGATGATGATCTTTCAAAGGAGCTTCCACCAATTGATCAGCAATTGCTTGTCCCTTAATAGCTTTTTTGTCCACATACTCAATGTCAAATTCACTAAGTATCATCACCCATTTTGCTAATCTACCCATGAGGGCAGCCTTGCTTAGTAGGTACTTTAGTGGATCAATTTTTACAATAAGCCTTGTGGTGTGAGCTAGCATATAATGCCACAATTTTTGAGAAGCAAATACCACTGCTAAACAAGCCTTCTCAATGACAGAATAGTTCATTTCATAGGAAACCAATGTCCTGTTGATATAGTATATGGCTCTCTCTTTGTTGTTATGATCTTCTTGAGCTAGGAGAGCACCCAAAGATGTGTTTGTTGCTGAAATGTATAGTATAAGAAGCTTCCCATGAATAGGAGGCATCAAAATAGGTGGATTAGCAAGATACTATTTTATTTGAGTAAGTCCCTTGTCACATTCCTCATTCCATTCATAGGTCACATTCTTATGCAAAGTTTTAGTAAATGGTTGTGACTTGTTGGCCAACTATGAAATGAAATGCTAGATAGATTGTAGCCTTCCTTGTAATCCTTTGATTTGATTGATATCCTTGGGTGGAGGCATATCCATAATAGCTTGCACCTTTTTAGGATCGACTTCTTTGCCTTTAGCTAAAATGATATAACCCAAGAGTTTCCCAGAAGTAACACTGAAAGCACATTTCTTTGGATTAAGCCTAAGACTAAATTGTTCCATGTGGTCAAGGATGGGACCCAAATATGTGAGGTGAGTTCTACACTTCATGCTTTTGGCTAAAGTATCATCCACATAATCCTCCATCATTTTATGCATCATATCATGGAAAATAGTAGTAACAACTCTTTGATATGTTGCTCCAACATTCTTAAGCCCAAAAGGCATGACATTCCAACAAAAGGTTCCCTAGGCACATGTGAAAGTGGCCTTTTCTTGATCTTCTAGCACAATTTTTATTTGATTATAGCCAGAAAAGCCATCCATCAAGGAATACATCTCATATCCTACTGTCATATCTACTATCATATCAATATTAGGTAGTGGGAAGTCATCTTTTGGACATGCCTTATTTAGATCTCTGAAATCTGTACATACAAAAATGGATTTATCATGTTTAGTGACTAGAACAATGTTTGAAATCCATTCTGCATAATCAATAGTTCGTATGAAACCAGCCTTAAGAAGCTTTTCTAGTTCTGCTTTAACCAAAAGCGCTACGTGTGGATGCATTTTTCGTAGCTTTTGTTTAACAGGTTTGATACCTGGTGAGATGGACAAATGATGCATGATTAGATTGGGGTCTAATCTAGGCATCTCAGAGTAGTTCCATGCAAAGTTTATTTTCTTGCTTTGAAAGAAGCTCGTGAACTCTTCTTTTTCTTCAGCAGACAATGATTGTGCTAGATGAATAATTTGTGGAGTAGCCTCTATACCCAAATTTACCATCTGTGTCGGCTCAATCAATATTGATGACCTCTCTTGAAAGTGGCTCAGAAGCGTATGAAGTATCTCATCCTTGGGCACCTCAAAGAGGTTTTCACCCTTGGATATGTCTTTTATTTTTACTATTTTGGGCTCTAATACTGCCACAAAGTGGTTTTCACCATCAGAGCATCTATTTTTTCTTCTTTTAATTTTTTGACTAAGATACTTGATATCCGCCTCTATCATGTTGACACTTCTTTCACTGGTGGAGGATATCATAGGTTCAATAGCATGGAGCTAATAGGCTAGATCATAATCATTCTAGAATGTTAGGACTTCATTGGATGCAGGAGGGGAGTTCCAATTTATCAGATCGGGACAACAAAGTGAAAGGGAAGTAGTGACTGGTTCAACTGCATTCATAGTATAACCCTCAAAAGTGTTGATGAGCAAGTCAAGACCTAGAGTGATCTCTTCCAAAGGAGCATTTGAATCCCTATAAGAGCTTGCATCCAAAGTAGAGGACACATTAACATTAGTGGTGTCTAATTCATGCGGCCTAGTGCTAGACCCTTCACCTACTTCGAGGAGTCTTTCATACATGTGAACAGTATCTATGTCTACATCATAAGTAGCATCAGATAAAGAGTCAAACTCATATTCATGTGAGTCAGTACTTGATGTTGGAATTTCATTAGCAACATCATCAGACTCATTATTATCCCTTGTGGCATTAACAACTTGTTGAAGTTTCTCTTGTTCAAAATAATTTTGAAAATGTGGTGGCCTATATCGTTCACCTTGAAAATTAGGATCATCATTTAGTGTTGTCTTCCATTCCTCATATGTGAATTGATACATTGAAGAAGTTTTATCAGAATCATTATCAGTATCAATATCTATCTCTACCATATGGACAGGTATGGTAGGCTCATTAGGTTCTACAAGGAGTGTTGCAAGATTTGGAGGAATAGGATATGGAAATGTATCTTCATCAGAGCTGGCCTCTAGATTCACTTCTAGAGTGGCATCTTAAATTTCTTGTTCAGGTTCAGATTCAGGCTCAGGAGTTGACACAAATTTCTTGGTCCCAAAATGAAAGGGAGTATTTTTAAAGCCTAAGCTACTAGTATCTTTTGTGTGGTGACTTGTAGCTTCAATGGGTTTTAGTAAGCCATTATCATTCTTTCCTATAGGACCACTCCCCTTATAACCAAAGCACTTCATGATCTTGAAGGCCTCACTATATGGTTCTTGCTCTAAATCTAGAGGTGGAGTAGTTGTTTTAGCTATATCTTTTCCCTTATAGATCCAAGCTCTGATAGCTCTCTCTTCATCCTCATCTTCTAAAAGCATAGAGGCCCTTACAAAGGCACCATCATAAAATATTTGAGGAGGAGCATTAGAAAGTTTGTTATTCTTAGAAGGTCTCCCATAAGAGTGTGGAGACAAAGATAGAGCAGCCAGTGATAACATAGGCTCAATTTGGTATTCTCCCATGCCTATATCCTTAAGTCTCAAAGTTTGTTCCATTTCCTTTAGCTTAGCATCATAAAACTCAGTGGATTCTCTATTTTATGGAACAAAGCTATCTGCGGATTGTGCAAGAGTGTTGCAAGAGAAATTGGTATTAGCAGGCACAATGACTTCCACCCCATGGAATGGAAACTTAATGCATTGATGGTACGTGGATGGAACGCCCTGCATCTCATGAATCCAAGGCCTACCCAACAAGATATTGTAGGCTAGAGGAATATCGAGCACTTGGAAAGTAACATCTCTTTCAATAGGACCTACACAGATAGGTAGCACAACTAAGCCTTGGGACTTGCATTCTTCCTCATCATAAACTTTGATGGTAATCTTTTTGTGAGGGTCTATACAATTCTCATTGTAACATAGCTGAGTGAGCAATTTAGCGGAATAGATATTGAGACTAGCACCATTGTCTATGAGCACTCGGTGGGTGTGCTTAGGACCTATCATGACCTTTATATGCAAGGGAGCATTATGCAGGTGACTCAAAGAGTGACCGTCTTCTTCAGAGAAGGATAGATAGTGAGGCAAAGTCAAATGACCCACCATAGACTGGAACTGGTTGAGATCAAGATCCTTGGGAACGTTTGCCTCGGTGAGGGCTTTATCCAAAATTTGCTTGTGAGTAGGTGAGATCTTCAACAACTCAAAAATGGTAATCTGAGCATTGGTTTGTTGGAGTTGATCTAAGATGCTATAACTAGCTGAGCTAGTTGTAGGAATAGATTTCATGTTCTTGTTGGCGGGGCCAACATCAGTCTTATCCACAATTTTCTTTAGAGTAGATGTCAAAGTATCAGGTCTCTTACCTGTAGTTTGTTTTAGAGTGGACGTAGAAGTATCAGGACCTTTCAAAACAACTCTTCCTCATGATCGAGTGACAACATTAGCATAGTATTGAGATTGTTTAGATTCAGACGAACGAGATGCAGAACTACACAAGATAAAATGAGTCTTAGATTTGGGAGCATCGCCACTCCCTTTAGAAGTGATCATGTCACAATACTCTATCTTGACAAGTTTGATCATACCAATAACATTGTCATTATTAGTGTACGTGTAATTGACTTTAGCATTGGTATTCTTGGCATTTGAAGACTCACCCTTCTCATGAGGAGGGAAGGGATCCTTAAAAGCTTGATGGTTCAAATTCTTATAATGGTTCTCCACAAGGATGTCACCATTGTCAATGAGATCTTGAACTTTATGCTTTAGTTGGAGACAAGTAGAAGTCTTATGACCAATGTTTTGGTGATAGTCATAGTAAGCATTATCATTCCACCAATGAGGTCATGGTTGTGGGTCATAAGTACTCTTTTCCAAAGGAGTAAGAACCTAATTCTCTAGAAGAGTTTTATAGACCACATCAAGACACTCTCCCGAAGAGGTGAATTCATGCTTGGGTCGAGAGGCCCAAGGTTTGTTCTTAGAAAATCTTGAAGTTTGATTATTATCCATTATGGTCTT
Source organism: Chamaecyparis obtusa (assembly GCA_027943335.1). Taxonomy (NCBI): domain Eukaryota; kingdom Viridiplantae; phylum Streptophyta; class Pinopsida; order Cupressales; family Cupressaceae; genus Chamaecyparis; species Chamaecyparis obtusa. The sequence continues at coordinate 159,633 of BSBK01011580.1, read as the reverse complement.
TTCAATAGCCTTAGCCACTTGTATACTAGAAGTAAGATTAAAAATAGGCTTTGAAGGCTTCACAGTAACATTATCCACCACTCCATCATTTACTACATCTCTGTTCTTATTGAAAGTCTTTCCTTTATCCTTTTTTGTGGAGAATCCTTGTTTATTGTCCTTATTCAAAGTTAATTCTCCCTTCTTGATCATAAAGGCCTCTATTCGCACTGCTTGTTTGATCATACTATCAAAAGTTAGAGGACCTTGAAATTGTGCTTGGTATCCAAAGTCTAGGACAAGATTGTCCAAGAAAATGTTGAGTCCCTCAGACTCTGGTAGCTTGTCAGGACACCTCATACATAATTGTCTCCACCTTTGGAGAAAATTTAGGAAAGATTCTCCTTGTCATTGTTTTAAATTGAAAAGATCTCAGATGTTAACTGGATGCTGAATATTATGCGAGTAGTGCTGGAGAAAAAGATTAGCCATTTCGTCAAAAGTCTTAATGCCAGTAGGTAATCTAGAGAACCATTCCATAGCAGGTCCACCCAAACTACGAGGAAATAGATGCATAAGATAGGTTTGATCGTGCATAAATTCCATAGACAATGCATGAAACTCCCTTAAGTGATCTTGGGGATCGGTTGCACCCAAGTATTTGTCATATTTTGGGAGTTCTACACCTCTGGTAAAAGGTGGCATATGAAGACTTCTATCAAAAGGGAAAGGACAAATACTTTCCATCATGAATTGTTGAGCGGGTTTGTCTTTATTCTTTGCAAGTTGACTAATTTGATCTTGCATGTCTCGGACCATCTTTTGCAAATTTGCAATCTCAGTTTCTTCTTCCTTAGCTATGAGTGTTTCAACTTGATAGTCTCAGGGTAACTTGGCCCCTTGTTTAGCTAACTCAAGGAAGTACTTTTATTTCTCCTCTAGGAGAAGGATCTCCATCATTTTAATGAGCCCCTTATTAGCTTTGGCAGCGTCTATATCCTATTGAGTTATCACCTCATTTTCATTCACAAGAATCTCATACATACTCAGAATTTGATCTTGTTTCTAATCATCTTGGTTTTGATCGAATGGAGGAGGGTGATAGAAGTATGTAGGTTCTCGATTGCCTTGAGGTTTTCTTCAAGATTGATCATCATTGTGGGACTGATTTTGGTCATGTTGAGATTGACCATGAGGCTGCTCATTCTGAGGTTGAGCATGACATGGGTCATTAGAGGATTGACCATGATATTTAATGTTTTGAGATTGATCAAAGGTTTGACTGTACTTGCCTGGTTGGAAATCAAATAGATCTCCCATCTTGTTGTAGGCTTGTGCAGTACATGAATTCTTAGTGAAATGATATGTCTAGTGCCGAAAGGGCATGGCCACGATAACCTTTGGTGAATGAACAGGATCAAAAGATTTAACAAATTCAGGCGAGAAGATATTGTCAACAATATCACTAGGTTCAATGATAGAACTATACTCAGTAGGATCAATAGGTATGATAATAGGATTAGTTTAAGGAAGAGGTCTTCCAAAGTTGTGAAACAATGAGTTGTCTTAGAAGAATGAGTTATCTTGCTCTTGAAATGAGAAACCAGGTTGCACTTCAAACAATGGATTAAAACACTCTTGAAACACTAGAGGTGATGGTTGAGATAGACTATCTTTTGAAGTATTTAATGAGGAAATTGAGGATATCTCACAAAGTTTAGATTTCGCAATAGATTTAGGATTATCTATTTCTTGATTAGGAGGTTCGCTTCTACCTTGATTAGGATTCTGAATGGGATAAGTCTTGCCACTTCTAGTAATGATAGTCATAGATGAAGATGAAATGAGAGAAGATTCGGGATAATGCTAGACTCTTTCTCTAAGAAAAATGCAAAGGAGATAAAGGCTAGAGCAGCCAAGATGTGAGATGGACCTAGTGTGAATCATCAAAAGAGGTGGCTAGAATAGCTAAGATAAGACTATTGCAACATGAGATACAAAAGGCATAAAGAGATAAGGTAAACCAATGAGAGACGAAATGAGTCAAAGGAAAGATCAATCAATTTCTAACTCGAGACAACCAGTTTTTGATAGTGAACAATAGGAAGGTAGAAAAATAGACCTCAGACAAAAAGTAGATCAGATAAAAAGTCAAATAGTCAATGGAAAACAAGTCTCTATTTTTGAAAACTAGGCTACAGTCTCATGTGAGAGAGTACCAGGCCACACGAGAGAACGCAAACCTTCATGTGAGAGAACAAAGTCTCATGCAAGAAAGTGCTCTGAAGAGTGAAACTTCATGAGGAAAAAGTCCAAAATTTGACAGTCTGACATAGTTTTCGAGGTTAAAGTTGAATTTTGAGATACATCCTGAATTGATGTCTGAAAAAAAATCTAGTTTCCTAACAGGTTTGAAGAACAGTTTAATCAACAATCTCATTTTGAGGTTTCAAGCATTTGTTTAAAGACACAAAGGTTTAGATCAAGCAGTTGTGATACAAGAAGTAGTCATTAACAGATCTATCAAGGACAAAGAAACTTGATAGCATAGGGGGAGTCTTTGTTTGATAATGATTGGACAATGTTTAAGACTTGATAACAAACACATAGCTTATCCCTACCAAAAAAATGGTGAGAAGACAAAACCTTTGCCCCATTGCTAATGCACATACGTGCACCTCACACAACCATGTCAAACCCTAGAGGGTGCCCACATTTTTGGTGTTTCCAAGGACTCAATACTATATGTTGAAAGGTTACCCTTATGGTAGGGGCTAGCGTCGTATACCACCTTCAAGCATCCAGGTGTATGCCTATGATGGGAATCTATGGGAGAGATTCTTCCCCCTCCCTGCACAAAGATTATGACTCCTTTCAGATGTGAACTAGGTAGGCCACTAGCTAGGGAAAGTTCTTAGTAGGCTTCTATTCATGCTAACCTTTAGTGCCCCCAATATAGGGTTGAGGCCTCATAGCCACACCAACACCTGAAAGTCATACACCCTCGCAAGTAGGGCTAGGAGTGGCGCCACTTAGTATAATAGACGGAGCCTTCTCAAGATGATAGTCAAAATCTTGAAAAGGAAGCTAACATGGTTTTGGAGTCTTTAGACTCAACAAAACATTCTTTATTAGAGTGAAGTGGAATCACTGGCGAAAGGTGCGTACTCACTTGGGTGGTTCCTGGAGGTTCAACTTCCGGCAGGCCCTCTAAAGGTGACACAACTTGGCTTAGATCCGAGGGTTTGATTTTTTGTTTCTCTCAAAGAGAGAAGAGCATACTTCTCTACCTCATCACTTTACCCAAACACATTAAGAAATTTCATCACTGAGTTAGCTTCACACCACCACATCTACAAGCTTTTGGGTTTCTAGTTCTCTCAAAGAGATAAGAGCATAATCCCCTAGCAGGTAGAAGCGTAAAGATTCACTACCTTTCTCTGCTTACCAAAGAATTTGTCATATTAGTAGGATCATTAGGTTTTTGGGTTCATTCATGGTTGTGAGGCCCACCTTCGGCCCACATAGTGATCCTGTGTTATGCATATCAGCCTATCTTTTTTATTATGTTTCTTTCAGAGATACTTGGACTCTGTCGACTACTGTTATATTATGTTTGACTCGTTGGACTGTTCTTTTGATGATTCTGCATATGGGATCCATGAGGTGTAGATTTGGTTTATGTTTTTATATGATGTTTTGTGAACCTGATGATCTTGATGATATTTAAATTACGTTATGGAATTTCATTTGAATTATGCAATCAAATCATGAATATTACATGCAATTGAAGTATGAGTTGAATTATGCAATTGAATGATTAATTTTCGCTATATCATATATGGTTATTTTAATGGTTTTCTTTCTTGAATTACTGATGCTGCATTTAGGTATTGCAGGTGGAAGGACCATGGAAACACATTCGGGGAAATCACATTGAACGTAGGGTAACCAGTTAAACCAAGGCCCCGTCTATTAAGAGACCTGAGGCCTCGTTGTTAAGTATTTATATTCGTAACAGTAATTTGAATGATTGTGTGTTTTAATGTTGTGACATTGGATGTACCTTTCGTGAAATGTTATTTTGTAAAGTGTCGCTTGACACTAATGTTAAATGTTATCAAGGTACATCATGTGTTGTGCGAGAGCACTTGCTAGGAGTTTTAGGGAAATCTTAGCACACCTTTTTGCCATAGGAACCATAATGCAGTTCCCATTCCCCATTTCTGATCTTATTCCTCGACATGAGTTTAGAGGGTTAATAGTGGCCTTAGGAGATAGTTTTATGCTAAATTTTTTAACCCATTCAATGTACCCATGGGTTAGGGGTATTTTCACCTTTTTAGAAGCCTAAAATTGACTTTATGACCCTTTTAAAATTTCATATTCTATCTTGAGCGAAAATTGCAACTTGCTTGATTGAACCTTATTTATGAGGTTAGGTGTGGAAGCCCTATTTAGAGGAATTTTTGGCTAAGGATGATTCATTCACCCATTCTCTATTTTTAGAGAGTTTCCAGAAAGTTAGAGGAGAAAGCTTGAAGCTTGGATTAGGGCTCAACAAAATTCTTCCATAGCTTTGGACTTGAGGTAGGAAATCATGTGCTCTCTCTGTTTTTATGAGTTGTTTGTAATTGTGATCATGTTCTTGGCTTCCCATGGTTGGTCATGGTGGTAGCTTGCATTGTTTTGTGTTGTGTTTTAAGCTCCCCATGGTTGGCCATGGTGAGAGCAAGCTTGCAAATGTGTTTTTTTTTCATGTAATTGGATTTTGGGTTGTTTACTCTTGGATTCACTCACCCTTGGGAGGGAAGAGAAATCAAGAGGGGGTGTGGGAATGGAGGCAACACCATGTGTAGAGTCTCCTCCATGTGTGGGGAAAGATGAACTTGGGTGAGTGATTTTCCCCAAGAAACCTTGCATTTAGCCTTGTGGCAATGGGGGTATAAGGAGGGAAAATTGGCCATGTGTGCCTTGTATGTATTTGAGAAATATGGGTCCATGTGTGGCCTTGTTTTATTATGCAATGGTTATCTCCATGGTTTTGTCTACCCACACCCTACAAAGGAAATTCATGGAAATTCCTTAGTTTTCTTCTTGAGGAAATTTGGGATTTTTTTTACCAATGTTTATAATCTTGTTGTGTTTGTGTGTGTATGATTGTATCCTATTCATTGTGTTCTCCCCAAGCTCGGGGGTGGTCTCATGAGAGGCCTTGGATGGGAGGAGAGCTCCCATGGTCTTTTCCTTGCCTTGTTTTTACTTGCAGAAATTGAAGTCAGGATGTATGAAGATGAAGATGTTAGAAATTCTTGCCTTGATGTTTTGAATGAGGAAATCACTCCATGATTTGGATGCTTTGTTGTAAATTTTATATGATGCAATTCTTCTTTCTTTGGAGCACTTGTAAATTTGTAAATTTAGAAAGGAAAATAAGAAAGATAAGCATGTTGCTATAATGATCTTTCTCTGTAAAGATTGATGTATTTAGTAGATGTATTTATTATGATACTCATGTAAAGGAAAGCAAGCATCATTTTGAATATTGCAATGTTATTTTAAAATTTAGGATGATGTAAATTTCAATGGAAATATAGATAATGAAAAGTTATGTAATTCATATTATGGAAAGATGAATACTTGCTTGTCTCATAAAAGACCTTAATCTCTCTCTACCATTGAAATTACTCTCTTTATCATTGCAATGAGTTCTTCAAGTTGATAGAATTATATGTTGAATAGTATCATTAAGATCACTTATTTGAATGAAATAGGAATATTGTAGTTTCTATTAGATGTTTTTAATTTTCTAAGAACATTGGAAATAAACTCTGTATAAATGTTTTATATCACTCTTTTAGTTCTATAGGATGGTGATGAAACAGCTATGAAATATGAATGAATTGTTAATATTAGATTTACAATTAAACTATGATACTCATGAATGAAATACTATCTAATTTCAATATCCTAAACTCCACATTCCACTTAAAAAACCATCTAATTCTCAATACTATGATCTCATAAGTTTTCAAAAAAAAATTGACATAGAGGTGCTAAAAAAAAAATAGCACTCTACAACAAACTTAAAGAGAGAAAAATGCTCTCTGGATTTTGTATGGGAAAGAATTCCCATACAAAAATCCATCCACAGTCATATTTTATTATAAAACATGACACCTCATTGTATAGCTAATATTATAACAAATTAAATAACTAGTAAAATATCTAAACTAATATCTAATCACTCATTACCTCTTACCAACTTAATACTACCCTTACCTTATTAATTCCTCTCCCCTTTCTAGGCGCAGGTGTATGAAGCAAAGTCAATGTTTTTAATTGATAAATAATACCTATGGACAATGGAGTGTCCTTGCTAAATCAAATGCTCATCCATTCTCCTTCCCAAAACCCACGCAGGAGTTGGAGGCTTTCCAATATAAAATAAACAAAAAAAAATATCTCTTAAACCTGCACCCCTAAACCCACGCTAGACTCTTTGAATAAAGAGAAGACATGTAAAAAGAAAGGGCTTAGTACATGGAGGGTACGTGGCCCAAGGAGATCGTAAGGCTTGTCCTTGTATTGTTTGCAGAACCTCAGAAGCCCCTCCTTGTCTTGCGCTCCCTTAGGCGAATTGTTCAAAACAACATTGAATGCATTTCATCATTCCTCCATGCGTACTCCAAGGTCATTAATCTTGGGAGATAGCTGTTTGATGTGATAGAAGTGGCCATTCCTCGGGGCACGTAGGTGGAGAGAGTAGAAAAGGTTAGTTTGATAGGATGTTTAGTGTAATGATAAGGTATTTTAGTATGTAGTTAGTTTATAATTAGTTTGTTAATAAAGTTAGTTTAGTGGTTAATTAAGTTTGCTAGTTAAAAGGTGTCTTATGTTATTTTGCATATATGGTTTATTATTAATATAAATAGATGTTATGTTGCCTTGTAATTTTTATATATTAATTTGTTAATGTTATTAAGTTCAATGATGTAAATATTAGAACATGTTATGTTTTATAGGTTAATATATTATAATTTATTAATTAATTAATAATTATATTAATTAATTAATATTTTATAATTATTAATATTCCTCTAGCATCCTTTATAGACAACTTTGTCGAGGTTGTTCACCTGATTCATTGTAACCCCGTCGTTGAACTCATTAACCCGCATCATGATCGTAGGAACATTATCACTTTTAAAAAAAATTTGTTGGTTGTGTTTTGACCCAACTTTTGGGCATCACAATGGTCATCACCTCTATGTAATGAAGAGCCAAATTCCCTACCCACTATCAAAATTCTCAAGAAATGTTAATGGAGCCCTATTTAGACTATGTGAATGAAAGCAAGAAACAAACACAACATTTTAGCAAGTCTTCGACTATCATCTTGCAATCAAACCATTAGCATGTTTTATGTTCTTCATCAAATATCCTGTAGAAATAGTTATGCTGTGAAAATAATAGAGAAATAGTAACCAACAGTAAACAGGAAATTGTCAGAAATCTGGAATAGGAAAGATAGAAACTGAAAAATTTAAAATACTGTATCCAAATCTCGTGTGAGGAAGTACTACACATCGCATGAGAAAGTACAAGGTGCCACATGAGGATGTATCAGTTCATCCGAGAGAGTGCTACAGGGAGTCAAACTTCATGTGATATGCTCTAGATTCTCATGCGAGAATCCGTACATAGACAGTATGGACACATGGCAGAGCTTAAATTTCCTGTCAGAAAAATCAAGAATGAGGCCAGAAATGGTTGAATGTGGACCTCTAATCCAACTACACACACAACATAGTCATTACTCAAACAATCAAATTATGAAAGAGAGTATTGATTACTCAATTCAAAATTCATGGTGAAGCGACCTTTTGCCTCCTATGTAGATGGGATGTTTGATTACTCTCAAAATGAGAGCCAACAACCATAAGACCAATACTACAATGGAGGATTTGAAAGCTATGAAGATAATCAAAGTACAATTAATCTAGAATGAAATGCAATTAATCCAAGAGCTTGAAAGAAATATGAAGTGCAAATTTACTCTAAAGGACTTGAAATAAAGATGAGATTAAGCTAAGAGCAAGTAAGAAAACTAATTATAATGAAGATGTAATATTAAACTAGATGCAATTAATCTAAAATATGCAATGAAAGATTGAAATAATGGAATTGAGACAAAAAAATGCTATAGTTTAGTTACTTTCAAAATTGCTCTCTTGAATGAAGAGAAGAGGCTCATTAAATAGAAAAGCCTAGGAAGAGAATGAAGGGGTTCTTGATTCGAAACTCCTGACCCTTCATTCCCATTTGAGACAAAAATGCATAATTTACTTAATAAAAGAATGGAAAATGCCACACAGGGTGACCTTTCGAATATTATGAATTGTTAATTAAAAAATGAGTGTCCATTCAAATAACAAGTAATTATTAATTCCTTTTCATGTATATTAGCCAAATGGGGTGGGTTTAATTTAATTCTAAGTACTTAGGACTTTAGGAATAAATTAATTTATCATAGGGGTAATTTAGCTAATAAAATTCGAAGACTTTAGGAATTAATTTTAATATTTGATTAATGCAATTTAGGGTCTTTTCAATTGACATCAAGTCAAATTAAGTTAGGTAGGAGAGAGAAAATTGCCTAGGAAACTAGGACTTTGGAGATGTAAAAATGATGAAAATGCACCAAAATTAATTGAATTCATTAGGTGCTAATTTTAGGGTATTACAGGTGGAGACTTTGATGTAAATGAAGAAGGGGGGGGGGGGGGGGGGGGAGAAGAACCCCTTGAGAAGGAAGAGGAAGAGGTTCCTGTAGATCATAGACTACTCTTGAAGACCTTCAAGTCCATGGAGAGAAGAATGATGGATGCCAAATTAGATCTGCCCATGTATAGTGGGAAGGTGGACCCAGAAGTAGCAATGTATTGGGTTTATACTCTCACAAGTTTCTTTGACTATGAAGATATCCCTAATAACCAAAGGGTATATATTGCCAAGTCAAAGTTGAAAGGACCTGCACTCACATGGTAGAATTTCACTCAAGATGAAAAGGTGAAGAATGGAAAAAGACAAATAACTACCTGGAAGAGAATGGTAGCCTTACTCAAAGAGGCATACATACCTAAAGATTATGAAGTTCAACTTCATAAGGAGAGGATGATTTTGAAGAAGAAAGAATTAGATTTCTCAAGTTACACTGAAGAGTTTCAGAGGCTTGTCATGAAATCCAAGATGATAGAGCTTGAATGTGAGAAGATTTCAAGGTACATGCAAGGATTTAGGCTTACAATTCAAGATGAAATCAGTTTGGGCAGCCCTACCATAGTAAAAACATGCTATCAATTAGCATTGAAGGTGAAGGAAAAACTCAAGAGGAAACAAGAATAAGGTGGTAGAGGGAGAGGACAAAGAGACTTTGGAAATAGGGGTAGAGGCATGTCTAGTGGAAGAGGACAAGGTGTCAAGGACTTTGGACAATCAAGCCATGAACATAACCAAGGAGAGAGAATCTCTAGGGGATCCTTTAGGGGAAGGAGATCAAACTCTAGAGGAAGATTTAGGGGAAGAGGCATAGACACCATCAAATTCTCTAGATGTCATCAACTTGGGCACTTAGCATCAAAGTGTCCTGAAAAGGGGAACAAACAAGGTGAAAGGAGGGAAAGTTTGGTGAGGGATGAAGACACACATAGTGTACACTCACATGAATCCTTTGTAGCACATAAACAAGGAGAGTTACTCATGATGAGAAGGACTTTGATCAAAGCACGTAGTGCACTAGAGCCACCCCAAAGAAAGAAACTTTTTAGAACTACATGCAAAGCGAGAAACAAGGTATGTAGAGTGGTTATTGATTCTGGTTGTACTGATAATTTGGTGTCCCTTGAAGCAGTTGAGAAGCTAAAACTTGAAAGGATTACACACCCCAAACCCTACAAGGTGTTGAATGGCTCACAAAAGGACAATATACATTCATTGAAGAGAAAGCATGGATAGAGTTTTAGATTGGAAAGTACAAGGATAAAGTACTTTGTGACATAGTACCTATGGATGCATGCCATTTTCTCTTGGGGAGGCCATGGAAATATGACTTAGAGGAACACCATGATGGAAGGAAGATCACCTTCTCCATAAGACACAAAGGTAGGAGGGTAACTTTACTACCCATGGTTGATAATGTTGAAGAGAAAAAATATTCCAAATTTTTGTTTGTAGGAGAGAAAGATATTTTGAAAGTGTTGAAGGAGAAAGATACATTGATTGTATTGCCAAAAAAAGAAGAGGGGAAGGTACTAAAAATAAAAGAGGAGCCTAGGAGAGTAGGTCTTAAGGAGGTAGCAAATTTTCTAGAGATGTATAAAGGAATTGTAACTAAGGATTTTCCAAATACCTTACCTTGAATCAGAGAGATTAGCCATAACATTGATCTAATCCCTGGAGCCACAATCCCAAACAAGGAAACATATAAACTCACACCCCCAAAAAATGAGGAGATTTCCAAGGAAATCTAATAACTTTTGGAGAAGGGTTTGATAACCAAGAGTTTAAGCTCTTGTATAGCCCCTTCCGTCTTAGCACCTAATAAAGTCGAGGGGACTTGAAGGTTGTGTACTGATTCTAGAGCCATTAATAGAATCACTATTAGGTATAGGTTCCCTATGCCTAGAATTGAAGACCTATTGGACCATCTAGGGGGTGAAAGGTACTATTCAAAAGTGGATTTGAATAGTGGGTACTACCAAATCAAACTAAGGATTGGAGATGAATGGAAGACAACCTTTAAGACTAAGGAAGGGTTATATGAATGGAGAGTAATGCCTTTTGGGTTATCCAACGCTCCTAGAACATTCACAAGGCTCATGAATGAGGCATTGAAGACATTTCTCAGAAAGTTTCTGATTGTATATTTAGATGATATCCTTATTTTTAGTAAGACTAAGGATGAAAATATTAAACATTTGAAGTTGACCCTTAAAAGATTGCAAGAGGAAAAGCTCCTAATAAACTTGGATAAATGTGTCTTCATGCAAGAAGAATTGGTATATCTTGGTTTTTTCATTTCAGGTGGAAGCATAAAGATGGATAGAGAAAAGGTGGAAAGTATCTTAAATTGGCCTTCTCCAAGGACCATGAAAGAGGTTAGAAGTTTCCATGGGCTAGCTTCTTTTTATAGGAAGTTCATAAGGGGATTCAGTCAAATTTGTGCACCAATTTTGGAGAAAATCAAAGGGGGGGGGGGGGGGGGGGGTAATGCAAGTTTGTGTGGACCAAGGAGGCTAAGGAGGCTTTTCAAAGTCTAAAGAAAAAGGTAGCAAAGAAGCCTATACTAGCTTTTCCATATTTCCAAAATATTTTTGTTCTTGTGTGATGCATCTAATATGGCTATAGGGGATATTTTAAGCCAAGAGGGGAGACCCATTGAATTTTTTAGTGAAAATATAAATGAGGATAGGAGGAAGTACTCCTCTTATAATCATGAGATGTATTCTTTAGTGAAAGCCTTGAAGAAATGGAGGCACTACCTCCTTCCAAAGGAGTTTTTTGTTTTTATTGACAACCAAGAACTTAGTTTCTTGAATAGCCAGGAAACGCTAAGTCACAAAAATATGAAGTGGGAAGAATCTATTCAAGCATATACCTTTTCAATCAAGCATAAGAAAGGATTTGAAAGAAAAGTGGTAGATGCCTTGAGTAGAAGAGCCATGGCAGTGCAAGAGGTGAAGTTGCATAGTGTAGGCATTGACTCCTTGAAAGGTATGTATTAGAATGATGAAGATTTTCATGAGATTTACAAGGTTTGTTCTGATTTTTCTAAAGCATATCATGTTGATTAATTGATCCAAGATGGATTATTATTTAAAGGACATCACCTATGCATTCCTAGGTGTTCTATGAGAGAGAACATAGTGAAGGAAAATAATTGTGGGAGCATGACTGGTCACTTTGGACCAGATAAAACTCTTGAATAGGTAAGAAGACATTATTTTTGGCCTAAAATGTAGGGTGATGTAAGAAATTTTGTTGAAAAATGCACCATTTCTCAAAAGGCCAAGGGAACTTCCACCAATGTTGGTTTGTATCAACCATTACCCATACCTATAAGATCATGGGAAAGTTGTAGTATGGATTTTGTAATGGGGCTTCCTAGGACTCAAAAAGGCTTTGATAGAATCTTTGTTGTGGTAGATAGGATTAGCAAGATGGAATATTTCATGCCATGTAAAAGTACAAGTGATGCAACCTATGTAGCAACATTTTTTTTCAAAGAAATAGTGAGGATACATGGGCTTCCTCAAACTATTGTATCTGATAGGGATGTGAAGTTCATTGGCCAATTTTGGAGGACATTATGGAAGACATTGGGAACAAAATTGAACTTTAGTTCAGCCTATCATCCCCAAACCAATTGGAAAACTAAAGTTATCAATAGATCTTTGGGTAACCTATTGAGGTGCTTGACAAATCAATATGGAGACAAGTGGGATAATGTTCTTCCAAAAGCTGAATTCATCTTTAATGATTCTATAAATAAAAGTACAGGTAGAATTCCATTTCTAATTATGTACGGTTAAAATACAAGAGGCATATTGGAGTTGAGGGATCTTCCTCAAGATGGGAAAGTGAGTGCTCATGTAGAACAGTTTGCTGAGAAGAACTGGTATGGCATGTTTGCATTGTCACAAAGTCGGTCACCTAAGAAAAGATTGTAGAGACCAAGCACTAGAAGAACAAGTTTTTGAGAATGGAAATACAATTGTAGATATCATGAGGATTAGAAGTACTATGTGGAGAAAGGAATCAAATGATAATGCTAAGGCAAGAAATACAGTCGATGAAACCTCATCCATTGGATTGGATGACATTGACACCTCCACCTAAGCTGAAAAAGGTATGTATGGAACTGATAATTCAGATTGATCATATTTTACATACAGTTCCTTATATTTGATGTGCACATACCAAATCTACATCAATAGATATGCATGATGGTTTATAAGTTTTGAGATTTCAAAGTTATACAATCGGTATTGTTTATGTCTGAATGCTGACCTCTAATTCAGCCATAGACACAACATAGTCATTGCTTGATGATCATATATGAAAATGAACATGAATTGTCCAATTCACACACTCAAATGAATTGACCTGTTGCCTCCTATTTAGATGGGGTGTTTGAATTACTCTCAGATTCAAGAGCCAACAACAATAGACCAAGCTAAAATGGAAGATTTCAAATGCTTAAGAAAATGATTGAATTGAAATTATTCTATATGAGAAATGCAATTTTAATCTAAGAATGAAAGTGTAGATTAAGCTAAGAAACTTGAAATGAGATGAGAATTAAGCTAATAACAATAGTAAACAAACTAATTTAAAGCATGAGAATGCAAGAAAATACTACTAACATGAAATTATACTAATATACAATATAAAAAGATCTTAAATGCAATAGATGAGACAACAATTTGGCATAAATTCAATACTTAAAAACTGCTTCCTCAATGAGGAAAAAGAGTTTCATCATATAGGGGAGCTCAGGAGAAGGATGAAGAGTTTCTTGAAAAGAAACAACCGACTCTTCATCTCCTTGGAGGAAGGTGAGACAAATTGGAGGATTTATTTAATAAAATAAATGAAATATTTCCACATATGGGCGACTCTTCAAATAATTTTGAATAATTAAATTAAGGTGGGATATTTCATTTAGAGAATTAAAGAATTATTAATTCCTTTGATGTGTATTAGCTAAAGGGGGTGGAATTAATTTAATTTAAAGCACTAGGACTTTAGAATTAACTTAATTAATCATAGGGATTTTTAGCCAATAAATGTCAAATATTTAGGAATTAAATATAGTGTACGATTAATGCAAATTTATAGTTTTTTTGCATTTGACACCTAGTCAAATAGAGTCAATTAGGAGACAAAATTGCCTAGTACAATACAACTTTGATGATGTAGAAATTCAAAGAAATGCACCAAAATTGATTAGAATTGTAAGGTGCCAATTTGGGGTACTACATTTTGCCCCTCTTGGAATTGATGTGTGAGCAACGCGTTGATTCAAAGAATAGTCTAATGTGATAGATGATGATGTTTTTTAGGATTATCTCTAGAATGGAGCTTAACCCTCAGAAATCAAGGTTAGATTGTGAAGACACTGATCAGATCGAGTTGTAGAACCATCTCCAGAATGAAGCATGATTCTCTAAAGTCTAAGTTAGATTGTGAAGACAATGTTCAGATTACCACTTGAGAGAAGACTGTCCCCAGGATGAGGCAGAGTTAGATTTCCCCAATACCTATTGATTAAATGATAACTGATGCAGATTTAGGACTATCTCCAAAATGAAGCCTAGTCCTCTGAGACCAAGGTTAGATTGCCCAGATAATAGTCAAAAAGAGATTTCAAGATCCATCTCTAGAACGAAGCCCGACTTTCAGGAATTAGGGCTAGATTGCCCCAATACCTAATGAGATTTGAGAACCATCTCCCAAACGAAGCTTGATCCTCAAGGATCTGAGTTAGATTATTTAGGTACCTATCAGATAGATGATAAGATGACAAGATGTGAGGCACAAAGATGCCCCTAGAGATGACATGCCCCAAGCGATGAGGAATTTTGATTCAGATCGGACTGATTTGAGAATTGATTCGACAAGATTCAATGATGCATTCATCCTACCCCCTCGTGAGAGAAATCAAAAGATGACATGTTAGAAAGATGATTCATAGAAAAAGGTTGCAGGTAGAGATAAAATCAGAGATCCAGAGGAACTCAAAATAGATTACAAAAGAATTGAGAAGCTTTCAAAGTGATTTAGAGTGATTTGGAGGTCCTGTTGACCAAGTTTGACCATGGTTGACTAGGTTTGATAAGAGTTGACTTTTGATGAAAACATTGAATATCTTGAGAAAATGATGATGAGATAAGAGTCTAGCAAGAAAACGTTACTAGAAGGGTGACTGAACAAGCATCTGATCACGTTGTCCCTAGAAATTTAAAACATGATTTTGAGCTATCTAGAGATGTCAAATTTTGATTTTGATCCCGAAAATGGATTTCAAATAGTCGATTTAGCCAAGGGTGAATTTTTCACGCAAAATGGAGCACTTCTAAAAATTAGGTCAAAGGCTATATAAGGGTCGGAGGGGTGATTTTCAAATCATTATTCACTTTTGTCTTCTAGCAATTTCTGAGAGCTTTGAGAGAGATGGAGAATGTGCCAGTGCATTCACATTGATTTGAGCACTCCCAACGACACAACCGGCCACCAGAGTATGACGCACCTGTAAGTAGTCAAATAACCATCTTGCATTTCAAGTTTTTAACACTTTGTAGGAGATTTAGGCTAGATTTAGTGCTTTTTTAGTCTTAGTTCCCCAATCTTCACATGAGGAAATAGTTTCCTCGCACTGGCCTCAGTCGCCCCTTGCACAAAATTTTGCCCAAAGAGGGCTTCCTCACGCGGGGCCCCTCAATAAGTTCACGTGAGGTGCACGTCGATGCCACAGGAGACTTCATCCTAGTGATGAACTCTCATGCGAGCAGAGATCTTGTCTCACACAACAGAGAAATCTCACGCGGGAGAAGAGTTTCCGTGTGTGGGAATCTGCTACAACTTTGTAGAGTCTTCATCCAATTTTTCATAAAATCAGCCAATGAGAGAATCCAAGAGTCATGTTTAGGATAGATGCATAGCCTCACTTGTTGTTATTGCTTTGAAAAACTATCATGTTTGAGATATTGATCAAATGTCATCACTTTCTTTGCAGATTGACTACCCATATGTTGCATTACGGTCTCACCACCCGATCATCGGTGAGATAGTGTAGAGATTGAGCGATGCCAAGGGTGCCCACATAGATGGGCTAGGTTTATCTTATTTGCATGATATACCTGACATTCAGGTAAATCACAGTCTATTAGGTGCACTGGTTGAGAATTTTTACTTAGAGACAAACACCTTCCACTTGCTAGTAGGGGAGACGACAGTCACTCTTGAGGATATCTAGTTGGTGATGGGTTGAGCTATCTCGTGGGAGGACATGATTAGCCGATATGGAGTTGGACATAGATTAATAGTCATATTAGCATCATTTCTGAGTTGTTACCTAGTACTAGATTGAGGACAACATGGATTAGAGTGCGGATGGGGGTGCATGCTACAATAGATGCTAGATAGGCTAGTTGTGAGGTTTGGATGGGGCGAGTGCATGCTCGCACATATGTATCATGAGATGCATGAGATCATGTATCAGAGTGTGTAGACCATGGCCACAAGTGTTTTCATTTTGTAGATATGGGCCTAGGAGCACCTCCTTGTACGTAGGCCAGTATTCTATGATACTTGGCATCCCTTGGAGCCGTATATATAGATATGCAGGTCTGATGACTCAGCCAACATTGGGTAAGATAGAGTAGTGGCGAGGGTAGCTGGATGACATGGTTGGAGTGATATGGAGACCATGGGTAGATACTGAGGTATGGGATGATGCTCGATAAGAGTTGCCACACATGTTCTTCTCAAGTCCTTTGATCAGACGTACCATTTCTATCATTGAGTGCTTCCCACTCACATGAGTCTTATGACAGTTTGGGAGACTGCAGGATGTCTCCCAGGAGTATTGTACCTATGCCCAAATTGTTGATGAGACAAAGAAGGGTTGGTAGTCAAGATTAGAATAGGGAAAGTGTATGATTGATGCACAGATACCACTAGGTCGGTGGGATTATTTAGCAAGTGTGACCAATGTAGGGATGACACCTACATAAAGGGATTACATTTTGGCACACCCATACCCTAGATTCACAGATCCTGTTGGCATGGGCCAGTGGGTTCAACAGGTAGTTCAGCAATAGCCTGCGCAGTAGCAGGTTGCACAATAGTAGCAAGCACAGTAGCAGCCTAGACAATAGTAGAGAGTTTTGAGACTAAGGACTAGGTAACTAGATATTCTTGCTAGGCAGATGGGGTCAGATATAGGCACTAGTAGTAGCGGGACCCAGGATAGGTCCACTAGGAAGAGGACTAGAGATACATCTCAATAGCCACCTCCTAACAAGGGGGTATAGGTCGATGATACGGATATGTAGGATCAGGCTACACAAGATCCACCTATGGGAGGGTAGGTTACACAGCTATAGGAAGCTCTCTGGAAGAGCCAAGAGAGGATCAGACAGGTACATTAGGAGAGAGATGACTTCCATACATAGGTCATTGTGCAGGAGACTTGAATGGCCAAGTGAGATCCAGAGATTAGAGGGTTACATGATGCATTGGCTAGGGCATTGCTAGAGGCTAGATATGAGGTTGCATAGGCAGCATATTATTACACAACATACATGGGTGTAGTGTCAGATTTAGCGGAGCAGGTTCCACCATTTTCAGAGTATGCTGGAGCATGGGTTGTTCCACAAGGACCACCTCCACAAGAACCACTATAGGAACCACTTCCTCAAGGACCACCATAGGGACCACCTCCACCACCTCCTCTAGGTGGTGATGGGAAGAGTTAGGTTTAGGACATTGATGATACATTGATGTATTACCCCATTTTTGATAGATTGTGCTCGAGTAGCACCATTCTTTGGATTGTACTAACATTCGATTGATCGATTGAGCTCAACTTTTGATATCATTGTACTTGTGTATATATTGCTTTTATATTGATGTTTATGAGATATTTCCTCTATGATTAGATGTATGGATTAGAAATGAGATGCACATGATGTTTTTGGTATATGAAATGTAGATGTTTTATTGATATATGAATATGCAATGTGAAATGCGATGATAGATGGGAGATGAATAAATGTGATGTATGATTTGATTTATGCTTATAATGAATGCACATGTATATGAATATGTAGATGTAGAATGTATGCATATGGGTTTATGATAATGCACTTTGTGAATATAATGGATATGCAATGTATATGGTACTAGTCATCTCATGTAGGATTTTACAATATATGATAGGTACTAACTATAAGAATGTGTGAAGATCAATAATGAGGATTAGACACTTGTGCAGTCAAGATGAACCCGAGACAAAAGATGAGAACCTTCAATGAATGAATCTAGAAGAAGACAATGAAGTAAGCACCAAAAAACTGTCTCAGTGCAAGCCTAGAATGAAAATTCAAGCCTA
Source organism: Chamaecyparis obtusa (assembly GCA_027943335.1). NCBI lineage: Eukaryota > Viridiplantae > Streptophyta > Pinopsida > Cupressales > Cupressaceae > Chamaecyparis > Chamaecyparis obtusa. The sequence goes on along the minus strand of BSBK01011580.1, from coordinate 141,476 downwards.
AGCTAAATGCAAATCCTAGGACTTGGTTGTTGGACCCATTTTATTATCATCATAGATTTTTTAGTAACAGACACTCATAGGATGTCATACGACCCTCACTAACATTGCAATCATGAGAATATGAATATGAAATTCATCTTAGATTTTTTGGAATGAGGTGTAAGCATTAAGGCACAAGAATCCATAATGACCTGAACACCTATTCCTTTTGATTTAGCAAGTTAACATAAGCATCAAAGCACAATTTCTAGAATGAACTAAATGTCGCTTGCATACAGAAATGCTAGATACATGATAGTTTCTTCCTTTTTCTAAGTGAATGATAAGCATATCAAGGGTGGTCGCAATGACCCTTACATTCACTTAACAGGACAAGCATTTGTAATTTCACTTGTAGTAGAAAGAAGTCACTCAAATTAGACAAGGAGAAGAACCAACCTCACTAAAGTTTCCATATAAAAGGAGTCAAAGTACACATGGCCATCCAACACAAGATGAAGGGTCTCATAGTGGACACCCCTCTTATGTGGATCCTTTGGATCATTGGAACTAAATTAGAAAACAAAAAGAAAAGAAAAGATCATGCCTCTAGTCTTCACCTAGATGTCTTAGAGTTTGTCGAGGAGGAATGATAAAGCAAAGAAAACAAGCACTCAAAAAGGAAAGCTCAACATGCTTCAGAAAGTTACAAATCTATTTTTTAGTTTCAGTTTCAACGGATTGATGTCAGATTAGAAGTATAAAGTGTGAGAAGTCTCAACAAGATGGCGATAGTAGGTGGATGTAGTGAGAACCACTAGTGACTAACGCGAGAGATAGTCTCAAGGAGAAATCATAGTACTAATGAAGTATCAATAGGAAGATGCAATGAGAAATGCTGGTGACTGATACAAGATATCCTCAAGGAGAGAGATCTAAGAGTGAATGAAACATCAGTAGGAAGACACAGTGAGAACCACTGGTGACTGATGTACGAGGGATCCTCAAGAAGAGAGATCCAAGTGATAGCTAGGTATCAGTAGGTAGACACAGTGAGAACCACTGGTGACTGATACATGAGAGATCCTTACAGAGGGAGATCTCAATAATAGCTAGGCATCAGTAGGAAGACATAATGAGAACCACTGGTGACTGATGTACGAGGGATCCTCAAGAAGAGAGATTCAAGTGATAGCTAGGTATCAGTAGGTAGACATAGTGAGAATGACTAGTGACTGATACACGAGAGATCCTCAAGGAGGGAGATCTCAATAATAGCTAGGCATCAGTAGGCACACACAATGAGAACCACTGGTGACTGATGCTAAGGAAAATACCTCCAAAAATGATAAGACAATGCCCCTAAGACCAAGAAGGTGCCTCCAAGTGTGACCGGTTTTAATCCCTGTAGAGTCGAGCATAATCTTGAAGATAACTGAGAGAAAGTGCATGAGCTAGAAAACTGAAGTAGGAAACGAACTAAAGCAGGAAACAAGAAAGCAAACTAAAGTAGGAAAGAAAGGAACAACTGCGCAAGGCCAAGTGGTGCTGAAATAGGTATAGGTTTATGGAACAACATGCGCTTATTTATTAGGTTTTCACCATCTTGGCAGAGATTCTATTTTTGCTACCATGATGCCTATTTGTTAGGTTTTTTGCATTAATGGCACATTTTTTTCTTTTTCAATTTTTTTTGTACTTTTCTCTTTTTTTATTTTTTTGTATTTTTTGAATTTTTGAATTTTTTTTGTATTTTTTCAAATTTTCAATTTTTTTGTATTTTTTCAAATTTTCAATTTTTTTGAGTATTATCAAGGCACCTATTTACTAGGTTTTCACTAGGATAATAGATACATCAAAGCTCCTGTTTACCAAGTTTTCACTAAGATGATCATTTTTTCAGGACATTTTGCAATTTTTAGGATTTTTTCAGAATAAAGTATGTACATGACCACATAGAAAAAGTCTCAGTTGTAGAACCGCTTTAGGTGCAGAGCATTGATTGGCTCTTTGAGTTGTTCTCCTTTAGTAGTAGAAATTTGATAAGCACCATACCCAAATGTTGCAGTGATAATGTTCAAACTTTCCCTTTTGTATCCGATGTTGTTGATTCTTGGGGTTCTCTCTCAGGACGAGATCACCCACTTGGAATTCCCTTGGTCTGACTTTCTTATTGTAGCTTTTAGAGATCCTTTTCTGATATGCTCTTAGATGATCGAACACCACTTGCCAATGTTCATCCAGTAACTCTAGCTCTTGCAACCAAGATATTCTAATGTCTTCATCAATAATGAGGCCCTTCAGAGAGACTCACAATGTAGGAATCTTGACCTCAATTGGAAACACGACATCCACATCATAAACTAAGGTAAAGGGCATGGCCCCTATTGGTGTTTGAATTCTTTTTCTATAAGCCCATAAAGCTAGATTAATCTGGAGGTACCAATCTCTACTAGATTTGTAAACTATTATGTGCAACATCTTGAGGATTGTCTTGTTGGAAGTTTCTGCATGTCCATTACCTTGGGGATAATAGATCAAGGACCAATGGTGAATGATTCTAAACTTAGTACATAACTCCTTTAGATCCTTGTTCTTGAACTACCCCCCATTGTTAGTGATTATTAAGGAGGGTACACCATATCTACATATGATGTAATTCAGTATGAACCTGGCTACAGATTTACCATCAGCTATGGTTCAAGGCACTCCCTCAACCCATTTAGTGCAATAATCTATGGCAGTGATAATGAAATTGTGTCCTCTTGAGGAAGATAGATGTATCTAACCCACCAAATCAAAGGCCCATTGCTGAAACGACTAGAAAATGATGAAGGGAATAAGCTCCTTGGTGGGAGTGTGAATCAGATTTCTATGGAGCTGACATTGTTTATAAGATTTGGCATATTATGTAGCTTCTTTTTCCATCTCTAGCCAATAGTAACCAACTCTAATAAGTTTATGAGCTAATGTCAGGCTGCTCAAATGAGAACCACATATGTCCTCATGTACCTTAGCTAACGCATGTTTGGACTCATCGGGCTCTAAACACCTAAGAAGGGTACCATCTAGACCTCACCTATACAAGTCGTTAGCCACAATGACATAACGTGAAGCATTGCAAATTAGGTGACATTTTTCATTCCAGGTATATGTGTCTAGGATAATTTGGTCCCATTGGTAAGAATAGATATGATGGTAGCAGGATGAATCATGCCCAATGACTGAACAAATCATCCTAGATTTAGGGGTATTGTAGGTTGGGTAGCGTAATGTCTCCACTAGGAATTCATGTTTGAAGTCATTTTCTGGCATCTATAACATGGAGGCAAGAGTATCCATGGCGTCAGCTACTTTTTTATCTACTCTTGGAATCTACTGCAAAGTGATGTTTGCAAAGTACCTTTTTAGATCATCCACTATCCATTTATAGGGCACCAAATTTTTGTCTTTGGTTTGATATTTATCATTCACTTGATTGATGACCAATTGTGAGTCTCCAAAGATCTTAAGTTCACCCATAGGCCATTCAACAACTATCTTCATGCCATTGATTAAATCTTCATACTCGGCAGTGTTTTTCGTATAAGGAAACAACATTTTATAAACTTTAGGTAAATAATATCTCTATGGTGTGATGAATAGAATTCTAACACCTGACCCCTAATGGGTGAAGGATCCATCAAAGAAAATGTTCCATGTTTGATGTGTAAGAAGCATTATGGATTCATTTGGAAACTCAATTTTCAATGGTTGATGATCCTTAAGAGGAGCTTCTGCCAACTAATCTGCAATCGTTTATCCTTTAATAGCCTTTCTTTCCACATACTCAATGTCAAACTCACTAAGTATCATGACCCATTTTTCTAGTCTACCTATGAGGGCAGCTTTGCTGAGTAAGTACTTTAATGGATCGATTTTGGCAATGAGTCTTGTAGTGTGAGCAAGCATATAGTATTGTAATTTTTGTGAAGGAAAAACACTGCTAAACAAGCATTTTCAATGATGGAGTAATTTGCCTCATATGGAACCAGTGTTCTACTGATGTAATAAATGGCTCTTTCCTTGTTATTTTGGTCCTCTTGAGCCAACAAAGCACCCAAAGATGTGTCTGTAGCTGAGATATAGAGGATGAGTGGCTTCCCATGAATAGGTGGCATCAAGATTGGTAGATTTGCAAGATATTGTTTGATCTAAGTGATCCCTTTGTCACATTCTTCATTCCACTCATAGGTCACACCTATATGTAAAGTCTTGGTGAATGGCTATGACTTATCAACCAATTGTGCAATGAAGTGCCAAATAGATTGTAGTCTACCTTGAAGTCCTCTCATCTGACTGATGTTCTTTGGTGGAGGCATGTCCATAATAGCTTGAACTTTCTTAGGATCTACCTCTATGCCTTTAGGAGATATGATATAACCCAATAGCTTGCCAGAAGTGACACCAAATGCATACTTCTTTGGGTTAAGTCTTAGACTAAATTATTCCATTCGATCTAGTATAGGACCTAGATCTATGAGATGTGTTTCCAATACATGATTTTAGAAAAAGTATCATCTACATAATCTTCTATTTTTTATGCATCATGTCATGAAAGATAGTCGTGACAACCCTTTGATATGTAGCTCTGGCATTCTTAAGTCCAAAGGGCATGACATTCTAGCAGAAAGTACCCCAAGCACATGTGAAGGTAGTCTTTTCTTGGTCTTTTGGTGTGATCTTTATCTAATTATAACCAAAGAAACCATCCATCAGAGAATACATTTCATAGCCTACCATCATATCCACAATCATGTCAATATTAGGTAATGGAAAGTAATCCTTGGGATAAGCTTTGTTCAAATCTCTAAAGTCTATGTAGACCCTGATAAACTTATCATGTTTTGTAACTGGACCGATATTAGAGATCCACTCTTCATAATCAATTGCTCTGATGAAACCGGCCTTGAGAAGCTTTTCTAATTCAGCTCTAACCAAAAGTGCCATGTGTGGATGCATCTTTCGAAGCTTTTGTTTGACAGGTTTAATGCTTGGTGCAATAGATAGATGATGCATGATTAGATTGGGATCTAATCCAGGCATATCAAAGTAAGTCCATGCAAAATTGATTTTCTTTCTTTGAAAGAAATTGGTGAACTCTTCTTTCTCTTCTATAGATAAGAACTATGCCAAATGAATAATCTAAGGTGCAACTTCTGTACCCAAGTTCACTGGTTCAGTTGGCTTAATCAACACTAATGATATTTCTTGAAAATGACTAGGGAGTGTATCAAGTATCTCATCCTTGGGTACCTCAGAGAGGTTTTCACCCTCGAATACATCTTTTACTTTTACTTTTTTCAGCTCTAACACTGCCACAATGTGGTTTTCTCCACCAGAGCATCTATTCTTGTTTCTTTTAATTTTATGACTAAGATACTTGACATCAGCTTCCATCATGTTGATACTATCTTCACTGGTGGAGAATATTATAGGTTTGATAGTGTTGAGATAACATGCAAGAGTATATTCATTATAGAACATAAGGAATTCACTAGCTAGAGAGGGAGAGTTTGAGTTGATGAGATCGGGATGGTGGAGTGAAAGAGAAGTGGTTGGTTCAAGTGCGGACGAGTAATTTCAGACCTAAAGAAATCTCATCCAAAGGTGTGTTTGAGTTCCTTTGAGACATCAGAGTAGAAGTAGAGGGAATGTTAGTGTTAGTGGAATCACACTTGGTCATCCTAACACTAGACCATCACCTACTTTGAGAAGGTTTTCATACACATGAACAGTATCTATATCTTTATCAAAAGTTGCATTAGATAGAGAATCAAACTTGTACTCATGTGAATTAGTGATGCTTGATATGGGAATTCCATCAACACTAGTTGTACCATCTAACTCATTCTCATCTCTTGTAGTATTAATGGTTTGCTGATTTTATTCTTTCTTGAACTGTTCCTGAAAGGATGATGGTATGTACTATTCACCATGAAAATTGGGATCACCAATTTGCATTGCTCTCCATTGGTCATATGTGAGTAGATGCACTGAAGTGGTGTCATCAGAATCACTATCAGTCTCTACTAGATGGACAGGTATAATAGGATCATTTGGTTCTATAAAGAATGTGATAAGATCTAGAGGAATGGGATAAGGAAAGATATCCTCATGAGAACTATCCTCTAGATTTGAAATTGTGGTAGTGTCTTCAGGTTCTGGCTAACATTCTGATTCTGGTATAAATTTTTTAATCCCTAGATGAAACAGGATCTTCATGAAGCCTAGACCTATAGTGTCCTTGGTTCGATGACGTATGGCTTCAATTGGTTCAAGAAAACCCTTATCATTCACCCCTATAGGGCCACTCCCTCTATAACCAAAGCGCTACATGATTTTGAAGGCTTCACTGTATGGTTCTTGTTCTAAGTCATGAGCAGGAGTGATTTGTTTAGTTGTGTCCTTTCCTTTGTAAATCCAAGCTATAATAGTACTTTCTTCATCTTCATCCTCTAGTGATGTTGTGGCCCATACAAAGGCACCATCATAAACTATCTGAGAGAAACTGTCAAAGGGTTTATTGCTCTTAGAGGGTCTCCTATAGGAATGTGGAGATGGAGGAAAACTTGTTAGTGATATCAGAGGTTCAATTTGATACCCTCCCATGCCTGTATCCTTGAGTTTCAGAGTCTATTCCATTTCTTTGAGTTTGGCATCATAGAATTCAGTAGACTCTCTATTAGTTGGGACAAAACTATCTGTAGATTGTGTGAGTGTGTTGCAAGAATAGTTGGTATTGGTAGGAACTGTCACTTTTGTACCATGGAACAAGAACTTGATACATTCATGATACATGGATGGGACTACCTACATTTTGTGAATCCATGGTCTTCCCAATAGTATGTTGTAGGCAAGGGGAATGTCTAGAACTTGACAGATGATGTCCTTCTCAAAAAGTCCAACATGGATTGGCAACACAACTAGACCTTTGGATTTCTATTCCTAATCATCATATGCCTTGATAGTGATTTTCTTGCGGGCATATATGCAATCTTCATGATAGCCTAATTGGGTAAGCATTTTAGTAGAGAAAATATTAAGGCCAGCACCATTGTCAATGAGGATGCGACATACATGCTTTGGGCCTATCATGACTTCAATATGCAAAGGAGCATTGTGCAGATGGCTTAGTGAATGATCATCTTCTTTAGAAAAGGACAAATAATGAGGTGAGGTCAAGTAATCCACCATGGATTGAAAATGATCAAGATCCAAATCTTTTGGGACATTTTCCTTAGCGAGGGCTTTATCAAGCATCTCCCTATGAGTAGGTAAGATCTTCAATAGCTCAAAGATAGTGATTTGAGCATTGGTATGTGTCAACTGGTCTATAATGTTGTAATTATAAGTACTAGGCATGGGGATCGATTTCAAGTTCTTGTTGGTAGGGCCAACAACATCTTTATACAAGTTGTTTCGGTGCGGATGTAGAATTGTTAGGACCCTTAAGGGTGATCTTTGCATGAGATCGAGTAACAACATTCGCACACTCCTGAGGTGGTTTTGGTTTGGAAGAATGAGACCTAGGGCCTCACAAGACAAATGGAGTCTTAGGCTTAGGAGCATCCTCACTCTTGATAGTAATCACATCGCAATACTCAAACTCAACAGGTTCAACCATGTTAATAACATTCTCGTTAGTAGTGTATGTGTAGTTGACCTTAGTGTTGGTATTCTTGGTCTTGGAAGATTCACCTTTCTCATGAGGAAAAGGGTCTTTGAATGCCTAATGATCTGAATTCTTATTATGGTTTTCCACAACAATGTCACCATTGTCAATCAGATCTTGGATCTTGTGGTGTAGATGGAGACAAGAAGAAGTCTTATGACCCTTGTTTTGGTGATAATCATAGTATGTGTTGTCATTCCACCAATGATGTCGTGGTTGCAGGTCATAGACTCATGAATTGTCCAAAGGAGCGAGTATCTAATTTTGCACAAGAATCTTATAAACCACATCAAGGGGTTCTCCTAAGGAAGTGAACTCATGCTTGGGTCGAGAGGCCCAAGGTTTGTTTCTAGAAAATCTCAAAGGTGGCTGAGTGTCTATCATAGCTTTTTTAGTGGCCTTGACCACCTGTATACTAGAGGTAAGATTAAAAATAGACTTTGAAGGTTTTGACATCACATTGTCAATAACTTTGTCATTCACAACATCTCTATTTTTGTTGAAAAACTTACCTTTGTCCTTGTTTGAGGAGGAGGACCCTTGTTTGTTATCCTTGTTCAAAGTCAACTCTCCTTTCTTGACCATAAATGGTTTTATCCTCATAGATTGCTTAATCATACTATCGAAAGTTAGGGGACCTTATAATTGTACTTGATATCCAAAATCAGGGACAAGATTGTCCAAGGAAATGTCGAGCTTTTTAGACTCATGTAGTTTGGGAGGATATTTTGTACAGAGTTGTCTCCATCTCTGGAGAAATGTCAAGAAAGGTTCCCCTTGTCATTGTTTCAGATTACAAAGATCTTGAATGTTGACCAGATGCTGGATATTGTATGAGTAATGTTGGAGAAACAAATTAGCAATCTCATCAAAAGTCTTTATACCTGTGGCTAGTCGAGAGAACCACTCCATAGCTGGTCCACCCAAGCTACAAGTAAAGAGGCACATAAGGTAAGTCTGATCATGCATGAATTGCATGGATAAAGCACCAAACTCACTCAAGTGATCTTGGGGATCAGTAGTACCTAGGTATTTGTCATATTTAGGCAGTTGTATGCCTTTGGGAAAAGGTGGCATGCGAAGACTTTTATTGAAGGGAAAAGGACAGATGCTTTCCATTGTGAGCTATTGTACTCATTTATCCTTATCCTTCACAAGTTGGCTAATTTGGTCTTGCAGGTCTCAAATCATCTTTTGCAACTTGGCGGTCTCAGTCTCTTTCTCTTTGGCCACAAGCATCTCAACTTGATAGTCTAGGGGTAATTTGGCCCCCTTGTTTGGCCAACTCAAGAAAGTATTTCTCCTTCTCTTCTAGAAGGAGGATCTACATCATCTTGATAAGAATCTTGTTGGCTTTCACAAAATCTATATCATTTTGGGTTATTACGTTATTGTCACTACCAAGAATCTCATAAATGCTTGGGGCTTGATCTTGATTCTGGTCATTTTGAGGGTGATAGTGATATGGTTGCTGGTTGCCTTGAGATTTGTTTCAGGACTGGTGCTGATTTTGATCATTTTGGGATTGATCATAATGTTGATCATTTTGAGATTTCTCATAAATTTTTCTGTATTCACCCTCTTGGAAGTCGAATGGGCCTCCCATATTTTCAATGTGGGATTATGCAGTGTGCACAAATTTAGTATGAGTGGAAATAGATTCCATATGATCAGTAGGTTTGAAAGGGTCTATAGGTTCAATAGTGTCGATAGGATTGACCCAAGAAAGTGGACTTTCACAGTTTTGCTGATCTTGGAATAGTTGTCCTTGAAACAATAATTAAGGTTGTCTTTGAAACAAGGGATTATAACATTGCTGGAACACTGGTTTTTGAGAGGTCAAGAAAATAGGATCAGAAGGATCAATAGGATTAATTATAGAAAGTGACTCTTCAGATTCTTGTTGGTATTCCCACAATGGGTTAAGATTGTTTGGAAACAATAAGTTGTAACACTCTTTGAACACTGGATTTTGATTCAGACTAAGGTTTAAATAGAACAAACATCTGACGCTAGGTCGACTAATAGGAGATGAAGATTGAGGTGGACTTTCTCTTAAGATTTTTGGTGAGGAGGATCATGAGGATCCCTCTTGACACTTAGGTTGGATAATGGGTTCGGAATGACCTCTTCCTTGGTTATGAGATCTACCTCTACCTTGTCCAATACCATAGATGGGGAATGTGTAGCCACTTCTAGTCATAATAGGCATAGACAAAAAATTAAGTAATGAGAGAGGACTTAGGATTATACTAGAACTCTATCTCTAGGAATAGAGAAAAGGAGATAAAGGCTAGAACAACCAAGATGTGAGATGCGCCCAGCATGAATTGTTAAGAGAATGGCTAGAATAGCCCATATGTGACTATTGCCTTGCAAGGTACAAAGGCACAATAAGATAGGACAAATAATCAAGAGACAAAATGAGTTTAAGAAGTAATCAATTGGTTCTCAACTTGAGACACTCTGTTTTAGACAATGGAAAACATGAGAACAGGTAGACAGACCCCAGGCAAATATTAGATCAGGCAAAAAGTTGACCAATCAATGGGAAATAGCTCATTGTTTTGAAAATCAAGGTACAGTCTTGTGTGAGGAAGTTCTAGTTCACACAAGGAAATGCTAAGCTTCGTGTGAGAAAATACTGGCTTGCACAAGGAAATGCTCTGGAAAGTGAAATCTCGCACAGGAAAAGGCCAAAGTTTGACAATTCGACACAAATTTTGAGACAAAAATCATTTTTCAAGACACAACGTGAACTGTTCTCTGATAGAATTTTGAGTTTTCAAATAGTTTGAATCAACAATCTTAGTTTGAATGTTGCAAGCAATTGTTTACAAGCATAAAGTTTTAGATCAAGCAATAGTGATGCAAGAACTAGTTGCAAATAGTTCTACCAAGGACAAAGCAACTTGGCAGAATCATGGGAGCCTTTGTTTAATCATGATGGACAGTTTATGACTCAAAATAATCACTTAATTATCCCTAAAAAGAAAATGGTAGAGAAGACAAAATTCATGCCTCACAACTTATGTGCATGTGTTCACCTCACACAACCATGTCACCCCCTATAGGGCACCTGTATTTTTGGTGTTTCCAATGACTCAATAATATATGTTCAAAGGTTACCCTTGAATCAGCAGCCGGTTTCATATACCACTTTCAAACATCTAGGTGCATGCCTATGGTGAGAATCTAGGGGAGAGATTCTTCCCCCTCCCTGCGCAAAGATTATGTCTCCTTTCAGAGGTGATCTGGGTAGGAAAATAGCTAAGAGAATGTTTAGTGGGCTTCTGTTCACACTAACCTTTGGTGCCCCTGATATAGGGTTGAGGCCTCGTAGCCACACTGACACCTAAAAGTCATACATCCCTCGCAAGCAGGGCTAAGAGCAGCACCACTCAGTACAATAGATAGAGCTTTCTCAAGATGATAGTCGAAATCAAGAGAAAGAAGTTAACATGGCTTTGCAGTCTTTAGAATCAGCAAAGCTTTCTTTATTATAGTGAGGTGGAATCACCGACAATAGGTGTGTACTCACTTGGGTCATTCCCAGAGGTTCAACTTCCGGAAAGCCCTCTAAAGGTGACACAAACTTGGCTCGGATTCAAGGGTCAAATTTTTTGATTCTCTAAAAGAGAGAAGAGCATACTTCTCTACCTCTTCACCTTACCCAAACATATCAAGCATATTCATCACCAAGCTAGTTCCTCCTTAACCAATCCACAAGGTTTTGGGTTTCTAGTTCTCTCAAAGAGAGGAGCATAATCCCCTAACAAGTAGACGTGCTAAAGATTCGCTACCTTTCCTTGCTTCCCTAGGTATCTATCATGCTAGCAAAATATGGGTTTCAGATTCATCCATGGGCATCACTTCCATGTAATGTAGAGCCTATTACCCTATCTTGCTATCAAGACCCTTAAGAAATTTTAACAAGGCCCTAGTTATACTATGTGATTAAATAAATGAAAAAACAAAATGTTTTTGAGTGTCTTTGACAACTATCCTACAAGAAAACCATTAGCAAGTTTATGTCTTTGTCAAGCATCCTATAGCCCATTGTTATGGTGTCAAAAAAATAGAGATATATAAAAATCACATAAAAAAAAAACATTAGAAATCTGCAACAAAAGACACAAAAACAAAAATTTTATAAGAAAATTGATGGCAAGACTCACGCGAGCAAGTGCAACGCTGCGCATGAGAAAGTGTAGGACTCTGTGCGACATTGTGTTTTGTTCATGCGAGAAAGTGCTAATGAAAGAAAAAATTTGTGTGGCACAGTGAGAAAGCTTGCACGAGAATCTATACATAGTGATGTATGGACGTATGATAGAGTGTAGACTTTTCAAAAAAATGTTTGTAATAAATGAGGCTAGAAATCAATTTTCTGCGCCATAGTGGGCGCCAAAATGTTTATGTCTAAATGTTGACCTCTAATTCAGCCATAGACACAACATAGTCAATGGTCAATGATCATATACGAAAATGAACATGAATTGTCCAATTCGCACACTCAATTAAATCAACCTATTGCTTCCTATTTAGATGGGGTGTTTGAATACTCTCAGATTCAAGAGCCAACAATCATAGACCAAGCTAAAATGGAGGATTTCAAATGCTTAAGAAAATGATTGAATTGAAATTAATCTATATGAGAAATGCAATTGTAATCTAAGAATGAAAGTGCAGATTAAGATAAGAAACTTGAAATGAGATGAGAATTAAGCTAATAACAATAGTAAGAAAACTAATTTAAAGCATGAGAATGCAAGAAAATACTACTAACATGAAATTATACTAATATGCAATATAAAAAGATCTTAAATGCAATAGATGAGACAACAATTCGACATAAATTCGATACTTAAAAATTGCCTCCTCAATGAGGAAAAGAGGTTCATCATATAGGAGAGCCTGGGAGAAGGATGGAGAGTTTCTTGGATAGAAACGACTAACTCTTCATATCCTTGGAGGAAGGTGGGACAAATTGGAGGATTTCTTTAATAAAATAAATGAAATATTGCCACATATGGGTGACTCTTCGAATAATTTTGAATAATTAAATTCAAGTGGGATATTTCATTTAGAGAATTAAAGAATTATTAATTCCTTTGATGTGTATTAGCTAAAGGGGTTGGAATTAATTTAATTTAAAGCACTAGGAATTTAGAATTAAATTAATTAATCATAGGGATTTTTAGCCAATAAATGTTGAATATTTAGGAATTAAATATAGTGTATGATTAATGCAAATTTAGGGTTTTTTTTGCATTTGACACCTAGTCAAATAGAGTCAATTAGGAGATAGAATTGCCTAGTACAATAGGACTTTGATGATGTAGAAATTTGAAGGAATGCACCAAAATTGATTAGAATTGTGAGGTGCACATTTTGGGGTATTACAGGTATATGCTAGACCGAGTAAAGAGTTACTCGTCGGTGACTATTATGCAAGGTTAACCAAGTATCAATTTTAACCGAGTGAAAAAGTTATGTGTTAACCAAGATGTTGGCATTTTGTTGTACTCACCAAGTTTGATAGTTGTCATTGAGCTGTGAGTAGGTCAAGAATTTATTACAAATTTTTGAGTGGGAATTTGAAAAAGGTTATAAATATACAATGAACTTAGTTCATTCTACACCTATAATTTTGAAGAACAAAGAGTTTCCAGAGCGATTTGAAGAAACAAATTTTCAGAGTGCTTAAAAGCTATTTCAGAATCTTCTGAGTGATCTCATTGACACTTTTACGTAAGTATTGTTACTACCAAGTTGATTCATACTACTTACCAAAACCCTAAATTAAGAAAAATGGCATTTGCATCGAAAGCAAACAAATCAAAGTTTGTAGAGGAGGAAGTAAACCTTATAGTGTCTGCTACTTGTAATGAACCTTGATACAAACCTCATGCTAAAGTTGCATCAAAAATTGATCAAGCAGGAGCTTTTTCAAGCATACCCCCTAGGGTTTTGTTGGTCAAAGATGTAATATTGTACATTCACTACATTCACTTGTATGCAACTTACCAGAACCTTTGCGGAGAAGATGGAAGATTGAAACCTGAACACAAACAACTGGAGGTATTAGGTTTGATGAACACCCTAATTTTTTTGAGGGAATTTAAGAGCAAATGGATTAGGGTTGTTATGAGCAGATTCCATGATCAAATAATGTGGTTGGATAAGCTGGTAGAGATTACCAAGAAGATGATACATACGATTACTGGGTATCCTACTACTGATAAGCTGAAGGCAATTCACAATGCACCAACAATAAATATTGAGAAGAATAAGGAGCTAAGTGGAATGGTCGTGCACTAAAGATACACTCAATCAAAGATCCAGAGGTGAAATTTGAAGCACATGTCATCGGTTATAAAATTTATTAGTTGAGCAGACAGAATAGTGTGCCTCAAGTGTGGAGTCATTGACATTTCATATTGAATGGTTAAGAAAGAATATCAGTTGGACCCATTCAAGCTTCTATTAAAGAAAGTTGAAGAGAACATGAAGAAAATTTGGTGAGCGAAGTCCAACACATCTAAGTTTGGATCCCTTATAGTTTTCATATTATTTTATGTGCAATGATTTTTCCCTTCTGTCAATAATATAGAGTGGTCAACCGACAAGCTTGTGATATAAAAAATTTCAGATTTAACTAAAGGCTTGGGAAATAATCTTAATAATGTTTTAGATAATTACTTTGAACAATTCAAGACTAGAAAGTATTCCCAAAGAAGAATTCCTAGGAAACTAATAGAAGATTATGAGTAGGAGATATGTTTTCTTGTGGACACCAATAACACATTGATACAAGCTATAGAGCCTAGGACTAAATGGTTAGATCCTATGGGATATGAGATAGACATTGATTTTGTTTCTAAATCAACTAAGGCTTTATTACCTACTCCCAAGAATGTGAAGGTAGAAAGGTTTGGAACAAAGAAATCAAGGAAAATGATGAAGAATCTTTTAGAGAAGTTTGGAGATGATACTAGATCATCTGATAGCACACTGATTGAAGCTACAATCAAAGGTCAATTAATGCTAACTAACAAACTGCATGATAGTGATGAAACTGAGATAGACAAAGATTTAGACTCTACACCAATTTCCCCTTCACCAAATCCAAACAAGATGCAGTTACATGTGTAGACAAGGGCACGAAAAAGGTATACAACTAAAACCTTGCCTCCACTTAAGAAAGGATTTGTGAAGATATCAAGGCCAAAAGTAGCAGCAATGAGCAAGACATATACAAAAAGAGGTAATAAAGTATCTACTGAGGCCCCTAGGAAAAGAAAAAAGTTGATTAGAGGTAAGGATGATTTAGATGAGGAAGAAGATGATAATGATCAATTTAAAGTTGTTATAAATAAAAATTGGTCAATTGATGAGGTAGTAGAAGAAATAATAGAAAATGGTGGACTTAGTGATCCTGAACTCAGTCGGTTTGAGCACTTGTCAACTAAGAAAAGAATGAGGGAACAATCACTAGTTTTGGCAATACCTCATTTGACAGTTCCTAAAATTGAGGAATACACGAGAAAATATTCAACAAGGCTAGAGTGAAGAAACAGTGACTGTAGATACTTGATGAAAATATGGCAGACATAGATGAGAATAGTCAACTCATCTAGACTTCAGTTATACAATCCCGAGAGCAAGCTGAAAAAGATGGATTTAGTCATAACTCCCAAGAAGAAATAAAAAATAAAAGGGAAAGGAATACATATAAATGATGCTGATCTAGAAACCACACAAATAATTGACCTATCAGATACCAAGGTACCTGATACATCAGTTTCCACCGAGGAAATAGATCTTATAAAAGATGCATCAGATCAAGTTGAGATCCACATAATCGACAACACTACACTTGATGTACTCATTGAGGATATCACAAATGGTGATCCTGATGACTGAGATGATGATGAGCATGTTACTACTGTTGGAGAAAAACCTAAAGAAGAGGGACACCTCACTAAGCTAGCAATAATATCTTTACCAGGTGAACATTCTATTCCAATGGAAGTAGTTGAAATAGTCTCTAAGGATAAACCCAAAGGCTCAATCCCCAAGCAACCAATGGATACATCAGGGGATTATGAAATAAGAACACTTGCAGAGACAAATGAGCATGAGGAAAAAGAGGTAGAGACACGGGGCTAGAGTGAACCTAAGACTACCAAGACTACCACACCAGACACTACATCTGCCACTCCCTCTATATCAACTGATGTAAAGGTTACCGAGGAGCCAAAGAAGGAAGATAATGTGTCTACCGGGAAACAAATGCCAAATGTCAAGGTAAAGGACATTGTACCTTTTGTTATGAATTTTCCTCATGAGTTGAAGAAAAATAAGAAGAAGAAGAAGAAAAAGCATGGTAGAGGGCCGGTTACTTTAGAAGAAGTCATTGTGATACTAGAATGTGACCCAAGGACCCTAGACCCTGAGGAATTGAGAAAGTATGGGGAACTATGTATGAGGAAGGAAGCTCAAGAGAAGATGAGAAAAGAATGAAAGAAAAAAGTGATTTTGGAGAATGTCAAAGACATTTTACAACAGGTAGTACCTGAGGTACACATTACTGAAGATACACCAATAATGGACCAGCTTGCAATTCTTGCACAATAAATAAATGCCACAAACATTGAAGCAGAAAAGAGAATTGAAGAGCGGGAAGAATAAAAAATACAACACACATTAGCAGAGAAAATCATCTAGGAAGTGGAAATAAATAAGGTAAAGTTATATGAGGTAATAACCAACATTCACTCTATTACTCAGAAAATTATTCAAATGTTGGTAAAGCTTTGCACTGTGGAAAGTTTTACTATTGAGATCAGTGAGAAGATAAACCAACTGGATACCAAAATCCAAGCTAGTGTACAAGTAGCCTTAACTGAGCAAAATGCTTGTCATAAGAATATACTCAAAATTCAAGAACCTAGGTGGTTAAGATAAGATGTAAGGAAGGAAGAGGACATAATAAGTGACCAAGTCATAGAGATTCAGATTGAGTTACTTCCCCACTTGAAGATAATTGAAAGGCGTATTGTCAAAGCACAAGCTTTAGTTGCAACACCAGAGATTTCTATGTTGGAGAACATCTTTGACATGCATGCACAAGTCAGTCTTGAGCACATTGCTCTCACCAAATTGAAAGAGGAATGGGAGAACCTCTTACATTCTTTGAAGAAAACCCACCAAATTTTTTTTGATCAACTGTAAGTACATATTTTTTGAGTTTGGCATTAATATCAAAAAGGGGGAAAACATAATGTATATGCCAAATTGTATAGTTATATGATAAGTGTAGTACATATATACTGAGAGCATGCTCTGAGGGGGAGTTATGAAATTTTTTGAAGAGTTGTACAATTTTTGTCTTGTATATATGAAGTAAGGTCAGTAAAGGTTATATCAATGTATATACATTATAGATTTTGATACTAATGCCAAAGGAGGAGATTGTTATCTCTATTGAGAATTAGATGTTTTCATTAGTATCAAAGTAGATCAGTTAGTTATCTATGCTGATTAGTCGGTAAAAGGAAGAATTGCATATTACACTATGTTAGTCTGTTAGACAAATAAGGCTTCATACTAAGTATGCGTAAGGTAGTACCAATAGCTAAATAGAAATAGGTTTAACCGGGCACCAGAGAAGTATTATTGAGCATAAGTGTATATTGATAATGAGCATTAGTAAACACTGAGTAAACTAGACAATGAGCACCTGTGTATTCACCAAGAAGTATTGACAGTGTTTACCAAGCAATCTAGGAAATGACATTGTAATCAATATTGCCATATTTATCTATGTAAATGGTTACAACAGAATCACAAAATATTTTACCAAGATTGAAGATTATTTATTATGGATGTAATCATTAAATGTGATGATGATCTCTATGAAATTTTTTGATCTAGGTTATTTTTGTATACCGTAGATCTTAGGTTATTTTCCTAAGAAGATGTAAACCTAATTAGGTCATGAAGGTTAGACGGTGATGGAAATCAAAGCAGTATGCTATATATTTGTAATTCATGACATTTTGTTATAAGGTTTTGACATATGTAATGTAAAGGACAAGAAGGAGATCTTGAAGCAAGCAACCATCTTCAAGACATCAATTTTCAGACAAGGTTGAGCAACATTCAAAGATATTTAGTTTATTTAGAATTAGTCAAGACTACTGAGTAGTATAGAGGAAAGATATCTACACATTGAGGTGATATATATTTGATATTTCATAGATTTGATTAAGAAAAAGTTAAGTTTTTCAATTATAGATACTTTCTGTTATTCTCTAATCATTGTAACAAAGTTAGCAAAAGTCTCTTAATAGAGTAGACCTAATTGTCTTCTTATAAATCTCTTAACCAAGTACACACTCAAGAAGTGTTGTTGAAATCCTTTAACCAGGTAGATCTAGTTGATCTTATTGTTACTCCTAATAGGGTAAGATCATCAGAAGTGATCACAACTTGTAGCCTTAATCAGCATACTTTATTATCTGTAGTAGTAAATAATTTGTGGGTGTCATCTCCACTGTAGTTTTTACCTTCTCACAAGGGTTTCTGTGAGGCTCCACCTATAGAACAACATGTATACCTTATATTTTGAGGTTTCCTGAGGGATATCATCTTAGAATTTGAAGAAGTGAGTGGTGCAAAACAAGCCTCATGATGATGAGGTAAGTACTTCAATCTTATTATGTCTATTGATCTAACCATTGATAATTTTATTATCATTATATAATACATTGAGTTATTTGAATATGTGCTTGTTAATTTTGAATAATACAACAATTCTAATGATGAAACTAATGAACTTTTTCCTTGGATAAATTTATTTATGGCATAATCCCCTTTCATGTTTCTACAATTATATCTTAATTTTTAACCAATAATTGTGATTAAATGTAGCTTGGCACCTTTCTTATGGATTACTTGACTATTGAACCTATACTATATTTGATAGTTTCAATGATATGTTGAATGTGAGTAATTTAGTGTTGGCTGGTTATGTTGATGGGTTGTACTAATGACTTTGATTGAGTATATAGGATAATTTCAAGATAACAAGCCTTGATTTTCTTAAAGATAAATTGAGAGCAACCTTTTATTAGTTCTTTCCCATTATAACACATCTAAAGATGAATATATGTTTGTTTTAAAATGGCAGTTTGAGAGATGATGTATGGTGTATTGGTTGATAGATTTATTAAATGTAATAGAACAGTTGATCCTAATTAAACTATTTTTAACTTTAGAAAATATCTTATGCATATTGTATGACTATTATTTAAATAGTATTTAAGGAGGCACTTATTATGTTGAAAGAGAGTAACTTTCTATAAAATATATATATATTGAACACGACTAATTTGTTATTATGAATTTGAAAGAACAAGGGAAGGTTTTGAGATAAATAATTTAGATATGTTTCATTTCTTAAAGTCAAAGGCTATTGGAAATTATATTATTCTCCAAGCACAAATCAGTTCATGTAGATCATCCTTCTGAAATTCACAAATATTTTAGATCAAACTTTTGAAAACTACAAATATATTGATATAATAGTCCGTTGGAAGGTTACTAATATTGTTTAATATATACACTTTTAAATGAAACAAAAAAAGTGGAACATTGTGAATCTATACGAGAATACACAAATATAGGGAATATATATGTATATGAGTCAACACTAGTATAATGGTATAGTTAAAGATACCATGTTAAAAAATAAACGAGTCCTTCAATATTTAATCTAAGGAAATCGATAAAATTTTGGAGAAGGATATTGAGTAAGAAAGCTACACAATTTTAAGTTGGTGCAATATATTTTTATGATGAATATATAATGCTACAAGTCTACAAATATTGTACAATACAACTAAACTTAAATGTATAATCTGCAACATATTAATCTGCTATAAATTTATAAGTGCTACAATATGTATTAATATTTTGAAAATTATATAAATTTGTATGCTTCAGAACAATACTAATGTATTTAATGAGAAATCTTATCATACTCAGAATAGTACATTTAGATATTAGTTTCTAAACATAAAATAGCCAAACCTGACATGAGTTAATGCTTCAGCCAGTAACCGTACTTTTCCATTTCCAAAAGTCAAAGAAATCCATTGGAATTAAATTCTCTCTACTAAACAATACTGACACTACTACAGAAATCAGTGAGAAAAGATGTAATAGTCATATTCAACTCATGCCAATTGCTCCTCGCATAGATATAAAACATATAATTATTTAATTTCTTTAGAGTCTAGTAAAAAAATTATACTCCAGGATAAGTTAAATCAAAAGGAGGTCAAGTAAGTATTTTTTGGGGGGAAGATGTTTGCTTACATACAGTAAAAATGGTATGATGCAGTTACAACATGAACTGGAAATATCTCCTTTGTCGTTGATCCGAGGATTGCTCGTGGGTTTGCATTATAGGTTATGGACAACTCGAAAGCTTTAACCAAATATTGGTTCATTTTCTACACTCAGAACCAACATCAGTACCATTTTGGAAACTATAATGTCATGCAATCCTCATCTTCTAGTATGTATTCCATTCAGGCTTGTTTTTGGCATAAAATCTATTTTTAAGTGATTTGTGGTGAGCTAAAGATCAGGTTCTAAAACAGATATGAGAAAATATGTTTATTGCTATAAATATCAACCCTAGGATGAGTATGAGACAATGCCAGTCTACAAATTATTTAGGATGAACACAAGGATTTGAATATCATTTTTCTAGTGGCTTATATTTCATAGCCATATCTAAGATTGCGGTGATTTCCTAAGTAGGTTTGGATTGCATTTTTGTCAAAAAATCTTTTAGTTTGGATTGGTAAGTAGTTGGCTAGCATTTTATCGATCACTAATGGTCAAGAGAAATTATACACAATAGCTCTGACAATAATTTGTAGCTCCACAAAGAGAAACTATACATAGCAACTCTTGATAGCATTTTGTAGCTCTGGAGTAATATCATTCACAATAACAATAAAGCTATCTATAAACATTGTGTAATCTAAGAATGAAAGTTTTGTAAATGATATTTGAGATAAATAGGAAATATGCCATGTGTTTCTATAAGTCTTGTTTTCCTCCTTTGGTCTCCTTAGTTTGTTTTATTTGGTTTCAATGTTAATAGTTGGCATCAAAGAAACTGTATCTGTTATTTTATTTCTATTAGTCCAATATAAGAGCCTTAGGTTCAAGAGTGTCAAGTATGGCTAGGGAAGACAACAAGAGCTGGCATCTTTTTATGGGCATAACTATGATGTATGGGTCAAGAAGAAGACTTGAATGGTTGCGATGATTTGTGGGAGCTTGTGGTCAATGGTTTCATAGATGTAGAAGACACAATAGAGTATGAAAACCTCACAAATGCTCAAAAGATTCACTTGAAGGAGATCAAAAAAAAAATGCAAAAGCCCTAAGTTTGATGTCTGCCTTGACAGTGGTAACATTCCCTACACAGTAATGAGCTATGCAAATGAAGCTTGGAATTTTTTTAAAACCAGTTACAAGGGGACTGATAAGGTGAGGCTAGTTAAGCTCCAAATGCTCTGGAAAGATTTTAAAACTCTCCAAATAAAAGATGATAAGTCTATTTAAGAATTTTACACAAAAGCTTCTATCTCGACAAATACTTTGAGGATTAATGATGAAACAATGAAAGAGCAGAGGTTTGAAAACATCCTTAGGAGTTTGCACTCAAAATTTAACTTGGTAAGATCTAGTAGTAAGATATAATAAGAGTAGATGATATAATATCCTTAGATTTATGGAAACATCTGCATTGCTACTTGTACAATGCCCTCAGATTTTTTTATCATTGATATCTCTTGCTTCTCTTATAAAACTTTCAATTTGTGAGTGTTGTTAGTATAATATTTTAAATTTTATTAACCATCTATATTGTTGTTTGCTGTTATAATATTGCTGAGATATAATTGTCTTGTTTATGTTGAGATCATATAAATATTGTTTCATTGTTGTATCCTTTCAAGATAGGTTATAATTGGAAGAGACAAAACACTATTTTTATTGTAGAAAATGCAATTTAATGTTATTCAAGATGTTTGTTTTTATAGTTGTCCTCATATAATTATTGCTATTGTTATAGCATTGTCAAATTTATTTATTTTGTTAACCATATCTTTATATGTCATAACTCTATTATAATAAATTGAAGGATCCATTTTGTCATAGTTTCATGTAAACTATATATCCCCTTATTGATTGAAAGGACTCTTTGTTCAAATATCTATATATGAGAGCAACTTCTAGAAAATGGATAGCTAATCAAGATTATGGTCTCCGGTAGAAATGAATAAATAAATTAAACAATATAGATATACTTTTGTTTATGTAGTTTTTTTAAATAACAAATGCATAGTTTTAAGAGTTTGATACATTGACATGTGCTTAAAATGACATGGACAAGATTTTTGTTGTTTTTCAATAATATGGTGATAAAAAAAAAAACATTACACTTATGCCAATTATTTTCTTTAGCTATTATAAAGTATTTATATTGAATAGTGAATAATGAGTTAGTTAATATTATTCAAGTAAGATCATAAATCATTGCTTAAACTATAGCATTATGTTATAGGTTGATTATTGTAATGAAGTTATATGATGAATAGTTTCTCATTATTTATTGGTTCAAATTTTACTATGTAATAGGGAGAGGGGATGAACTAATCACTAGTTCATGCTCCTAGTCTTCCATTGAGACCTAAGGTGTCTTCCAAGACCACCAAATGGATCTATAGGACCTCCACTATGCTTGAGAACCCCTAATCCCAAACCCCACTCTTCTATCTTGAGAATAACCTATCTTCTGTCAACTTCTAGGTTCTCATCCTTGATGAAGAACAGTCTAGGTTCCTTAGTTCTTCTAAGGTCAAACTTTGAAAATCTCTACACACTATGTGTAGGGTCATGGAGATGCTTCAGGACCTCTCAACAC
The DNA here is from genome assembly GCA_027943335.1 of Chamaecyparis obtusa. NCBI lineage: Eukaryota > Viridiplantae > Streptophyta > Pinopsida > Cupressales > Cupressaceae > Chamaecyparis > Chamaecyparis obtusa. Next base: position 118,764 of record BSBK01011580.1, on the reverse strand, counting down.
ACTCCTTACAATGGCTAAGATATCCCAAATCATTGATCTTCCTTACCGATTCCAAAGTTTTGCACCAAAATAGGGCTACTAGAAAAGTGCCCCAATTAGCCCTCCTGCTTTGAGAAATCAGTATATAACTCTAATTTTCTCCATTAACCATCACAAACTTCCTTCAGAGACTTCTAATCATTCAACTAGATCTTAAATATTTTCTAGGTTTTGGGTCTCCAAATGGTCATACTGTACCTCCACATAATATGAGGTTTTTTGAGGGTTTCTATGCCTTTCCTAGGCTTGTCTGCTTCTCAAATTGGTTAGATGCCTTATGAGATTGATAAGAAATTATCCTTCTTGCCAAGGGATCTTAATTTATCCCTCTATCTACTCCATGCTTTCTTTCATCTTTATCTTTACAAACCTGCGTTTTATAACCTCTACAATTTTACTCTTCCCTAACCAGGCATACACTGGCTCACCTAGGGCAAGAGCTTAAAAATGCTTCCATAGCTTTTGAGGGCCCTTCCTCCTACAAGAAACAAGTACATATATTACACTCACTATCCCCAAGAGGTTGTACTATTTCTACAGTGGGATAGTGAGTTACATGACTCTCAATACCAACTGCCTGGTTCAGGATAGTGAACTGGCAAAACTAGAATATTTACAAACTTGGAAAGAAAAACTCACACACACCTAAACTAGTGAATCAAAACTATTCTAAAAAAACCAAAATACAATGCCAAAGTGTTACAGTAGTAAGTTTAACACACAAAATCTTCCATTAATTCACTGTGATTCTTCTTCACATACAAACTAACTTCATGAGCACACTGTCCGTACAAAATTCATGCACTTATGGAAATATTAGGGTTTTCCAAGTTTAAATATGGTCTCTCAGGTCTTTGGTCACATCATTTAGGGTTCCTATCAGGCTAAGAGTCAAATCCACCCTTATAGGAGGTGGTAGCAGAATGTTGTCGAGCAACATTTACAAAAATGCAAAGTTGCACTTTGTAACTTTTACAACTTTTCCAATTTTTGTCAATTAAGCAAATTCTAGGCTTCTTAAGACTTATGATTCTTCTTAGTTGTATCACAACTGTTGGATGCTTGATTCCAACTTAAAATGACTTCAAATTTCCTAAAATGTACCTCTGATGGTCTAATAGGACTTCACCATAAGAGGTACCTAATTAGCCTCAAAGGCCAAAACAAAGAACTTCTAAGACCTTTAGACCCCTAATTAATATTTACATTACATAAGATGGTCCTCAGACCCTTATTGTATTTACAAGGGTATATTGGAGCAAGACACAACAAAATTTCTATTGGTGAGGGCCCTATGCTGTTCAGGTGCCCCTACACCATACTCCCCACCTGAAAAGATATGTTCCCTCTGGAGACAAGAGGTGAAGATCTATGCCCTGTAGTTTGAATTGATTCTCAAGGATCCAAGTAGCCTATGATTCTAGTTTATCCTACCACTTGATTAGATGTTCTTGATAAGTACCATGCTTGGTCCTAGTGTGTTCCCAGGAGTCTAATATTTTCTCTTCTTGTAGTTTGGATTGAGGAGGCAAGGCTGCTACTTGGACTTCTTTCTTAGCTTCCTCCACATTCTAATCCATCTCAATAAGGGCTCCCTTTTACTTGACCAGGTCTACAACATTGAATATGGGAGATATAGCTAGATCATCTGGTAGCGCAACTTTGTAAGCATTCTATCCACACTTAGCCAGTATAGGACATGGACCAATTTTCCTCATTTGAAGCTTGGTGGGAACTCCTTTTTCTATTCTTTCTTTGTTTAGGTGGACCATGACCAAGTCCCCTACTCCAAACTATACTTCTCTTCTTTTAAGATCAACTTTATCTTTCAACTTCTTGGTGCTATTAGTGAGGGCCTATTTGACTTGGTCATGCATTTCTTTCATAGATTGACTAAAATCTTTAGCATAGCCACTGTTAGGTACTTGATTGCCTAAATTTATCAGTTCACATACACCCCTAGGATGTATTCCATAGACAATTTCAAAAGGACTTTTGCCAGTAGTTCTATTAATGCTATCATTATAGGCAAACTCTACTTGGTGAATGACTAAATCCCATGTCAAACTATATTACTTGGTTAAGCATCTCTAAAAATTACCAAGTTTCCTATTGACCACCTCAGTTTGACCATCAGTTTGAGGATGGTAAGCTAAACTAAATGCTAGATTGGTACCTAGTCTTTTCCATAAGGACCTCCAAAAGTGTCCCATAAATTTTCTATCCCTGTTAGATACAATGCTACTTCGCAAGCCATGAATCCTCACAACCTCTTTGAAAAAAAAAAGCAATATGACTTGCATCATGAGTAAGTTTACATGGGATAAAATGACTCATTTTACTGAATCTATCTACTACCACATAGATGCTATCAAATCCACTCTTTGTCCTAGGTAATCCAACCACACAATCCATACTTACACATGCCCATGGTCTACTTGGTATTGGGAGAGGCTGATAAAGTCTTGCATTTGTAGAAGTATCATTTTCTCTTTGACATATGATGCATTTCTCTACATAGGTTCTGACATCTCTTTGCATTTTAGGCCAATAGTAGTATCTTTGGACCAATTCCAAGGTCTTGTTTAAGCCAAAATGGCCACTCAAACTCCCATTGTGTTTTTCTTGAATGGGGTTCTCCCTCATGGACCCTCTTGGAACACACAACTACCCTCCTTTAAAGAGTAGTCCATTCTGCAATGTATACTCTACAAATTCACCATGAAAGTGATTTAAATGATCTTAACACACCTTGTATGTTGCTGCAAAATCTTCATCTGTTTGGTATAGCTCCTTAAAGATATCCACTCCTATGCTTTGCATTTGGGTTTCTTGAACAGTGAGTAGTCTTCTACTCAAGGCATCTGCTACTTTATTGAGCTATCCTTTTTTGTGTTTTATGGTGAAGGTATATGACTGCAAGTACTCCACCCATTTTACATGTCTATGACTCAACTTGTCTTGGGAGTTGAGAAAGCTCAAAGCTTGATTATCAGTGAACACTACAAATTCCTTGACCAAACTATAATGCCTCCATTTTCTAAGGGATTGAACAAGTGCATATAGTTCTAAATCATAGGAAGAGTACTTTGTTTTTTCTGCATTTAGCTTCTCACTAAAGAAAGCTACCGGTCTATTGCTTTGACTTAAAACTCCTCCTACTGCTATGTTACTACCATCACACTCTATAACAAAGGGTTCATCAAAAGTTGGTAACCTTAGAATAGGCTTAGTAGCTACCTCTTTCTTCAATGTCTCAAATCCCTTATTTTCTATAGGTGTCCACACAAATTTGGTTTTTAATCCACCCTTGATGGTATCCATCATGGGAGCACATATCACACTAAAGTTCCTAATGAACTTCCTATAATATTGAGCTAGGCCATGGAAACTCCTCACTTAACTATCATTCTTAGGAGTTGGACAACTTAATATAGCTGCAACCTTAGTTTCATCCATCTTTAAATCTCCTTGAGATAGAACAAAGCCTAAATAGACTAGTTCCTACTTCATAAAATCACACTTGTCTAGATTGATGGTTAGGTGTTCCTCTTTCAACTTGGATAACAAAATCTTGAGATGCATTAAATGTTCTCCTTTAGTCATACTAAAAATTAAAATGTCATCTAAATAGACTACCACAAACTTACCTGTGAAGTCTTTCAATATCTCATTCATGAGCCTCATGAATGTGCTTGGGGCATTGGAGAGGCCAAATGGCATAACTAGCCATTCATAGAGTCCTTTAGTGGTTTTGAAAGCTTTCTTCCACTCATCTCCCTCTTTAATCCTTATTTGATGATAACCACTTTTAAGCTCTATCTTTGTATAGTACCAAGCCCCTCCTAGGCAATCCATTAAGTCTTCAATCATAGGTATGGAAAACATATACCAGATTGTAATCTTATTAATGGCTCTGGAGTCTGTACACAATCTCCATGTTATCAATTCTTGCACTTGTTTTGCAACTTCCCTATTCTATTTAGGAGTCAGATTGTAAGGTTCTTTGTTTGGAAATGATGCCTCTAGAATCAAGTCTATTTGGTGGCTGATTTCTCTCTTGGGTGTCAAGGTTGCAGGTGCTCCATCTAATATGATAACATTGAACTCCTTTAAAATTTGTTGTACTTCATGAGGTATGTCCTCCTTCTTAGTCTCTATTTCCTCCTTGGGTTTCACTACAATAGCATAACCTTCTCCTTCTTCTTTCTCAATATTTTTCACAAACTCTTTCCCTTTCAACATCAGCACATTAGGCTCACTTCCTTGACTATTTGATTCAATTAGTGACTAAATTTTATAACTCACTCCATCCTTTATAAAAGTGTATGATTTGAGCTCACCATTGTGCATGGCCTTCCTATCAAACTACCATGGCCTACCTAGTAATAGGTGACAGGTATCCATTGGCAAAACATCACATAAAAGCTTGTCTTTATACCCTCCTATTGTGAACTCAATCCATGCTTTCTCATTAACCAATACATCTTGTCCTTTGTTTAACCAAGTGACTTTGTAAGGAGTGCTATGAGGTATTTTGGGAATCTTGAGCTTAGTTATGGCCTCTTCTGATATAATATTATCAATACACTCTGAGTCTATGATAACTTTGTAGACTTTTCCCATAATTTTACACCTTACCTTGAAGAGTGACCTCCTTTTTTTGGGCTCCTCCTTGACTAGTTCCCTAATTAGGATCCTTTTCACCATCAAATGCTCACCACCCTCTGAATCCAATTGGATATTAGGAGCCTTCACACTTGAAGTATCTTCATGTACATATGCCACTTTCTTTTCACCTTGTGATGTTGATCCCTTTATAGGACACCTATAGGCTAGATGCCCTAATTGCTAATAGTGGTAACACTTCATAGTAGCAAAATAAGATGGTCCCCTTCCTCCTAGTGACCTACCTCTTCCTCCAAATCCTATACCTCTACTTGAACCGCCTCTTTGACTAGTCTCTCCACTTTGTTCAGTCAACTTGGACTCACCTTGGGGTCTGCTATCATTGCTTCTACCTCCATAGATTCCCCTATGTCCTCTGCCATCTCTACCTCTTCCTCTACTCTTTGAGGTCTGGTCCTGCTTCCTCTTTCCTTTCTCTTCCACCTTTAGAGATATTTGATAACATTGATGGACTATTTTTGGAGTGACAAGACTCATGTCTTCTTGGATGGACCACTTAAGACCATTCAAGTATCTTTCCAACCTAATACTTTCATCTTCCACCACCTTGGACCTTAGGAATAGTTTTTGAAATTCTTCAGTGTAGGATTGTACATCCATCTCCTTTTGTCTAAGATTCTACCTTCTCCTATGCAACTGTATCTCATAATCATCAGGAATATAAGCCTACTTGATTTTAGCCACCATTCCTTTCCAAGTGACTATGGGGCTCTTTCCTTCCTTCTCTCTTTTGGTTTCGACAAATTTCCACCAGGTTAGGGCAAAGCCTCTTAACCTTGACTTTGCTAATTTTACCTTTTGAGCATCCGAGACACCATCACATTCAAAATGGTTCTCCATTCCTTCAATCCAATACATGATGAGGTCTAGATCCATCTTACCACTGAACAAAGGAATACCTTCCAAAGCTTTTCTATTTATTGCCTTTAGTGCCTTTAAGAAAGGCTCCTCTAGTATAACAGGGTCTAGTGTTGGACCTTCTTCCTCCAACTCAATCTCCTTTACTTTGGCTTCTTGCTCTTCCTTTTTTTCCATCTTGTCCTTGACTCTATCTGCCTTGTCTTGGACATCACCTAACAACCGTTCAAGTTGTGCTAGTCTTTCTCTCAACAACTTATTGTCCTCCTCTTGCTCCTCAAATTTCTTGGCCAATTCTATATTGGTCACCATTGTTCTTTATCCACTAGATTCATTAGGTGAAAGCATTCACCTTTCTCTTCAATTTCTTTTCCCACACCTTTAATAGGCTCTGATACCACTTGATAGGGAGAGGGGATGAACTAATCACTAGTTCATGCTCCTAGTCTTCCACTAAGACCTAAGGTGTCTTCCAAGACCACCAATTGGATCTATAGGACCTCCTCTATGCTTGAGATCCCCTAATCCCAAACCCCACTCTTCTATCTTGAGAAAAACCTATCTTTTATCAACTTCTAGGTTCTCATCCTTGATGAAGAACACTCTAGGTTCCTTATTTCTTCTAAGGTATAACTTTGAAAATCTCTACACACTACTTGCAGGGTCATGGAGATGCTTCAAGACCTCTCAACACACTCCTTCCAATGGCTAAGATAGCCCAAATCATTGATCTTCCTTACTAATTCCAAAGTTTTGCACCAAAACAGGGCTACTAGAAAAGTGCCCCAATTAGCCCTCCTACTCCGAGAAATCAGGGTATAAATCTAATTTTCTCCATTAACCATCACAAACTTCCTTCAAAGAATTCCAATCATTCAACTAGATCTTAAAGATTTTCTAGGTTTTGGGTCTCCAAATGACTGTACTGTACCTCCACACAATATGCAGTTTTTTGAGGGTTTATAGGCCTTTCCTAGGCTTGTCTACTTCTTAACTTGGCTAGATTCCTTCTGAGATTGATAAGAACTTGTATCATCTTAAAGTGGAAGCACTTCCATGGTAAGAGCATTTATCCCTCCAAGTAAGTGGTTTGGGGTCATGTCGAACACCTTGAATGGATATTCAACTTGGATCTAGCTTTTCCCCCTGTTCTACCCCATTTTCCACTTCTTCCTAGCATTTTCCTAGCAATCTGGACTATGAATCTAAGGTTTTGGACCCTAAGGTCAAAGTCAAACTTATGGTTTCAAAGTCAACCTTGACCTTGACTAGGTTAGGGTCAACCTCAACCCTAACCTAGTCAGGTTCGAGCTCGACCTTGACCCTAAGGTCTGGGATCTTTAGGGTTAGCCTCCAGTTGCAGGATTTCATCAAAAACTTATCTTTTCCCTCTTTGGGGCCACTATTTCTTGGATTAAGCATCGAATTCTCAAATTAATATTTGAGGTGGACCTTTCTTGAGATTTGTATAGGATTCCTAATTTATTATTGGAGATTAGCCTTTCTCAATTTTTGTGCCTAATGCTCAAATTAACTTTGGGGTTGGCCTTACCTCAAATTTTGTAACAAGGCTCTTAAATAATTATTTTATTTATATATTAAAGGTGGTCCCCTCCTAGAGTTTTGTGTCAAGACTTTAATTTAATTCCCTTTCCATGTGCACCTCTCTAGAGTTTTGTGCCATGAGCCCTTAATTATTGTTTTCTATGAGGCCCCTCTTGTGCCCTAGATCACTATAGAAGGGAGTCTTCCTCTCTCATTTTCTCCATCTCATCTCACAATCTCTCAAGAATCTCAAGTGCAAGCAAGAAAGAAGATCAAGCATTCAAGCATAAAATTCATCAAGGAGATCCATTAGTAGCCACTGAAGGATTCAAGATCTATGGAGCTCTCTTGTTGAAGATTCCTCCATTTCTATTCAAGCCTCTTCCTAGTTCAAGATCCATTCAAGATTGGTGTTGAAGATATAAAGACAATTGATTGGAGACATCCTATATTTGATTCTACATTCATCCATTCTTGTGGATTCAATGATTTGAATCCTCCATAAGGGTTTCAACTCAAGCAAGGTGAATTATTCCATTTACTTTGTTTATTCCAGCAATTTCAATTCAATTTCAAGGTTAATTCCTAAATTGGGGTTTGACTGAGGCAAACCCCCCCAAACAAACAACCAAAAACCCTCTTTTCCTTCCAGGTATAGGTGTAGAACTTCAGATCTAAGAGTAGATTTGGATACCCTTTTTCACCAAACTTCTGAGGTCCATGAACAAAGTCAAAGTCAACCTTCATTTTCCTGAGGTCGTCCTTGACCTTTTATAAGGTTCAAGTTCAACCTGATCTCATCTCGAAAAAATATTTATGGGTTTTGTAGATCTTGCAGTTTTAGTTCAAAAATGTGAGAATCAGCAATTTTTGAGATCGTTTGATAGGGTTCTCAGTCGATTCATTATCAGAGGTAAGTACCTTTATTTCTTAATTTCAATATTAATCATTTACTTTTACTTTGTATATCAATACAATTTCATGTAAGTGTAAAATATTGGCTTTGGGGTCTCTTTTATGTGCAAGCCATTGTTCTAGGACCCCATACACCATTTTACCCTTTACAAAACTTATCCTTCTTTCCAAGGGATCTTAATTCATCCCTCTATCTACTCCATGCTTTCTTTCATCTTTATCTTCACAATCCTACGTTTTATAACCTCTACAACTTCACTCTTCCCTAACTGGGCATGCACTAGCTCACCTAGGGAAAGAGATTAAAAATGCTTCCATGGCTTTTGAGGGCCCTTCCTCCTACAAGAAACAAGTACATAGAGTAAACTCACTATCCCCGAGAGGCTATACTATTTCTACAATGGGATAGTGAGTTACATGACTCTCAATACCAACTGCTTGGTTCAGGATAGTGAACTGGCAAAACTAGAATATTTACAAACTTGGAAAGAAAAACTCACACACACCTAAACTAGTGAATCAAAGCTATTCTAAAAAAACCAAAATACAATGCCAAAGTGTTATAGTAGTAATTTTAACACACAAACACTTCCATTAATTCACTGTGATTCTTCTTCACATACATACTAGCTTCATGAGCACACTGTCCGTACATAATTCATGCACTTATGGAAATATTTGGGTTTTCCAAGTTTAAATATGGTCTCCTAGGCCTTTGGTAACATAATTTAGGGTTCCTATTGGGATATGTGTCAAATCCACCCTTATAGGAGGTGGTAGCAGAATGTTGTCGAGCAACATTTACAAAAATGCAAAGTTGCACTTTGCAACTTTTACAACTTTTTCAATTTTTGTCAATTAAGCAAATTCTAGGCTTCTTAAGACTTATGACTCTTCTTAGTTGTATCCTAGGTGTTGGATGCTTGATTCCAATTTAAAATGACTTCAAATGTCCTAAAATGTAGCTCTGACAGTCTAATAGGACTTCACCATTAGAGGGACCTAATTAGCCTCAAAGGCCAAAAGAAAGAATTTCTAAGACCTTTAGACCCCTAATTAATATTTCCATTACATAAGATGGTCCTCAGACCCTTATTGTATTTACAAGGCTCTCTTGGAGAAAGACACAAAAAAATTTCTATTGGTGAGGGCCCTATGCTGTTCAGGTGCCCCTGCACCACTATGGCATCTACTAGCTTCATATATTGTCATCAAAACTGTTTGGTCATTGATCCTTATTTTGTCACAATAGTTTAATTTATGTCACTAAATGGTTGCAAGTGTTGCACATATTCTACCCTTCTTATATTCACTAAGTATGTGGGTTTATGGTTATAATGACACCTTTGAGTTTTTTGGGGAAGGTCATTACTATGCTCAAAATAATTGAATTCCTTTTTGAAACCTAGAATAGTCTTGTGGGAGATATTTAAGGGTATAGGAAATCATAGCAAGCAAAAATGATAGGGTGTCCATAGATATGAATAACAATAAATGTTAATCCTCATTTGGTTAAGAATTACATTGACAATATTGGATGTAGTAAGACTAGGAATGATGGAATATTATTCTACTCATATAGCTGGAAACAAAGTCAATTACCAATTAAACTAAGAAACTTCATCCCTATTTCACCTATATGGGTGGCATTTGGCAAGGCTAACTGTCGAGAGAACTAGAACCTAGAGAGGGTTGTGCACCCACTTATACCATTCTTTAAAATATTGGTTTCAAATTTAAAACCAAACTACAAAGTCTATGTGCTTTACATAGGCAAGGCCGTCAATGATGAGCCCCCGAGACTTAGGTTTGGCCCTTAGGACTTGTATTTGTATAGATTAAAATTAAGTTTTATTTACTCTATCTTGTTGTCATGTGTACTTCCCTTTTACCAATTCAAATGTAAATACATTATGATTCACCTAGCCAATATATATAAATAATGAATTAGATTTATGATTATGTATCTAACTTTTGATGTGTCTTATATTATATCTCTAGCTATGCAGCCTTGTATGCAGGTACAAGTACCAAAAATAAGGAGAAAACAATTTTAGAAACAAGAAATAGTAACTCAGGTATGCAAATGGATGTCATCTTTGTTACTTGGACATTGTAATTAACTATATTTCTTTGAAGTACATTTATTGTCATTCTGGATAATAATTAAATGATTAGGCAAATAGATTCATAATCTATTACTTAAATAATGTAGTTTATGATTTTTGTTTTCTTTCTTGCTTAAAAAAAAAATTATTTGCAACATACTTAATTTGGAGTAGAATAAATAGGTTGTGTGATGTCTAATCTAGTGTTTAAATTTTTGGGCATTACATTTGGTATCAGAGTGAGGTTTATACTCTGGGATCTTTTGGGCTTAATCACTTTGTATCATAAGTTTAAATTATTATGTAAATTATGTTGTTTTAAATACACACACAAGAAAAAGATCCATGTGAATAATTAGACAAGGAAATACAAAACCAATTTGATATGAACTTCCTTTTATGAAAAGTAATCTTGTTGAGCTACAAGAGTGCGTGTATATGTGTCCTTTACCTTTGTATAGTGAATTCCACAAATGTATATGTGTAGTGACATGTGATGAGACCAGTAAATGTGTTGTATCCCAAGTGGGTGATATATATCCCATCCAACTTGGATAAGGGAGAGGTGGATGCCATGGAAGATCCACCTAAGTGTGCCCTTTGTGAAAGTTGTGTATATCTAACAAAAGTTATGAATGTGCCATTGTAATGTGGTGTGATGGTGAAGTGTTGTAAATGAATACTACTTGTCATATCTTGTATTATGTTATGTTGGTAGTAGCCCCATAGCATAGGCTATGTGAGAGGTACACCATGTAATCAAGGGTTGACTAATAGAGGACCAAATTGGAGTCTTACAATCAAATATTGCATTGGTCATAGCTCCATAGTAGATTATCTCTTCTATATGAGATGCATGCCATGTTGGAAGATAGAGGCCCTTCATTGAGTGTAAGACTTTGATGGATGTTAGTCCCTATAGAGTCCCCCACATGTAGAGCCACATTTGTTGGTTCATAGTGCAAACCTATTCCTTGATATCCATACCCATGGGTGAGGATGGACCTAAGTGTGCCCTTGAACAATGAGCATAGATATCATTTGATGATACATTTACTATATGATTATCTCAGATTGTGTGACTTGGATATGATGATATTGAGATTTAATTATGAGCTCAGTGTGGTTGAGACCACCTTATTCCCCTCCTCCCCCTTAGGTGACTTGATTGGAGTCACAAAGTGATTGTGTTGTAAAAGCTTATATTCTGATTATTTATTTGATCTTGAATTGTTGGAGCTACCAGTCTTGAATTTATTTAAGTTATTGATTGAATGATTTATAAAATTGTCCCTTTTTCCATGAGGAATTGTTATTATGATTTATGATTTAAAATTTTTGAATTATTCCTTGTGGCCACCGTTAAAACTTTACCATCATTTTTATCTTTTGATTATTTATTTGATTTAAACTTAAGTTTTCTAGTTTCGAGGCTTTAATGAATGTTTGTTACTACTAGCTTATGTATTGTGATGTGACATGTGTAGACTATCATACTCATGATGGGTCCCTGACAGGTTATATGGGGGGAGTAGATGGCTTGGGGAATTTTTATGTAGGGGTAAATGAGACCGGTATGGGATGGTTACTATCCATTTTCCCTAGATCATATTATTTTCCTTAATAGGTACCTCGGGGAGGACCTAATGATAGTTATTTATGTAGTATGGATTCTCAGAGAAGAATTTTGGACACTAGGAATCTTCATCCCATTTTGTGTGAGTCTTGTGTCGTGATTTAGTGAGTTCCATTGTGGTTATTTGTATGATTGCTATGTTTCTTTTGGATATAAATGTAAAAAATAAAATTAATAGAGAATAATAATTAATGAAAATGTTAATTGGATACTTAAGTATGAAGAATTTGAGGTGATGGATGTGTATCATTTTATTAATTACAAGGTTTATATCAAGTGGTACCCCTAAAATTTTCTTTATGGCATTTGGTTATTAGGTGTGTGTTTTTTTTTAATATATATAGGGGGGAAGGAGAAGAGAACATAATTATTGTGAATAAAACCATATTTAGTGTAACTATATCTTTATGTTGTAAGAAAATATGAGTTACATTGTCAAGATTATTTTAATTTCATACCTCATAAATAGGAAAACATAAGACGAATGTTGCATTACTCTTGATTGTGGAAAATTCCCTTATGGATACTTATTTTATAATGATATGTTAGATGGAAAAATCCAATTTTATACATTGTATACCAAGGGAGAAGCTTGACATGCTCACTTTATAGATGTTCCCAAGGGTAGGCATTTACCCCCTTTACTAACTTCTAGGAGGAAGTTTAATCTTAAGAGGGGATCGGAGGATGTGAGGCTCCACCTATAGAACAACACGTATATCTTATATTTTGAGGTTTCCTGAGGGATATGATATTAGAATTTGAAGAAGTGAGTGGTGCAAAATAAGCCTCATGATGAGGAGGTAAGTAATTCAATCTTATTATGTCTATTGACCTAACCATTGACAATTTTATTATCGTTATATAATACATTGAGTTATTTGAATATGTGCTTGTTAATTTTGAATAATACAACAATTCTAATGATGAAACTAATAAAATTTTTCCTTGGATAAATTTATTTATGGTGCAATCCCCTTTCATGTTTCTACAATTATATCTATAATTTTTAACCAATAATTATGATTAAATGTAGCTTGGCATCTTTCTTATGGATTACTTGACTATTGAACCTATACTATATTTGATAGTTTCAATGATATGTTGAATGTGAGTAATTTAGTGTTGCATGGTTATGTTGATGGGTTGTACTAATGATTTTGATTGAGTATATAGGATAATTTCAAGATAACAAGCCTTGATTTTCTTAAAGATAAATTGAGAGAAACCTTTTCTTAGTTCTTCCCCATTATAACACATCTAAAGATGAATATATATTTTCTTTAAAATGGCAGTTTGAGAGATAATGTATGGTGTGTTGGTTGATAGATTTATTAAATGTAATATAATAGTTGATCCTAATTAAACTATTTTTAACTTTAGAAAATATCTTATGCATATTGTATGACTATTCTTTAAATAGTATTTAAGGGGGCACTTATTATGTTGATAGAGAGTAATTTTCTATTAAATATATATATTGAAAAGGACTAATTCATTATTATGCATTTGAAAGAACAAGAGAAGGTTTTGAAATAAATAATTTAGATATGTTTCATTTCTTAAAGTCAAAGGCTATTGGAAATTATGTTATTCTCCAAGCACAAATCAGTACATGTAGATCATCCTTCTGAAATTCACAAATATTTTAGATCATACTTTTCAAAAAAATAAATATTTGGATATAATAGTCCATTGGAAGGTTACTAATGTCGTTTAATACATACACTTTTAAATGAAACAAAAAAAGTGGAACATTGTGAATCTATACAAGAATACAAAAATATAGGGAATATATATGTATATGAGTCAACACTAGTATAATGGTATAGCTAAAGATACCATGTTCAAAAATAAATGTGTCCTTCAATATTTAATCTAAAGAAATTGATAAACTTTTGGAGAAGGATATTGAGTAAGAAAGCTACACAATTTTAAGTTGGTGCAATATATTTTTATGATGAATATATAAAGCTACAACTCTAAAAATATTGTATAATACAACTATACTTAAATATATAATCCACAACATATTAATCTACTATAAATTTATAAGTGCTACAATATGTATTAATATTTTTCAAATTATATAAACTTATATGCTTCATAACAATACTAAGCTATTTAATGAGAAACCTTATCATATTTAGAATAGTACATTAAGATATTAGTTGCTAAACATAAAATAACCAAACTTGACATAGGAGTTAATGCTTCAGCCAGTAATCGTACTTTTCCATTTCCAAAAGTCAAAGAAATTCATTGGGATTGAATTCTCTCTGCTGAAAAATACTGACACTACTGCAAAAATCAGTGAGAAAAGATGTAATAGTCATATTCAACTCACGCCAGTTCCTCCTCGCACATATATAAAACATATAATTATTAAATTTCTTTAGATTCTAGTCAAGAAAATGTACTCTAGGATAAATTAAATCAAAAGGAGGTCAAGTAAGTATTTTTTTGGGTGGAGATGTTTTCTTACATATAGTAAAAATGGGAAGACATGGTTACAACATGAACCAGAAACATATCCTTTGTCGTTGATCTGAGGATTGCTCACAGGTTTGCATCACAGGTTACAGAAAACTCAAAAGCCTTAACCAAATGTTGGTTTGTTTGCTATGCCCAGAACCAACATTAGTACCATTTTGGCAATTGTAATGTTAAGCCCTCCTCATCTTCTGGTATGTGTTCCATCTAGGCTTATTTTTGGTATAAAATTTATTTTTAAGTCATTTGTGGTGAGCTAAAGATCAAGTTCTTAAATGGATATGAGAAAATATGTTTACTGCTATAAATCTCGACCCTACGATGAATATGAGACAATGTCAGTCTGCAAATTATTTAGGATGAAAAAAAGGATTTGAATATCATTTTTCTTGTGGCTTATATTTCATAGCCATATCTTAGACTACGTCGAGTTCCTGAGTAGTTTGGATTGAATTTTTGTCAAACAATCTTTTAGTTTGGATTGGTAAGTAGATGGCCAGCATTTTACCGATCGCTAATGGTCAAAAGAAATTAGACACAGTAGCTCTGACAATAATTTGTAGCTCCACAAAGAGAAACTATACACAATAGCTCTTGAAAGCATATTGCAACTCTAGAATAATATCATTCACAACAATAGTAAAGCTATCTATAAACATTATGTAATCTGAGAATGAAAGTTTTGTAAATGATATTTGAGATAAATAGGAAATATGCCCTTTGTTTCTATAAGTCTTGTTTTCCTCCATTGGTCTCCTTAGTTTGTTTTGTTTGGTTTTAATGTCAATAGTTGGCATCTGAGGAACTATATCTATTATTTTATTTCCATCAGTTTGATATCAGAGCCTTAGGTTCTAGAGTGTCAAGTATGGTTGGAGAAGACAACAAGAGCTGGAATCTTTTGATGGGCATAATTATGATTTGTGGGTCAAGAAGAAGACTTGAATGGTTGTGATGATTTGTGGGAGCTTGTGGTCAATGGTTTCACAGATGTAGAAGACACAATAGAGTATGAAAACCTCACAAATGCTCAAAAGATTCACTTGAAGGAGATCAAAACAAAAGATGCAAAACCCTAAGTTTGATGTCTGCCTTGACAGAGGCAACGTTCCCTATACAGTAATGAGCTATGAAAATGAAGCTTGGAATTTTTTTAAAACCAGTTACAAGGGGACTGATAAGGTGAGGCTAGTTAAGGTCCAAATGCTCTGGAGAGATTTTAAAACTTTCCAAATGAAAGATGATGAGTCTATTTCAGAAATTTACACAAAAGCTTCTATCTCGACAAATACTTTGAGGATTAATGATGAAACAATGAAAGAGAAGAGGGTTGAAAACATCCTGAGGAGTTTGTGCTCAAAATTTAACATGGTAAGATCTAGTAGTAAGATATTAAAAGAGTAGCTAATATAATATCCTTAGATTTATGGAAACATTTGCATTGCTACTTGTACAATGCCCTCAGATTTATTTAGCATTGATATCTATTGCTGCTATTATAAAACTTTCAATTTGTGAGTGTTGTCAGTATAACATTTTAAAATTTATTTACCATCTATATTGTTGGTTGTTGTTATAATATTGTTGAGATATAAGTATCTTCTTTATGTTGAGATCATATAAATATTGTTTCGTTGTTGTATACTTTTAGGATAGGTTATAATTGGAAGAGACAAAACCTTATTTTTATTGTAGAAAATGCAATTTAATGTTATTCAAGATGTTTCTTTTTATAGTTGTCCTCACATAATTATTGCTATTGTTATAGCATTGTCAAATTTATTTATTTTGTTAGCCATATATTTATATGTCATAACTCTGTTATAATAAATTCAAGGATCTATTTTGTCATAGTTTCATCTAAACTATATATCCCCTTATTGATTGAAAGGACTCTTTGTTCTAATATCCATATATGAGAGCAACTTTTAGAAAATAAATATCTAATAAAGATTATGGTCTTCGGTAGAAATGAATAAATAAATTAAAAAATATATGTATATTTTTGTTTATGTAGTTGTTTTAAATAACAAATACATAGTTTTAAAAGTTAGATACATAAACATGTGCTTAAAATGACATGGATGAGATTTTTGCTTTTGATTAAGTAAAACAGGTTTTACAAGGTTCCTGAAACCCATTGGTCTAATAAAGAAGTATGAAGCAAGAATAAAACTTACAAGAAGCAAGCCACAAAAAGGCCAGGGCCAAAAAGCCACAATAGAGCAGAGTAGACAAGGCTAGAGAAAGCCTAAAATACCTTGAACCAGGGAAGAAAAAGCAGGACCAAACAACCCAGAGGTCGAGCTGGTGATAGTTCTTTTCCTGGTGTGACTGAAAGGGATGCAGCCACCGACCTCAATGTGAATCATTATGGTTGTAAAATGATGCCCTCAGCACAATGGAGTCTTTCCTTTTCTAGGATACTCTTCACATCAGTGGGAAAGTCATCTCCTTTTTGCCAAGTCAACTTAGCTTCCTTAGTGATGACCAAGTTGGTGAACCAATCAGCCACCCCGTTGGCTTCCCTATACACATGGAATATAAACACCTTATCAAAAGAGTTAAGAATGGCTCAAGTTTCAGCTATGATGTTGTTTATAGTCCATGATGGAGGGTGAGTAAGATTTAAGCAAATGATGATGTTCATTGAGTCTCCTTCTAGCCAGAGCCACTTGACCCCCATATCATGAGCAAGTTTTGTGACCTGGAGAGTCGCACAAGCTTCAGCATAATGATTGGTTTGAGCACCCAAAGGGAGACTAATAGTCACTATGCCAAGGCCAAAGAAGTTCTTGATGATTCCTTCACTTCCTGCGTGTCATGGGTTTCGTTTAGCAGTAGCGTTGAAGTTGGCTTTGGTCCAGCCAGTCGGGGGGCTGGTCCACACACAGTTTTGTCTTTTATCTTGGGTAGCAGTCTGGGACTTTCCTACAAGATGGTTAGATCTTCCACAAAATAAAAAGTTCTCCTTAATAGCATGATTGATTTTTTCAAAGATGATTTTGGGAGGAGAGGAGAAATCACAAAAAATGCAATTGTTACACTCCTTCCAGATTCTCTAGCAAAGATGAGGAAGAATCCAAGTACAGAATAACCAGACATCCTAATTAAACCTTTTGAAAGCCCATTGGGACAAGAGATCACTGAAGGATAGGGGAAAGCACCAAGATAAATTTAGGACTAAGAAAAGGAGTTGCCAGAGTTGACTTCCATAAGAGCAGTGAATGAAAAGGTGATCCACCAATTCCTCTTGACATTTACAAATAACACACCTGTTTGGAATCTCAAACCCATGCTTGATGAGATTATCCATTGTGAGGATACGGTTCTGGAGAAGGAGCCTAAAGAAAACATTGATTTTGGGTGTGAGACCTGGGATCCAAGCTTTGGCCCACAGTGGCTTCATATCATCGGATTGAGTGGTCTACGAACAATAGGTAGAAGTCATAGTGTAGGTACCATCCGAAGAGTCCTCCTAGATAATCTTATCTTGATTGGGTGAGAGAGTAACTACATTGAGAGCGGTCATCAAAGGAGATAGGTCCTAAGAGATTTTAGTGAGATCCACCCAATTTTCATCCCTTCTATAATTGCATACATGAGTCCCATAGGTTTGAGTGTAGACATGTCTCCAGGTATAGAGAGACTTAAAGTCTCTCCAGCTACCCATTTGAAGCCAGTTATCATTGCAGAAATTGATAGAATGATCATTACCAATTTTCCACTTAGCCCTAGATTTAGCCAACTCCTTGACATTGAGGAGACCATTCCATATAACAGAACCTTTAGGGGATTCCATCTCATAAAAAAATATGTTTAGTGAGCTATGCGTGAGCTATTTTTATTCAATGGTATCCTGCCACTCGTGTTTGCTGTTGAAGATTCTCCCGATCTATTTATCTTGAAGGGATTTGTTGAAAGGTCTTAACTTCCTTATGCCAAGGTCACTAGCATTTTTAGGGTGGCAGACTTTCTCCTAAGAAATAAGGGGGATGCACTTGTGATCCTTAGCTCTTGACCAAAGGAATCTTCTCTGGATTCTTTCCACGGCCTCCACAACTTTAGCCGTGATAGGGAAATGGATGAGGGAATAGGTGGGGAGATTTTGTATTGTAGATTTGACCAATTGGACCTTTCTAGCCTAGCTGAGAATGATCCCTTTCCAGCCAGCGAGCTTCATGTTGAATCTATCTATCAGTTTGTTCCAGAAGGCTTCTAGAGGTTTGACACCTAAGGGTAGACCCAAGTAGGAAGAAGGGAAGGTGTCAATGCCACATCCCAGAATATGAGATATTTTCATCTATCTAGCTTTAGGGGTGTTAAAAAATAATATAGAGCTTTTATTCCAGTTGATAGATTGGCCAGTAGCTCTAATATAATTTTTAATAAGCTCCTTCACCACTCTAGCTTCTCCCACCGAAGCCTCTCCCCTAGGAATGGTGTCATCCACAAATTGATGGTGTGTAAAGACATTGTTACCTAATGAGGGGTTGATGCCTTTTAGGTCCCCAATCATTTTTGAAGCCTAAATGAGTCTCCCCAGGCACTTAGTAAGAATGATGAAAAGAATAGGGGAGAACAGGTCCCGTTGCCTTAGGCCCCTGGAAGGTTTGAAAAAGGTGGACGGGGAGCCATTTATCATGATCTCCAAGGAGGGGGTTGAGATAATTTGATGAAGAAGCTTGCAATAATGAGAGTTGAAACTGAAAGCTTCTAGAACTCTGAGAAGAGACTGCTAGTCAACCCGGTCATAGGCCTTGAAAAGGTCAAGATTGAGAAGAAAACCTTCCCTTTTTCCTTCTAAGGAATGAATCACTTCATGCACCATCATAATGGAGTCCACGATCTGTCTGCCAGGCACAAAGCTGGATTGCTGCTATGAGATCAAGGAGGGGAGGACTTTGAGAATCCTGGAGGTCATAACATTGGAAATGATCTTAAGGAAGGAATTGCAGAGGCTTATGGGTTTGAATTGCTTAAAAGAATCCATGCCAAATGTCTTGGGAATCAACACCAAGAAGGTTGCATTGAGCTCTTTGAGGAGGTTCTTCAAGCCAAAAAATTCTTGCACAGCTTTAACCACATTATCTTTCACCATGTCCCAATAAAGATAAAAAAGGAACATAGGGAAGCTGCCTGGGCCAAGGGCTTTGTCCCTTGGAAGAGAGTCCAGGGCTTTCTTAACTTATGTCATGTCTAGAATAGAGCATAAAGATTTGTTTTGGCTATCTGTTATGATTCTCAGGATGTTATTTAGGAGATTAGCCCGATCTTGCTCAGAGATCCCTTGATATTTAGAGAGGAGCTGAGAAATGTAAGAGATAGCTTCATCTGTGATTTCCTTGTCCTCGTTAAGGGCTTGGTCTCCCTTCTTGATTCTACTAATCCTGTTAGCAGCTCTGTGTCTCATAGTAGAGAGGTGGAAGAAGCAAGTATTTTGATCCCCTTCCCTTAGCCAGATGGACCTTGACCTTTGCTTCCAAAAATTTTCCTCCTACCTGATAATGTTATGGTAATCTGATAGGATAGATTTTTCATTTTGCAGTATGTCTTCATCATAGCCCTAATTCTAGATTTCGGCTTGAATGTGGTTTACCTCATTGAGTGTCTTGTCTTTGGAAGTGAAGATGTGGCTGAATTTATCTTTGTTCCAAGTATTGACATTGTGTTTGATGTTCCTTAGTTTTTCCACCACTCTGAACATGGTTGTGCCCTCAACATCAATGTTCCACCAATCTTTGACTTTATTGAGCAATTTTGGTTGGGAGACCCACATTTTTTTAAATATGAAGGGAAAATTCCTTTTCTTGTCAATATGGTCTAGGGATAGAGAGATGGGAGAGTGGTTAGAACCAACTCTAACCAGGGCAGAGAGGTTGAGACTGTAGTGGTTCAACCAGTTCGGCGAAAATAGGGCCCTGTCCAAATGGACTTTGATGCAATCCTTTCTGATCCGCTTGTTTGACCATGTGAAATTAGCGCTTTGAAGATCCATATCCAGCAAAGCCAAGTCATTGATGAAGTCCATTAGATCTTGTCTGCTTTCCATATTAGGGGCTATCCCTCCCTATTTTTCCCCTTCTTTTAGGGGAGTGTTGAAATCCCCCATAATGATGCCTTTAGACTAGTTAAGAGAGGCTAAGGTGGAAATGATCTTGTTCTAGTAGGTCTTTCTTTCTCTTTTAGAGTTAGGAGCATAAATATTGAAAATGAACCAACTTTTATTATCTTTTATTCTAGTAAAATGCAAGAGTAGAAGGTTACCTCCTTCACAGATAACATCAGCTTTGAGGTGATGTGAATTCCACATGGTAATGAGGCCACTGGAAGTGCCTTCAGAGCTAGTAGCTCTTCTTTCCATACCTTTACTAAGTTTAATTCTCTCTAGCTTATCCTTCTGCATTTTGGTTTCCTGGATTAAGAAAATATCCAGTCTATGATCCCTTATCATATTTCTAATGACATCCTACTTGTGTGAGCTATTTAGCTGACGAATGTTCCAAGAGATGACTTTCATTTCTTGATTGAGGTGCTAGAAGCTTGGATAGAATTCTAAGTTACATCCACTTTGATCAAGCTAGCTTCTACTTGCCTACTCTAGCTTGTCCTTTTTCTTTCTAGAGTATTAGCACTACCCCTTTCTACCTTTTTCCTACTTTTGGTGGCTGTTAGGGATACAGGAGAAGGGTCTCTACTGCTTGGTTTCTTCTTCTTGCTAACTGAGATCCAAGCCTCATTTTCTTCCTTATGATTGGTGAAGAGCTCAACCATTATATTGAATTGGTTTGGGGAGGTTGTGACCATCAAATCTTCAATCTGTTGGTACTTCCTTGATTCCTACATCTCAAGGCTAGGTTTTGAGTTGTGCATTTTCACACCAGCCACAAGGGGAGCAATGGATTCTAGGACAAAGGAAACGGAGATGCTGCTAGGGAATGAGTCACCAGCTTCAACCTGAACATGGATGAGATTTTTGTTGTTCTTCAATAATTTGGTAATAAAAAAAAAAATATTACACTTATGTCAATTATTTTCTTTAGCTAATATAAAGTATTTATATTGAATAGTGAATAATGAGTTAGTCAATATTATTCAAGTAAGATCATAAATCGTTGCTTAAATTATAGCATTATGTTATAGGCTGATTATTGTAATGAAGTTATATGATGAATAGTTGCTCGTTATTTATTGGTTCAAATTTTACTATGGCATTTACTAGCTTCATATATTGTCATCAAAATTGTTTGGTCATTGATTCTTATATTGTCACAATAGTTTAATTTACGTCACTAAATGGTTGCAAGTGTTGCACATATTCTACCCTTCTTATATTCAATAAATATGTGGGTTTATGGTTATAATGACACCTTTGAGTTTTTTTGGGAAGGTCATTACTATGCTCAAAATAATTGAATTCCTTTTTGAAACCTAGAATAGTCTTGTGGGAGATTTTTAAAGGTATAGGAAATCATAGCAAGCACAAATGGTAGGGTGTCCATAGATATGAATAACTATAAATTTCAATCCTCATTTGGTTAAGAAGTACATTGACAATATTGGATGTAGTAAGACTAGGAATGATGGAATATTATTCTACTCATATAGATGGAAACAAAGTCAATTACCAATTAAACTAAGAAACTTCATCCCTATTTCATCTATATGGGTGGAATCTGGCAAGGCTAACTATTGAGAGAACTAGAACCTAGAGAGGGTTGTGCACCCACTTATACCATTCCTTACAATACTGGTTTCAAAGTTAAAACTGAACTACGAAGTCTCTATGCTTGACGTAGGCAAGACCATCAATGATGAGCCCCCGAGACTTAGGTTTGGCCCTTAGGACTTATCTTTGTATAGATTTAAATCAAGTTTCATTTACTCTATCTTGTTGTCATGTGTACTTCTTCCCTTTTACAATTTCAAATGTAACTACATTATGATTCACCTAGCCAATATATATAAATGATGAATTAGCTTTATGATTAAGTATCTAACTTTTGATGGGTCTTATATTATGTCTCTAGATATGAAGGCTTGTATGTAGGTACAAGTACCGAAAATAAGGAGAAAACAATTTTAGAAATAAGAAAGAGTAACTTAGGTATGCAAATGCATGTCATATTTGTTACTTGGACATTGTAATTAAGTATATTTCTTTGAAGTAAATTTATTGTCATTCTGGATACTAATGAAATGATTAGGCTAATAGATTCCTAATCTATTACTTAAATAATGTAGTTTACGATTATTGTTTTCTTTCTTTCTTAAAAAAAATATTTGCAACATAATTAAGTTGGAGTAGAATAAATAGGTTGTGTGATGTCTAATCTAGAGTTTAAATTTTTGGGTATTATAGTTTCTGTGTAACCAAAATACTTGTGTTATGTGATTGAATTATTGTTTTTTTTCATGCAATTTAGATTTACAAGTTAATTGAATGAATGGATTTAGTTGCGTAGACTAGCTTACTACTATTTGTAGATTATGTTTGAAGTTTAGAGTTTTTGAGGGCTCTGATTCACCCCTCCCCTCTCAGTACCTTATCTCTCCATTCCAATAGGAAATGCCACCATATTAATGAGAATTTGAATATATTACAAATTAAGTTTAGTGTTAGGGATTGTGTTTTATCTTTTAATTTATAAATTGAAATGTTTTTTTTTGTTTAGATTATTTGATTTAATTAGATTGATTTTGTTAGTATTTTAATACTTTTTAAAAATATTAGATTTAGTTTTTTGTTTTTTTTTGATCGGTAAAAGGCCGAGGCCAAAATATTATTAATCTATAAAACAAAATTATAGAAAGCCCCACTCTGTGTAGGCTTTGGTAGGAAAGAGTGGGGATGAGAAAACCTCCAGCCATGCCTGGGACCTTAGTCTGGAATCTTGTTACAAACAGTTTCTGATGGGCATATCCACCATTTTTGGTACAATTTCAATCATAAGTCATGCTTAATACAAGATTATTTTAGAACAATATTATTTGATAATCACAAAGTCCTTGTGGGTCTTAATTTCAATGATGTTGTTGATTTCCTAAAGATGGTCACGTGTATCAGCCTGAACTACCTTAGGGATGCCATCCTTGATGGCTTATCAAAAGCTGATATTTGGACCTATCATTATGGAGCTCAATCTACTAACCTATCATAAAATTGTAATCCTTGCTTTGGATAACTCGTAATAGGAGAGTTAGTAATTAGAGATGAAATCTTGCTAGCAAAAGGAAAGATACTTACTCTTTTACCTATGGTATCTATTTTAGCGTTCGGAAATGGAGTTGTAGCCATGTTTCCTGAATATGATCTAAAAAGTGCTATCTTTATATATTGTTAATAAATCTCCCTTATATCATAACACTAAAAATTCCTTAATACTATAGATCTAATCACTGAATGCTTGTCCTTAGATTTTAAAAGGAAAGGAGCTTTTCTAATCTACAATTAGCATGAGGCAGCCCTACTTCATTGTATGAGTTATCAAACTAGAATAATCATCATTACTAAATACTATTAATAAGTTTAGCTATCTTATATCGAAACAAATTTTGAGTACATAAAGCATATAGAACCCAAAATAATTCCTATATCCTTATTGTTGAAAATATTAGATAGAATACCAAAACAGCTGGTCTTGATTTAACCTTGGGCAGTGGATCCAATCATTATACTTAAATTCCCTACTTACCAAAAGAGAGGGAATAGGCTTTAATACCATAATGTTGATGAACCATTCGATATAATTACATTGACTATCGTTAGTGGAGATAAGCTAAGACTTCATAATATCAAATAGGGTCTGCTGGATAAGTTTCTGAATCCACAATATACTCTACTCAACTAAAGGAATATCAACCATCTTAATATGACAACCACGGTGTAAGAACATCTTAAAATTTACCTAAATCTGCCATCTCTATATTTTAGAAAATTGAGATTAATATAATTGGAACTTAACCTATGCTTAATACTGGGCCAAATATAACATGAAGAAGATATATTTGGGGCAAGAGAAAAAATTCAATGTACTGCTATAATAGAAGGAAACCAAGGAGGAATTTACAACAGGCTTGGTGGTAAGACTGAATTATCAATAATTATTAAAAAAAAAAACTTATCCTCTAAATCCAAACTTTGTTGATGATAGGAGTATGTTTTCTTTATACATTACAACATCCTTTGACTCCTTTGATTCTAGGATCTTTAGACCATAAAAATTTGAAGACTTAACTGTTATCAATGGAGAGCTAATTTATCACCTTCTAACTACCTCATCTTTAAGGTTCTGGGTTGACTGTCTACAGTGATCTAGCTACGGGTTCCTTGCCTTCTTCCAAGCCCAAATTAATTAGATTTCCTATTGGGTGTCTCTGACTGTTCATTTTTCCCTGCCCTTTTAATAGCTTAACTCAATCCTCTTAAAGGGAATGTGAAAAAGGATGCATACTTAAGAATTTCTTAATATAAAGATATTAATTAATTATTAAAGCTAACGAAGAGGAGAGAATCTAAAATAATATAAAAACTTTCATTGTTTAAAGAGGTAACAGTTAGAGCTTTCACATTAGATTATGCTACATTTTCTAAGTATAGGAAATTATTAAATGAGCCGAGAGGTGAATGATACTATAATAAGACTATATTAACAGAAGTCCCTTGTTTATCTATAGTACAATGTTATAGAACCCTGCTATATTTACCATATATACTGCATAGAGTATTGAATCCTAATATACACCTGCTACTATACATATGATAACTATTTACAGGACACCCATAATGTTCTGACCCATATCACTAGCTATATATAAGCAATCTTATCCCGTGGTACCTATACTGCTTGTAAGATAACAAAAAGTTGTATTACCATATGTAAACTAAACTTCACCATCTTTGTAAACTGTAGCATACTTCCAACTGGTATCTCCCTTAACCATGATCATTATACATTCTTCTTCCGGTTCAAACTTCTTCTTATGGTGGGTGCACTGTTGAATCGCAGGGGTCACGATATGAATCCTAGATGCCTCTATTTTATCCAGTTCCTCTGGGATATTGAATCCCTCATTTCTCCAAAATTTGAGCTTCTCTACTGTATCCACTTCTTCTTGAAGGATTTCATGGTATAGGTATTCCAAATTTCTACTCATTTCGGGCCAATGAGTGTTGAAACAATCTTCATTCTTGAAAGTTAGCATAGGAATTCGTTGGTTTTGTGGAATTTCCTCTAGTTTTTCATTCTCAGTGTTCATAGTCACTTCTGAATATGGGATTGTAAGTAGATTGTCTACACATAGGACCATTTTTTCCAAGCCTCGAAGGTGCTCTGGGTTGAAAACTTCATTAGCTACTTGTAAGATTTCTTCTTTCTTTCTTCCTGCAAATACAGAGAAGGTGATAAACATACCAATAATTGCCCCATTGGTTCTATAGGAGAAAGTATTATCGAAGAAGTGGTCTCCTATGGCCTTTATTATTGCCCTCCTGGCAAAATCTGATAATGGGTTTAGTATTTGGTTCCATCATTTAGGCAAAATGGGGCCTTTGAAGGCCATAGCCCTATTCTCCTTAACTGCGAAGGTGATTAGTCTGGTTTCCATCATATGTACTAGGAGTAACTGAGTAGGATACCAACCTTTCTACTATCCTGCAATGCTTAAATGAGGTCGGAGATGGTTCTAGGTTGGCTATGAAAAGGTTATCAAGTACTCTTTAGGAGTCTACCAACGACATTGAATGATGATGCAGAATCCTCTCAATCTATCATGATGGGGTATGGTGGAGAGGGGGAACATTTCTGAGAGGCCTTACGATCATTCCTAGTCACATGTTTCAATCATTCCTTTATACTGGCAAAAGGATTAGGAGAATAATTAGAGTAACCTTGTATAGATCTGAAATTATTGAAAGCCTCCCTAGTTAGAATATTGTCATTTCAATTAAAATCCATGCACTAATATTATCAATTCCCTCTATCTATCTTGCAGAGAGTAGTATTAAATGAGCATGTTAGTATACTGGGAGGATCCAGGTCTCCTATAGTTATACAAGCACTAATTACTCATACCTCTAAATATGAGTCTAGTTTGAATAATAATTATACAATTCCGCCTAGACTATTGCTAGTTGAAGACTCCTTTTAATTGGAAAGACTCATGTCAGTCCTTTCTAAAAATAACTCTAAGAAAGGTATGACCCTGTGTTAGATTGAAGCCGAGGTTGACTATTACCTTTAATAGATATTATATCTATGTTAGAAGTAGTATTAATTTTAGGTGACAATTTAGTACTGGCAGTCGATTTTGTCTATCATGGCCAATAACCAAAGATTGGTTTCTACACAAGTCTATGAATGAGATTGAATAAGGGGGGAGGATTATTAGCAGAAATTGAGACTAAGATGGATCATGGAATTCAGCTGAGCAGAGGGGACAACTAATAATGGAAGAGTTGGGATCCCACAAATTTATAAGTTTCTAGCTCATCACTTAATTATGAAGACATACTAATGAGTACTGATGTAATGATTACTATATTTGGTGCTTGCCCTCCTTGCTCTTGTAAAGGATATAGTTTCTTCATAATTATGATCTATCATTTCTCGGCTATCCTTAAGTGATGTATATATAATCATAATGTAGTTGTAAATCTAAGACATTCAATCCTTAAGGGTATTAATTAATTATTAACTATTCTCCTAAAATTCTATTCATGTGAGGATAATTTATTATTGATAGATAAGGATGCTAGTAAATATTTCCATGGGAGAGCCTTAAAATCTGGAGGTTAACATGATTGATAATGCTAAGATGTTTGTTAGAAATTTGTCAAAGATAATATATCTATCTATGCTTATAAGGAAATAAACTATGTACTAGAGATATCCAGTATGTGACTTAACCTTGACTAATACTATAAATGACAGAAAGGTTTATTGATTTAGAGGTTTGCTAAAAGAATCTCCAGCCTAAAACTAAAAATGGAAAAGATCTCCTAGAAAAAGGTAGGATAAGCTAAAGCTGAAGCTATAGAATACTCCTAATGCAAAAGGATCTTAAGGGTTCTACAGATAATACTAAGGGGGGAGCAACTATGGAGATAAAACTTTATTTGAAAAGGACTGCTATACCGAGACTAAAAAGAAAATCAAATAGCAATTAGCCTAAGATTAGTAACTAGATTAATCTGAATTGTTAAAGGAAGGTTAGATTCTTATTGATAGCATGGGAATATTTAACAGGAGAACTATCTATATAAGAGTGCTTGGTTGAATATCATAAGACCAAATCTGCCTATAGCATTGATAGATTTTAAGATCTGAAAATGCCTCTTAGGTTATAAGTATAAATATGATCTAGCCACCTATAAGGATAAGACAAATAATATTACTAGGATGGAGATCTGAGGAATTTACTCTCTATGAGTCTAATGTCTAGGAGACCTAAAAAATTGATCGAATATTAGGAGTCTGATGAATATAGAGGGTATCCATGTTTCAACTGAGCCAGAGATTAGGTATGGTCTAGCTTTAGTAATCCTATATTTTGACATGGATTCTAGGAATTCTAATTGTACATAACTCTTCCTACCGGGAGTTTGAGTAATTCTAGAAGGTTACTATTCGGTATTATTATAAATAATATTGATATGTCTGAGGAATGTGATTACTGATGCCTAGTCTATGAGATACAACTTACCTATAAGCTATGTTTAGTTAACTCTTGTCTACAAAGTTTTCACCCTCTGCTCCTCTATTTTCTAGGAGATCAGCTTTTGTGTTACCTTCTCTATAAATATGTTTTACTTCGACTTGAGGGATTTTATCCATGATTTCTAGGAGTACTTCTAATTTTGAATTAAGTTTCTAGTTTGGTGTTTTCTTGGTCCTAATAGTATTTACTATAATTTGGGAATCTCCTTCTATTTCAATTTTTGATAGGCCTAATTGATAACAAATTTTAAGCCCTTCTAGGGCTACATCACATTCTGCCACATTATTGGTTGTTGGCTTAATGGATTTAGTGAATTTAGCGATCACATCTCCTTTCCAATCGTGGATAATCCAACCTATTCCCGATATACCTGGGTTGCCTCTAGAGGCACCATCAAAGTTTAGTTTATACCATCCTTCTTTTGGTGATGACCATTTACATGTGCTTCTGTCATCCTTTGTTTTGTTTCCTCCTCTACCATATAAAGGGGGTATAGCCAAATTTGGCCATATCCTTCTAAGATTATTATCACATTGCTTAAAGGAGTTTTTATAATTATGTTGGTTCTGAAGTCTATTGTTAGTTACTTTGATAATTGAGGCTTCTATTTTATTAGTTACTGTACTCCATTTGAGTTTTTGGTTTGTAAAAATTCTTCTATTACGCTTTTTCCAAATTTCCCATAACACTATAGATGGGGCAATAACCCAAATATCTTTAAATAGGCTATCCTTATTTGGTGAGGGCCATGCTTTGAGAAAATCCAATATATCCTTAGGCCTTGCTGAGTACCAGTTTAAGCACTTACTTAACCAGTTCCAACATTCTTGGGAAAATTCACAATTTAGTAATAAGTGGTTAGTATCTTCCTCTTGACATTCGCATAAAGGGCATCTAGATGGGCCTTCATAACCTAACTTCCTAATTCTATCTGCTGTTAGAATCTTCTTTTGCACTGCTGCCCACAGAAAATTTCCTGCCTTAAGAAGTCATACTTTTTTCCAGCATAGGTTTAAGGATATATCTATGGAATCCAGATTCTATTCTTGCAGGATTATTTTGTATCCATCTTTTACTTTATAATTCCCATTGTTTGTGTCATGCCCCGCAAGGGAACCAGGAAAGAAAACAAAGATTCTCTTTAGAAAAGAAAACCTAAGTAACGAATTATGAAAATTTTTGAACTTTAAAAAGATTTGCATGAACAATCCATAAACATCATTTAACTTACATTCCTTCCAAGGTTCCCTTATAGTACATTTATAATTATTTTAAGATCATTAAGTGTACTAACTCTTAAAGCATAACCTTAGAAATTCTTTAGAGAAATATAAATGCTATCATTTGATTACTAACCAAATTGATTCCATCAATATTCCCTAAACCTTATTTCATAAACATTTAAAGCATAATCTTTGCAAAAGAATTTATCTAGGAGTTAAACTATTTCTCATATGAAATTAACACATTTATTTTACTAACTTTTCTTGAACAATAGTAATAAGAAACATGCCACTTTGCTTCCAACAACAATAATACATATTGACTTTCATTCTCATAATTTTCCTAGATATACCCTTCCCAATTACATGAATGCTTACAATATATCTTCTACTATACAAGGCCTTATAGGATTACATGAATATGAATAACACTTTACAATATTTTTGCAATTTTCTTTCTAAGATAAAACATGAAAAATAGTGAGAAATATCTTCAACAACTTTTGATGCTCCATGAATAGCACAAACACGAACAATACCTCGAAAAGAATCACCACCCAACCACGTGGATCCACAAAGGTCCACTCCCCCGTGCTAGGAGATAAACACCAAGGTCCACAAGGAAGTGATATCTAGGCTGTACCTAGGGTTGGAGTAACCTTTCCCAAATAACAACTGAAAATAAAATTAAAGTACAAACCCTTTCCCAAAAAGTTCTAAGGCTAGGTGGAAACTCTAAGTGACAAGCTAGGTTTCCTACCCTTATCAAAATATCATAGACACATAACACTCAAATTTGGAGAGATTTTTAGAGGGTTTGGTGTGTGGAAGAGAGAGGGAAATAAAGTTTTCTTTGAATACAAATGAAAAGTTTTACAACGTTCGTGTTCTCTGCCATGAGGGTATAGCCAACCCCTTTGTATTTAAAGAAAAACTCCATTCCAATAAAAATGAGATTTTAAATGAATTTATATAATATTAGTTTCTATTATTAACCATTTTCATACAAGTTTTATTTATTTTTATGAGGCTTTGAACAGAGGAAGTCAGCATTTACATTGACTATCCTTGTCATTGATTTGGTGCAATCGATCAATTGTTTTGAAGCTTTAATGAGCACATAGGCTCTTCAATTTCTTTGGTTATTATGGATTATGAGAGAAGCATATTAATATATAAGTATGTGTTATTAAGTTTTTGGATGCAGGTATATACAAGAGATTAAAAATAGAGATCATTGATTGAGGAACAATACAGTATCAGAAAAAATGACCCTCAGTGCGGGGGCCATAACTTTCAAACCAACCGTTCGATCTTTATGAGCTTTGGATATGTTTTACAAAACCTAATTACGCCCATCCTCACCAGAGAGATTGAGGATTTTTGATATGACTAAAAAGTTATAGACATCTGAGTATGGGTCTATCTAGAGGGCAGATATCTGTCATGTTAGGATAGTCATAGATAAGATTATTGTTTAAATAAATTTGATCTTGTGTTGATGAATTTTATTATTATTAAAAGTAATAGGATAGTTTGTATTTCTCTAGGTTTGTGTACATACAATTAATGATACTATCTTTTTCCCAGAGAGTAGGCAAGAGTAGTTACATAGTTCACAATCTAAATCACAGCCTATATTTTCCAGCAAGTAAACAAATAATATAGCTTCACAGAAAATATAATAACACACAAAAGAATAAATAATCATTTGTACAATAAAATATTTACTACATATCTATCCTTTCTCCTAAGTCCCTTCACATAGGAAAAACAAACATAATACAATATAATAATATATTATTCATATTGCCTGTACACGTGAAGCAACCACAAATACAGAACAAAACAATCACACAAATCAAATAAGGAGGAGCATCTTGCAAGATAGCTCCTACTTGGATTCCAGAGAAGACAACCATTGAAGAAGGAGGAATCAATCAACTTGGCCTACTTCCAACACTCCACCAAAGCCTTCCGATTGCAGACACCACCTTTTCCAAATATAAAATAATCAATAATGATATCCTAAAATTAAGATCAATTCTCCTATGAATAATCCAGCCAAAAACCCTCCCTAAATACAATATCCTCTCAAAGCCATAATCTAATTTCTTGAGTCTCCTTTTCAGCCAACCTGTCTATCCTTCAAATATCTCTCCTGTAAATAGGTTGAAGGATTGGTTGCATGGGAAAATCAACCGTTGTAACCATCCCAACCAAAAGATAGTTTATAGTTTAGGATTTAATTTATTCATTAAAGCCATTCACGGGAAGGGAATAGCTAATTCAATATTATTAATAATAAAATCTAATATGAGAGCCTCATAAATATTAATAAACTAATGTTATTTTTCTTTATTTAAGGAAAAGGAAATAATTTATTACTATTATTACTTATCACCATATTTACTAAAGCTATGGTAAAAGTTTTACCATATAATAATTAATCCTTTAAGTAAATAATTTATTTATTATTATAATTTAAAATACAATTACTTTCACACACTAATATTTATTAAATATATATATGCAACCATAGGCATATGTGTGCACCGATATACTTATGTGTATATATATTATTATAATATTATTAAAAATAATAATATTAACAAACAATGTTATTATTAATATCATAAAAATCTTATTATTATGGTATTATAAAATATTATTATCCAATCAAATAATAAATCATATTCCATACAAAGTAAAATCAGGATATATATATTTATATATATATTATATATATATATATATATATATATATATATATATATATATATATATATGTGGTGATCACTAACACAAGATGGTCTAACAAGATTAGTGAAATTAAGCACAACATTCAATACTCGCATGAAATAAATTATCTACGAGCAACAATCGAGCATATTATTAAGAACAATTAAAGCTACCATATCCAAACCTTAGTCTCCTAAAATGAAAGGGACAAGAACAAGAAACAAGATCACCATAATCTAACAAACTGTTATACATATTGATATATCAACAACACAAGGGATTGACTCAAGAACTCCCCGCCTAAAGGTCAAAAGGGTTAGAGGTTGAGTTCCTTCTCATGGAACCTTGGTGATATCTCTATAACAACAACAACGATCAAGGATTTTGAGGGCTCGCTCAGACCTGTGGGACCAGGTGGAGACAATGCCTGGTACCTGCAAGCCTGCATCACCGAGAAGAGATACATGCGCATAGATACATACAATAAGGCATTTGCAAATAGATGACTAGGATCGATACATCGTGTGGACCTCAACTAAGTGAGTAACTACGACTTCGTCCTGAGTGATGAAACACATCAATCACATATACATAAAACATGAGGAATCACATATATATAATGGTTAGCTTCCAAATCCTTGGGTTAGCTCTTTAAATCTTCATAAGCATATACAAGATAAATGATTTCCAATTTCATAAACAATAAACAATAATTATAACTGAGTATGTCTAAATATCTGATAAGCATATCATCATCATAAACATAAATGTGAATACATAGCTCTAACCATCATAATGTAATGTCCAAATCAAAGAGTGCAAGTATAATTATCAGAGAGGTTATTACATCCTCCCCCCCTAAGATGAGACTTACTCCTGGAAGTCAGCAAGTTAGAAATGGAAATACATTAAACATTATCTCTTAAATATATTTTAACTAATATCACATACATAACTAATCCTTGAATCTATACACTATATAGAAAATAATCCTCATAATATGG
This sequence comes from Chamaecyparis obtusa, assembly GCA_027943335.1. Classification (NCBI taxonomy): domain Eukaryota; kingdom Viridiplantae; phylum Streptophyta; class Pinopsida; order Cupressales; family Cupressaceae; genus Chamaecyparis; species Chamaecyparis obtusa. Next base: position 85,793 of record BSBK01011580.1, on the reverse strand, counting down.
TTAAGCATAAAATATATATCCCAATCAATTTAACTATTACCAACAAGGATAACTTCAACTTGATCAAATATCAGTATGAATAGAATTTTCCCTAGCTTTAACCACTCAATTTTTCTTAAAACATATGAAGGTGTTACAAATTCCTTCTCTTTTAATACATGCAAATCAAATTTTTACTTGCATCCACACAACAATATATTTCAATCTAATATAAAACATTGAGCATATCCAAATGTGCCTCATAAACAATCATATCAGTCCACATCACTGGGATTACACATCACAAGGATCAGGAGTGGATATGCCTCTCTAGACAAGCTCTCACTCCGGAATACAATACCAGTCTCATCCAAATCCAAAATCCATAATCAATACCTCACATAGTGGCTTGATGGTATCTCGGGCCTTTGTCATGAAGACCCTCCATACAAGTCCACGTGTCATATCCCTTGTTTGTGTAAGGTGGTTAGCCTCCAAGGAACAAACACCACACATAGGAAGGTAGTGGATACTAGCTGCATAACAGCCTCACATACCCCCATCCTCAAGGGTTCCCTACGTCTACTTCCTCGTATACACTCACCAAGTCTGCCTCATGCATCCTTAGTGAGGAATCACAACACAACACAAGACCAACATTACAAAAGAAGATAGTTTAGCCATCAAAGCTCAATAATAATAATAAAACTAAATAGAATTATCAATCTCAACAATAAGATAAGAAGAATCCAAGATACATTTCATAAGTCTTGGCTAAACTATTATAGAAAAAGATAATAAAATTGTTGGTCTACACAATTGAAGATAAAAGAAATTCATCATAAATTGCACATCACATCACTGTGTGACTATATCTAGTCACCTCACGAGGAAGGAGGGAACAAAGTCTAGCTATCGCAATAGCCCTTCATGTGGTTGGGCCCGGGAAACACTACTCACATGGCATAGGGGGTTCACCTCGGCAACACCCCTGCATCGGATGGTGCAGAATAAGCATGCCAGCCCACCCGGCATGACCATACACCAAGTGGAGTAAACACACTCTGGTCATATGTCGCATGGCAGTGTTCCCTATGGAATAGGCACACACAGGACACACCCCGCATAATGATGTCTCTCATAGATCATCATCGTAGCCAGAGGTATACATGGCTTGGGCCTACCCATATGCCTACCGCGTCTACAAACTGAGCATCCATGGGTGCCCCTCTACAAGCATGCAAGTATCACCAATATACTCTGCATCAAGTAGGAAACAAAATACATACATATACTACGCCTTCACATAATCATGTACGTGGCATCGTGTTCTCGAGCTTGGCTCGCTACCATCAGCAACACGACATCATCACCTCACACTATGTCGGAACAATAGTGGGGCGTGGCATCATATTCATTGGATCATGTCGGAACATGTGCGAATATGGTATCCATCATAGCATGGGCTAACAAAATCTCCCTCCACATGCTAGACCACATAGAAATGTACATATCCATAAATCATATATCTCCTCTTAGAGGCTCATATCAAGTACTGGTATTGTGCTCAAGAACTGTGGGAATTAGGATAAACACTTATGAACCAAATGTTTAGGTTCATCATAAGAGGAAGCATAGTTTACTCTTTTCCCTCGAGTAGTGGAAGCTAAGGTCACTTCGCGCCGCCATTATATGTACGCCACATAAATACCTGAGGAAATGGTGCTACTACTACCCCTCCACATACTAAATTACCAACACTCATGGGTTGGCACTCAGTAGGGTGACAAACAAGAAGGCAACACATGAATGGTATGGTTCTTCCATACGCTTATCCAAACATAACTTCCATGGACGGTACTTATATTGCACCACTCCATGCAACTCAAATAATTACTGGTTATACACAACACCCAACATAAGCACTGGCACTGGTTTTATCACATTTACAAGGAAGTACACAATAACATCACATAGTATCCATATATTCCAATTTATTTTATTTTCACAACTCACTTTGTCTACCTAGTATAAAAATACCAATGACATACTTAATCACATTTCACCTCCTCATGGGAATATGCCAATATCCAATGTACACATATCAATCTCTGCCATTCCCATAATAACATCTATTTTCAAGATGACTTTAACTTATATAAAATAAGGCACACAAAAAAAAAAATGATACACTATATTTCTTCAAGAATCATTGAATCAACACATATTTGTTTTAATTAAGGAAAGGAAACAATAAACTTGTACTATGTACATTTATTAGTCACATAATAAATTCACAACTAATCATTATAAACCATTATGGACATTTAATTTTCACCCAATCAGGGACACTAAGAGTGGACCAAGTATCATCCTTTCAAACAAATGAATTAGCTAGGTACTTTCATTACACATGGTAAATCCCTCCAATAAAGACACAACACACCATATAGACATTTCAAGACACTAGTTTTCACTAACATAATGACTTCAATACTCATAAGGAAATACATTGAATTCTCAATTCCCTAATATTGAAATTTGGGGAGGATAATCACATCATTACTGGACTTACCATAGCATTCATATTTCATCTAAATATTACCTATTCACCAAGTCAAGAACAAATAATTTCAGAAAGATAGTCAAGAAAATATTATATCATCCCTACCTATTCCTTCAATAATTGTACCAAAAGAACACATATTCCTTTCATTATGAAAACTCCTTATTTCATCTCTATGGTTAATCCCTACATAGGCTTATAGTCACAGATGGACCTTAGGTCTTTTAGCCATGAATTTCTAGCATCAAAAAAATTAAATCATATTTTTACTTTATATAGATAACATCATTTGATGGTCATTCATCATGAATAGAGAAGAGATATTTTATTTTCAATTTGTGGTTATTATTATCAAATAACCCTAATGTAATTTCATGTAAACATTCAAGTGTTATAAAAACAAAATCAATCATGCATCATGTCTCATTATCATTTGCATATAAATCCAAAGAGAAATACTCACAATGCTAATTTAGCAGATGTTCCCCACTATTAGTAATTCTTCAACAACAACATGACCCAAAAGGATTACCCAATAATTCCAATGTTGAAACATAATTAATAAGGTCCTAAATTCATGTTTTGTACAAGGATTTGTTTTTCAATTCTATTCTAAAATAGGGAAAAAGAAAGAGAGAGACACAATATTTCAGTCCTTACAATAGCCTATAATATGTATGTGGTAACTTCATCATTTGCATCTATAATAAGGAGAACTACCATAGTAACATCATTAACTAAATTCATTGGTCACACATAGCTATTATGATATTTAAAATAGAATACGGTGTTAAGCCTTTTCAACTCAATCAAGCAACCTATAATCGCTATAACAAGCACTTGTGATGACAAGTTTTAGAGGAGATATGCTTGGTTACTGACAACACTTATGGTACAAAATAACTTGTAATACTAATTTGATTCTTTCTAGGAGTACAACAAAAGGGTGATATGAAACATGTGGAATTCATTAACATTTATTTATTAGAAAGATATCCACTTTCTACGAAAGTATTCAGGAGGCTCATTCATTATATTTATAATGAAAAAAAAATAGAAGTAATTTATGTAAGACAACCTAACCATAGAAGCATGGGTACACTATAGCATGAATACCGAGAACATAGTTCCTATATTTAGGATCATGTATTATAATGAAAAACCAAAATAAAACTATGCAAAGTACTAAGCAGTAAGTGAGCTAAGAGTCCCAGTGTGGAAACCTAGTGCTCTGATACCAAAGATGTCATGCCCCGCAAGGGAACTAGGAAAGAGAACAAAGATTCTCTTTAGAAAAGAAAACCTAAGTAACGAATTATGAAAATTTTTGAACTTTAAAAAGATTTGCATGAAAAATCCATAAACAACATTTAACTTACATTCCTTCCAAGGTTCCCTTATAGTACATTTATAATTATTTTAAGATCATTAAGTGTACTAACTCTTAAAGCATAACCTTAGAAATTCTTTAGAGAGAAATATAAATGCTATCATTTGATTACTAACCAAATTGATTCCATCAATATTCCCTAAACCTTATTTCATAAACATTTAAAGCATAATCTTTGCAAAAGAATTTATCTAGGAGTTAAACTATTTCTCATATGAAATTAACACATTTATTTTACTAACTTTTCTTGAACAATAGTAATAAGAAACATGCCACTTTGCTTCCAACAACAATAATACATATTGACTTTCATTCTCATAATTTTCCTAGATATACCCTTCCCAATTACATGAATGCTTACAATATATCTTCTACTATACAAGGCCTTATAGGATTACATGAATATGAATAACACTTTACAATATTTTTGCAATTTTCTTTCTAAGATAAAACATGAAAAATAGTGAGAAATATCTTCAACAACTTCTGATGCTCCATGAATAGCACAAACATGAACAATACCTCGAAAAGAATCACCACCCAACCACGTGGATCCACAAAGGTCCACTCCCCCGTGCTAGGAGATAAACACCAAGGTCCACAAGGAAGTGATATCTAGGCCGTACCTAGGGTTGGAGTAACCTTTCCCAAATAACAACTGAAAATAAAATTAAAGTACAAACCCTTTCCCAAAAAGTTCTAAGGCTAGGTGGAAACTCTAAGTGACAAGCTAGGTTTCCTACCCTTACCAAAATATCATAGACACATAACACTCAAATTTGGAGAGATTTTTAGAGGGTTTGGTGTGTGGAAGAGAGAGGGAAATAAAGTTTTCTTTGAATACAAATGAAAAGTTTTACAACGTTCGTGTTCTCTGCCATGAGGGTATAGCCAACCCCTTTGTATTTAAAGAAAAACTCCATTCCAATGCAAATGAGATTTTAAATGAATTTATATAATATTAGTTTCTATTATTAACCATTTTCATACAAGTTTTATTTATTTTTATGAGGCTTTGAACAGAGGAAGTCAGCATTTACATTGACTATCCTTGTTATTGATTTGGTGCAATCGATCAATTGTTTTGAAGCTTTAATGAGCACATAGGCTCTTCAATTTCTTTGGTTATTATGGATTATGAGAGAAGCATATTAATATATAAGTATGTGTTATTAAGTTTTTGGATGCGGGTATATACAAGAGATTAAAAATAGAGATCATTGATTGACAAATAATACAGTATCAGAAAAAATGACCCTCAGTGCGGGGGCCATAACTTTCAAACCAACCGTTGGATCTTTATGAGCTTTGGATATGTTTTACAAAACATAATTACGCCCATCCTCACCAGAGAGATTGAGGATTTTTGATATGACTAAAAAGTTATAGACATCTGAGTATGGGTCTATCTAGAGGGCAGATATCTGTCATGTTAGGATAGTCATAGATAAGATTATTGTTTAAATAAATTTGATCTTGTGTTGATGAATTTTATTATTATTAAAAGTAATAGGATAGTTTGTATTTCTCTAAGTTTGTGTACATACAATTAATGATACTATCTTTTTCCCAGAGAGTAGGCAAGAGTAGTTACATAGTTCGCAATCTAAATCACAGCCTATATTTTCCAGCAAGTAAACAAACAATATAGCTTCACAGAAAATATAATAACACACAAAAGAATAAATAATCATTTGTACAATAAAATATTTACTACATATCTATCCTTTCTCCTAAGTCCCTTCACATAGGAAAAACAAACATAATACAATATAATAATATATTATTCATATTGCCTGTACACGTGAAGCAACCACAAATACAGAACAAAACAATCACACAAATCAAATAAGGAGGAGCATCTTGCAGGATAGCTCCTACTTGGATTCCGGAGAAGACAACCATTGAAGAAGGAGGAATCAATCAACTTGGCCTACTTCCAGCACTCCACCAAAGCCTTCCGATTGCAGACACCACCTTCTCCAAATATAAAATAATCAATAATGATATCCTAAAATTAAGATCAATTCTCCTATGAATAATCCAGCCAAAAACCCTCCCTAAATACAATATCCTCTCAAAGCCATAATCTAATTTCTTGAGTCTCCTTTTCAGCCAACCTGTCTATCCTTCAAATATCTCTCCTGTAAATAGGTTGAAGGATTGGTTGCATGGGAAAATCAACCATTGTAACCATCCCAACCAAAAGATAGTTTATAGTTTAGGATTTAATTTATTCATTAAAGCCATTCACGGGAAGGGAATAGCTAATTCAATATTATTAATAATAAAATCTAATATGAGAGCCTCATAAATATTAATAAACTAATGTTATTTTTCTTTATTTAAGGAAAAGGAAATAATTTATTACTATTATTACTTATCACCATATTTACTAAAGCTATGGTAAAAGTTTTACCATATAATAATTAATCCTTTAAGTAAATAATTTATTTACTATTATAATTTAAAATACAATTACTTTCACACACTAATATTTATTAAATATATATATGCAACCATAGGCATATGTGTGCACCCATATGCTTATGTGTATATATATTATTATAATATTATTAAAAATAATAATATTAAAAAACAACGTTATTATTAATATCACAAAAATCTTATTATTATGGTATTATAAAATATTATTATCCAATCAAATAATAAATCATATTCCATACAAAGTAAAATTAGGATATATATATATTTATATATATATTATATATATATGTGTGGTGATCACTAACACAAGATGGTCTAACAAGATTAGTGAAATTAAGCACAACATTTAATACTTGCATGAAATAAAATATCTACGAGAAACAATCGAGCATATTATTAAAAATAATTAAAGCTACCATATCCAAACCTTAGTCTCCTAAAATGAAAGGGACAAGAACAAGAAACAAGATCACCATAATCTAACAAACTGTTATACATAATGATATATCAACAACACAAGGGATTGACTCAAGAACTCCCCGCCTAAAGGTCAAAAGGGTTAGAGGTTGAGTTCCTTCTCATGGAACCTTGGTGATATCTCCGTAACAACAACAACGATCGAGGATTTTGAGGGCTCCCTCAGACCTGTGGGACCAGGTGGAGACAATGCCCGGTACCTGCAAGCCTGCATCACCGAGAAGAGATACATGCACATAGATACATACAATAAGGCATTTGCAAACAGATGACTAGGATTGATACATCATGTGGACCTCAACTAAGTGAGTAACTATGACTTCGTCCTGAGTCATGAAACACATCAATCACATATACATAAAACATGAGGAATCACATATATATAATGGTTAGCTTCCAAATCCTTGGGTTAGCTCTTTAAATCTTCATAAGCATATACAAGATAAATGATTTCCAATTTCATAAACAATAAACAATAATTATAACTGAGTATGTCTAAATATCTGATAAGCATATCATCATCATAAACATAAATGTGAATACATAGCTCTAACCATCATAATGTAATGTCCAAATCAAAGAGTCCAAGTATAATTATCGGAGAGGTTATTATAGTTTGAGCCTATCCAAATTAATTGATCCTCTCTATTTTTGAATGAAATATTTCTTTTGCTAAGAATATCCCTTAGTTTGACATTTTCATTTGGATTTCCAAGGTTAATCTCTATATTCTTCCATATGGGATCCTTACCTGGGGAAATGTAATCTTTAATGTAGTTACCAATACATGTTTTGTAGTTATCCATATACTCCTATGAGAATCCTTTATTTTTTAATGGGGGATAACCTCCCCAAGAATCTTCCCAAAATAAGGCCTTGTTACCTACTCCAACATCCCACATGAGTAGGTTGTTTATAACTCCTCTGGATTCTATAATAAAATTCCAAATATGAGAGCCTTTAGTGTGTGAATGGGCTCTAAAAATATTAATGGGTTCCACATTGGGGACATATTTATTTAGAAGGATAGTCACCCATTTAATGCTGTGGTTCTTATAAATATTCCAAACTAGTTTGGCTCCTAAGGCTGTATTCTGCCATTTAAGGTTCTTAATGCCTAGCCCTCCTTGTGAAATTGGTTTGTAGAGATTGTCCCACTTAATAAGCATTGTTTTCTTATCTTCCAATGTACCTTGCCAATAGAAATCTCTACGTAATTTATCTATATTGGCTTTGATGTTGCTAGGAAGTGGGAGAAGAGACATGATAAGTGGGAATAGCGGATAGAACAGATTTAATCATCATTTCTCGGCCAGCTTTAGTGAGCCATTTTCCTTTCCAACTACCTTTTTTGTTTTGAATTTTAGATACTACTGTATCCCATAGTTTTGAGCTATGAACCCCTTTGTCTAGGGGGATTCCTAAATATTTGCAAGGAAACTTACCAATCTTATATCCTAAAATGTTACAAATCTGTCTCTCCTTAGACGGGGGGGTGTTAACAAATTTTTTTTCTGATTTATTGGGGTTGACACTTTGTCCTAAAGCCTTCATATAAACATTCAGAACTGATTTAAAAGCCTTTTCTTCTTTTATATCGCATGTCCCTGGCAGTATTGTATCATCTCAAACTATTGATGGGTTATATTGGAAACATTGTTAGTTACTTTAACTCCAGTAATTTTACCTTCCAAATGAGCCTTAGTAATGGATCTTCCCAAAGCTTCTACCATGATCACATATAAGAAGGGTGAAAGTGGATCACCTTGTCTGATACCTCAAGAGATTTCAAAGAAGTCTTCAGGGGAACCATTAATTAAGAGTGAAATCTTGGAAGAAGAGATACAGTTATAAATTAAATTTATCCATTGTTTAGAGAACCCGAATGCCTCTAGACATTTACATAGGAATCTCCAATCTACCTTATCATATGCCTTCTGGATATCTATTTTAATGAGCATATAGGATTCTTTATTGTACTGAGCTGTATGCACTATTTCTTGGGCTATGATAATTCCATCCAGAATTGAGTGATTGGGGACAAACCCTATCTATTCTTTAGAGATAATTGATGGAAGGAAGGTGTTGAGCCTGTTTGCTAAGCATTTAGAGAGTATTTTATAAATTGAGTTACATAGTGAGATTGGGCGAAAAACCCCTGGTTCTAGGCTATCATGTTTCTTTGGAATGAGGGAAAAGAAGGTATTATTAATTTTAGTTAGAAGTGTGTCTGAGTTTCTAGTAGCTTCTACCACTTTCCAGATATTCTCACTGACAAAATGCCAACAGTTTTGAAAGAAACTAGCTTGAAAGCCATTAGGACCGGGTTCTTTCTAAGATTGGAGCTGAAATAGAGCTGTTTTGACCTCTTCTAATGATATTTTACTGTTGATCCATTTATTATCTGCTTCAGAGATTAATTTGGGGATTGACCTTAATAATTTCTTTTGGGCCTCTAAATCATAGAAATCATGATTATTAAGAAGCGTTTGGTAGTAATGAACAAGATGATCTGCTATATGTCTTGGATCTTCAATTACATTATCATTTGAGTCTTTGAGTTTTGTAATTCTATTAATATTTCTTCTATTGTTAGTGCTGTTGTGGAAGAATTTGGTATTGTTATCACCTTCTTTAAGCCATGTTTCTCTAGATTTTTTTTTCCAAAAGATCTCTTCCTTAGTTATGATCTCTGCATGTTTAGCCATAAGTTCTTTTTCCTTTATATATGATGATTCATCCATTCCCTGCTTTATGACAGTTTCATTTAAGTCATTCAGATCTGATTCTATTTTCATTTTTGTTCAAAGATATTATTAAATTTTTCTTTGTTCCATTCCAAGATTTTATGTTTAATAATTTTAAGTTTGGCTACTAGGCAGTACATCCTGGAACCAGAGATCTTAATCTATTTCCACCATTTTTTCCAAAAGTTGCATGAATTCATCATCCTGAAACCACATGAATTCTAATTTAAATGGGTTTCTAGGCAGTTTGAAATTCTTTGTAATAGTTAATCTAACTGGGAAGTGATCTAACCCTGATTTAGTAAGCACTTCCGCATATGTATTGTAGTTAAAATTCCCCAAATCTTCACTAATAAGGGATCTATCCAACCTTTCAGTAATATGACTAAAACCAGATCTACGATTGTTCCATGTAAACACCCCATTATTAGTGGTGATGTCTGTCAAGTTATTCTCACTAACCCAAAGACTAAAGTCCTTTTGTGATTGTGAAACAAATAGTGAACCCCCAGATTTTTCTTTAATGTCTAGGATTGCATTGAAATCCCCTCCAATTATATGTATATCATCGAGGTTGTTAGCTAGTTTCAAATATGTAAGTCTTGCCATAATTTTCTCTTTTCTGAATTTGGGATAGGTCCATATACATTAATAAGCTTGAATTTTAACTTGGTTTTTAAATTGATGGCTGTTAGTATTAACCAATTATTATATTTTAAAACTCCTATCATTACTTTCCTAGGGTCCCATATAGCTACTAGCCCACCAGGCTCCTTCTGAGAAGACTATCTCTGACTTCCAGATACCTAATTTATGACTAAATTTCAAACTTTCCTCCTGGTTTAATTTAGTTTCCTGAAGTAATATTATTTCAGATTCAAATATATTTAGATATCTTTTAATTAATGTTTGCTTGTTAGGGGCATTAAGGCCCCTAACATTCCAAGTTGTTACTCTCATTGCCCTTGGGGAAGGATCTTCCCCTTCCCTACATTCAGAATATCGAATAAATTCAACTGATTATCATCTTGTCCGTCTTTAGCTCTTAATTCATTAGTTGATTTCCTGCCTCTTTTCTTCTTGATCTTTAGGGTTATTGGAGATGATAGACCTTCAATGTTAGTTGCAATTCCTAACTATTTGTCAGCATTAGTTATCCCAGCTAAGCATTTTCTGATGTCTTCATCATCCTGTATATGTTTTTAAATCAGGTTTCCCTCCTCATGTATACCATTTTGTGCATTATCCTCAGCTTCCTTAAAAGGAATCATAAATGAATCTTCATGGTCCAGAAGATTTTTGCCATATTCTTCTAGGTTTGAACCTTGAGTAAGTCCTAATGTCTTGTTAATAGATTCAACTTCAATTGGAATTGTGAGGGGGAGGTTCTCATTTTCATTCCTCAGATTATTAACAATTTCTTCACTCCTTGTTGGCTTGCCTTCCTTTATAATTTTAATTAGAAGATTCCTTTGTAGAATAAGTTCCTCCCTATCGCAGATTTCATCAATAAATCTATCCATTAGTTCATTAGTAACTTCTCCTCCTAAGAATTCTGCAATTGCGTTAACCTCTCTCTCACATTTCTTTTCTTCATCCTCATTATCATAATTCCTTTCATCATCTAAGACCGTGTTGGCCTCATTTCCAGCAGATATACTTTTATTGGAAGAGAGCTCTTGCTTCTCTCTACTTAAATTAGTAACTAAATCTTGTTTTCCTTCATATCTTGGGGTGGAACTTCTATATTAAGAGGAGTCTTGTATAAAACAATTGAATAATGTCTTGTTGCTTTACTGACTTCTGGCTGTACTATTTTAGGAATTGTTTCATCCCCCCTTATTACATAGGTAGGAGATTTTTCATGATTAAGATCCACTTTCTTGATCGAATTCTTCTTCTCCCTTATGATGTTGGTAGCTAGTGGATCACTGTGCTTAGGAGTATAGGGGACCCTCTCGACATTCTTGTCAATGTTGTTATAGATAAAAAACCCTCCCTTATCTTCATAGAAATCTACCTTAATGCCCATGTTCTTAATTTGATAAGTGGGGACAACTGTAGAGCTTGATGGGCAAATAGGGGTATCTTCCATCTCTTCATTGTCATCCTCATCTATGGTTGGGTTAATGACTACCGAGCTAGATTTAAAGCATAATCGGATAGGAGGAATAGTTTTTTGATGTAAATTCATTTTAACAATAATTATTTTCTCTGCTTGATTATACTCATTTTGTACTATTCCAATATACTTGCCAATCTGATTGCCTATTTTCCTAAGAGTTTCCTACCAAGTGTATTCTAGGGGAAGGTTCTTAAAGAGGATGGCTTTGTCCACCATGAAGTCCATGAGTTTTTTGGGATTGAAAATGGGAGACCAGTCAAAAATAGTAAATGATATATGTCTAAATTTAGGGAAACTTTCTGACAATATTTTCTTTTTAAGGGAATTACTGCTAAAGTCTAAATAAATGAAATTTTTAGTAAGGATTGTGACAGCTACCTTTTTAAGCCACTAAGATTTCAACCAGGCTGCTATATCATATACTATAGCTCCGACTCCATTCCATCTGCATATTATACATGAACTTGCACAAGAATTTTGAATTCTTTCTATGCAACCATCTTTAAGATCTAGGTTAGTAGGCTCAATAGCGGGTTGAATTTGTTTAGGATTAGGTCTAATGTTACTCCGTTGTCTGTTATCTTCTACTTCACAGAAGTTTCCCTTAATGTTATTGGTCCGTCTATGAGGGGGAGAATAAACAAAACTAATATGAACAACTGTATGATTCTGTGGATAAATATCAGATTTACCATCAATTTCTAAATTATGATGTGATATGTTGAACTTACCATTAAACCTACGGTGTGGGGGTGAATATGTCTGCCAGTCTTGCTTGCCTTGTTCCCATTTAAGGTTCATCTTCCTGGTATAAGGTCCATTACTGTGGACTATTGCATTGTTTTTGAAAGGCTTTTCTTTTGGGATCAACTTGGATGCGCGCTTATGAGGCAGGGAGTATACTGTAGCCTTCCCTGAACCCAGTCTATCAAATTTGTTGTTGAGTGGTAGACCGAAGGGTAAATAGGTCTATGAGTTTCTTTGTGTGGAAGATGAGAGATGTTTTTTTTCCCTCCTGGCATTTTGTTTGTGGGCCAGCAGCCAAGAAGAATCTCATTCTATGAAAGGCATCTCCTGTGGTGAAGCCTTAGACATTAATCGAGGGGGAGAGTGCTGAAAAATGCATTCTTCATTGAGTTGGATGGTCGAGGATGCTGCAACAACACCAATTTCCAGATGCAAGATGTTGTGATGAGACTTAGGGCAAGAGTTGCAAGAAGCCTGAGGAAGATTAACCGCATATTTTGTTTTCGCAAAGAAGCTAATTTGAGAATCCAAGTATTCGATAGTGCAGAAGCGGGGTGCCGAAAAAGGCAGAGCCATTTTTTATTTTTTTTATAGTAATAGCATATAATATTAGATTTAGTTATAATATGGATGGCAATGCTGCTATATTTTTATACATGTTCTTTAGATTAATGTTTAAGGTTTCCTAATGTTTAAAATTAGATTTACAAAATTAGTTTTAAAATTAGATTTAGATAATTTGATTTTAAAATAAGATTGATTTTGATACTATTTTAATACTTTGTTTTAAATATTAGATTTAGTTTTATATGGATGAAAATTCCTCCATATTAATGAACATTTCGATATATTGATTTCCAATAATTTTAATAGTTACTTTCATTAAATGATTTGATTTAAAAATTAATAAATATTTTGTACATAGTTAGTCCCTAGGTTAGTTTAGTTATTTGGAATATATTAAAAATTAAGTTTACTATTAGAAATGTATTATATCTTTTAATTTATAAATTAATATGGTTTTTTTTGTAATCATACATAAGGCATACAAATGGACATTCATATGTGAATGAAGGCAGAAGTTAGTTGTGATCAGGAGGTCTTTGAGGGGGCTTGGTTTCAAGGAACAATTATAGGCATTGTAAACATTTCTAATAAACCAAAATTTTATGTGAGATATGATCAGTTCATAACTGACGAATGGGCTCAAGAGCCCCTTGTTGAGGAAGTATTTTTAGACTATATGAGACTTATTCAAGCTGTGATTAGTTTTCCTTGATATGTACCACCTGGGTTTGCAGTAAAAGTTCTAGACAATGATCTACCTATGATTAGTTTTCTTTAATATGTACCACCTAGGTTTGCAATTGAAGTTCTAGATGGATTTGTTTTGCCACTCAGTCATGAAGAGTTCTTTGAAGTATATTTCTCTGACACTCATACTCTAAAACCATAGTCACACTCCCACTTACGACCATGGAAATATTAGATTAGAGGAAGATGGAAACCAACACAGTGGAATTGAAGAGTTTACAATTACTTTTTAGTTTGAGATCCAGTACTTGTGAAAGGTGGATCACATATTTTAGGCTTTCATTGTTTAGTATTCAAAATAAGAGATTATGTTTTGTCATGTTTTCATAAAATGGCATTTTAAACCATTTCATTATTCTTACAAAACCTTGGCTCTCATTTTATCCATGTTTCTATAATTCTTATCATTTCTTCACTCTAATTATTGTTCATGTCTTAGAATTAATTTTCCTAATTGTTGTTCTATCTGTATAAATATGTATTTAAATATGATGCAAAAATGGGCTCAATAGAGAGAAGCTAACTGATGAGTGGATGGTCGTTGCATCCATTTTAATCAAATTCATCACTTTTTAAGGTAGATATAAACACTTCCACACCCATTTATTTCTAGTGTCAAATAAATTTCATAGAGGCCTTAAATTCCACTTTCTTTTTTGCATTTTTTCTTCCTTATCTCAATCTGTGTCTAAGGCCAAGGAAAACGATGGGGTTCCTCTCCACCAGGGCATCATCATGAGATTATATAATTTATATCTCAACCATATTTCTCAAGATGACCATGTTCATTTTATCTTGATTGAGCTAAGTAATCCCTCTTTTATCCCTATCTAACCTCAATCCAAAGCTCTGGCTAGTGCTCCCTCCCTTGGCATTACCCACATTAGCTCTATCTACAAAGCTAAGTGTAAAGACCTGAGACTTGATCAAACCAAGGACGAGGTTGTTGATCCATGTAAGGGTTTGGCTTCCACTTGGTCCACTGAATCTTCATGGACCCGAAAGAATTCCACTGCTAACTCTCCCTCTTTATCCAATTTTCTCACTTCACCAAAAGCCTAATTTCGCTATTCGAATGACCCTGTCATCTCCAAAAGTTCTTCGCCCTCCAAGTTATGCAAATCCCCTACTGGTTTGTATGATTTGGATAGCATGGGAAGAAAAGTGGATGAGTTATGCATATGCCTCAACAAAAAAAAGGTTGTGAGAAAATGGTTCATTTTCTAGCTCCAGATCACTAGAAGAAAAAATAATAAGCTTGAAGTTCTGGTGGAAGCTGAAAGGAAGGATGAGGATTTGACTAAGGAGGAAGGGGAGGAGACTCGTTGGGAGGTTGCTGATGATTTTAGGCAGAAGTTAAACAATTGGAAGATTATAGAGGACCAAATTATTGAGCTGAAGAACCAAGTACCCTTTGAGGAGGAGAAAATGGAAATGATTAATGCTCTAGCTAACATGAAGGAGAAAAAGTTCCAACTCAATAAATAGTTGATTGAGTTGGCCAATTATAGCAAGAGTATGCTGGATAAGACCAACCTCTCTATCAATTCAATGTAGGTTGAGTTGGCCTACTATAGCAAGAGTATGTTGGATAAGACCAACCTCTCTATCAATTCCATGCAGGATGAGTTGGAGGAGAGAAATATGAAATGAAAGAAGAGAGAGGACAACTTAGAGGTGGTGACTACGAAGGACATTATCTTTGGTGATGCTTCTTCTTCTCAATCTCCTAAACACACCTCCTTCCTTGAGAAGCTAAAGGAGCTCAAAAAATAACTGCTAGTTCTAGTTCTATGTGTTTCATGCTGGTCTTGGGTGCTGGTTCCACATTTTGTTTATTTTATTGGTTCTTTTTCTAGTTTAGTTTATGTTAGTTTTCTTTCTTGAATTTACTGTTGGTGAATTCTCTCTTGACTATCTTTTTAGACTTGATGTTATTTTGATGTTGGGTTTGGGCCCTCTCTCACTTTATCTAATAAGAAAAATTAAGATAAGTCTCTTAAATTCATAAAAGACTATATTAAACTAATTTAAAATAAAAATTCAAAATTTTATCCAACTAAATTATTTTATACTATATTAAAATTTAAAACATAAATAAAGTCATTCAAGTGGAAAATTGTCTTGATCATTTCTCTTAAAAAAATGTGACATATTTATAAAATTTAGGTTGAAAACAATGAAACTTGTTATATGTAGAAACTAATTATCTACATCAATTAAAATCGAACTTGTACCCAAATTTTTAGACAAGGCCATTTGACCCAAGAAAAGATTACCTACATCCAATGTTTTAACGAATCATTCTGATAGGTCTATGATATGACTTGAAATATTTAATAAGAAAATGAATTTTCAAACTTGTACCAAGACTAAAATGTCTCTAGGTACCTAATTTGAATACTAGTCTTAATTTTTACTTGAGAAGTCTAACTTTTCATTGAATATTGAAAAAAGTTCCAACTTTGAAAAGGATAAGAATAGAGAACCATGATTATGGAAATATTGATTTGAGGACAATATATTAGTTATATAATAATTATTTATTCTTTATATTTTGAATCTTGATTGTTAACAGATTTTTAAGCCAACCTTTCGGGTCACATTCTATGAACCATCAACAAAACATAAGAGAGCTCAAGGTGATTCTTGAAATGCTTAATCTTTAGAAGCTCCAGTTGTTTCAATTTAACAAATAATTCCCTTCTACAGAGGGTGTTAATAAGTGCTAATAGGTTTCCACAATTCATAATGATTTATTGGTTATGCTTCTGGATTAATCCTTAAAAGCTCTACTTGTTTCAATTTAACAAATAATTTCCTTCCATAGAGGTTGTCGATAAGTGCTAGCAGATTACCTACTATAACGTATATAACAAGTAATGAATTCTAAATTTAAAACCATAGTGATGTTAGATTGGATGATATTAATCTTGTAATCTTATGACTTTGCATTAGTTAGTTATAATTTTGTGTGATTTGAGAAGCAATATATTTTGTAATTAAATATTATGGAATCGGCATATAGAATATTCTTCAAAAGGTGGCATTCATTATGAAAGCTTAATTTGACTAATGGTAGCATCTTTAGACACTTGACATGAAGGGGAAAAAATCTCACTATTTATAGTGGTATAAGAAATATTTATTACAATGTAATAGATTTGACAAAGTATCATGACTTATTTGTAGGAAGCGTGTAAATTTTTTGAACATTCTAATGGGTTGTATTTATCTCTTCACAAAGTTGTATTTGTATCATGAAAAATATGTTTGTCACTCCTAAACAATTGTCATAAGGTATCTTTTCTATGTAGACAACTCGACTCATTGTTTTAGTTCATGGTATTAGAAACCATTTATGATTTTTTTTTGTATTACTTTTGGCTATATATTTGAGCTTGGGGTAGAAATATAATAAGTTAAATTTTTAAGTTGTAGAAATAAAAAAGTGCTGAGAAATACATAGGGAGAACTTGTGTTAATGTAAGTCTTTTGATAGATTGATACAAATTTTGGATCTTTTATATGTGGACTTGTTTTCTCTTAAAGGTTTTTCAATCTCCATCTTTGACTAATTGACCACTATTATGTTTGAGTAATTTGAGCTTCAATCTACTTTCACTTGTAAGATATATCATATTTCTACAAATAATGATGAATACTAAGTCCTAAAATAAAACAATACATAAATTAGACAATCTTTTTAACTATTTTGACTAAATAAACTATCTCAATTTTGAACCCAAGAAAGCCTGGATCTTTTGATAAACTATAAATGAAATATAATCTAGTATACAATTTTCTTCAACAAGAATAGTTGTATTAAAAGAAATAGAAAATTGAAACATAGATAAATTATTCTAAAACCATTCAATATTTTCCATATGCTAACATTTAATATTGTGCCCTAATTGGTTGGCACATATTTGATTACCATATGTTGTGAGCTTTATATATTTTAAGTGTGTAATATTTGGAGTTGTTGAGACTAAGTTATTACATTGACAATTTGCTTGACATACCAAAATCAACTAAATTCTTCAGCGCGTAATTGTGAATTGAAATACTAGGAATCATCTTTAAATCAATGTAGGCCACACTCAAACTTTGACCTAAAGTATCATTACATTCCCCAATGTAAAACGTTAGAACCACAACCATGCAAGAATAGAGTACGCAAAGAAAACGTGGTTTCAGTGCCACATATTCTTCTTTTATTTATCAAAGAATGACTATAATAAACTCGTGAGAAAGGGTTGATGTGTTAAATAAATGCTATATTAGCTTCCACATTAGGTGAAGCCAATTACCATTTCTGGATATATTTTTCCGTATTAGGTGACATACTATTGGATCATATTTCCTTATTTAGACATTTCCAACAAGTGAGATGTAATCGGTTGAAGTGACCAAAACAATCTTGATATGTTTTAGATAATTACTTTGAACAATTCAAGAGTAGAATGAATTCTCAAAGCAGAATTCCCAAGAAACTAGTAGAAGATTATGAGCATGAGATATATTTTCTTGTGGACACCGACCACACATTGATACAGGCTATGGAGCCTAGGACTAAACGGTTAGCTCCTATGGGATATGAGATAGATATTGATTTTGATTCTAAATCAATTAAGGTTTTATTAACTACTCCCAAGGATGTGAAGGCGGGAAGGTTTGGAACATACGAAGAGGCCAAGACAAGAATAAATATAGGCCTGGTTATTGGTAAGATAACAAAGAAATCAAGGAAAATGATGAAGAATCTTGTAGAGAAGTTTGGAGATGATACTGGATCATCTAACAACACATCGATTAAAGCTGCAACCGAAGGTTAGTTAATGCTAACTGACAAACTGCATGACACTGATGAAACTGAGTCAGACAAAGATGTAGACTCTACACCAGTTTCCCCTTCACCAAATCCAAAGAAGATGTAGTTAGATGTGTAGACAAGGGCACGAACAAGGTATACAACTACAACCTCGCCTCCACTAAAGAAAGGATTTGTGAAGATATTAAGGCAAAAAGCAACATCACTGACCAAGACATATACAAAAAGAGGTAATAAAGCATCTACTGAGGCCCCTAAGAAAAGAAAAAAGTTGATTAGAGGTAAGGATGATTTAGATGAGAAGATGATGATAATGATAAATTCAAAGTTGTCAGAAATAAAAATTGGTCAATTGATGAGGTAGCAGAAGAAATAATAGAAAATGGTGGACTTAGTCATCTTGAATTCAGTCAGTTTGAGCACTTGTCAACTGAGGATCAGAATAAACTTGAAGAGGCAATCATCCAGATGATGATTCAATTTAAAAGAGTCCCAATTGAATTTTCCAAACACTCACTGAAGGTATTAGAAGAAATAATTTCACAAAAGTGGTCCCATGCCTTGGATACTGAGAAAAGAATGAGGGAACAATCACTATTTTTGGCAATACCTCATTTGACAGTTCTTGAAATTGAGGAATATATGAGAAAATATTCAACAACGTTTAGAGTGAAGAACTGGGCACTGTAAATACTTGATGAAAATATGGCGGACATAGATGAGAATAGTCAACTCATCTGGACTTCAGTTATACAAGCCCAAGAGCAAGCTGAAAAGATGGCTTTAGTCATAACTCCCAAGAAGAAATCAAAAAGAAAAGGGCAAGGACTACATATAGATGATGCTGATCTGGAAACCACACAAAGAATTGACCTACCAGATACCGAGGTACCTGATACATCAGTTTCCACCAAGGAAATAAATCTTACACAGGATGCATCAAATCAAGCTGAGATCCACATAATCGACAACACTGCACTTGTTGTACTCATTGAGGACATCACAAATGGTGATCCTGATGACCGAGATGATGATGAGGATGTTACTACTATTGGAGAAAAACCACAAGTAGAGGGACACCTCACCAAGCTAGCAATAATATCTTTACCAGGTGAACTTCCTATTCTGATGGAAGGAGTTGAAATAGTCTCTAAGGAGAAACCTGAAGGCTCAATCCCTGAGCAACCAATGGATACATCAGGGGATTATGAAACAAGAACACCTACAGAGACAAATGAGCATGAGGAAAAAGAGGGAGAGACATAGGGCTAGAGTGAGCCTAAGACTACGAAGACTACCACACCAGACACTACATCTGTTGCTCCTTCCATATCAACCAACGTACAAGTTACCGAGGAGCCAAAGAATGAAGATAATGTGTCTACTGGGCAACAAATGCCAAATGTTGAGGTAAAGGACATTATACCTTTTGTTAATAATTTGCCTCAAGAGAAGAAGAAGAAGAAGAAGAAGCATGGTAAAGGGTTGGTTACTTTAGAAGAAGTCATTGTGATACCAGAATGTGACCCAAGGACCGTAGACCCTAAGGAATTGAGAAATTATGGGGAACTTTGTATGAGGAAGGAAGCTCAAGAGAAGCTGAGAAAAGAATGCAAGAACAAAGTGATTTTGGAGAATGTTAGAGAAATTTTACAAAAGGTAGTACTTGAGGTCCACATCACTGAAGATACACCAATAATGGACCAACTTGCAATTCTTGCACAAGAAATAAATGCCCCGAACATTGAAGTAGAAAAGAGAATTGAAGAGTGAGTAGAATAAAAAATACAACACACATTAGCAGATAAAATCATCCAGGAAGTGGCAATAAATAAGGTAATTTTATCTGAGGTAGTAAGCGACATTCAATCTATTACTCAAAAAATGATTCAAATGTTCGTAAAGCTTTGCACTGTGGAAAGTTTTACTCTTGAGATCAGTGAGAAGATAAACTAGCTGGATACCAAAATCTAAGCCAGTGCACAAGCAGCCTTAACCAATCCAAATGCTTGTCATAAGAATATACTTAAAGTTCAAGAACTAAGCCAGTTAAGAGAAGACTTAAGGAAGAAAGAGGATAGAATAAGTGACCAAGTCACAGAGATTCAGACTGAGTTACTTCCCTACCTGAAGATAATTGAAAGGGATATTGTCAAAGCACAAGCTTTAGTTGCAACACCAAAGATTTCTATGTTGGAGAACATCTTTGACATGCATGCACAAGTCAGTCTTGAGTACATTTCTCTCACCAAATTGAAAGAGGAATGGGAGAACCTCTTAGATTCTTTGAAGAAAACCCACCAACAAATTTTTGATCAATTGTAAGTACATATTTTTTGAGTTTGGCATTAATATCAAAAAGGGGGAAAACATAATGTATATGCCAAAATTGTATAGTTATATGCTAAGTGTAGTACATATATACTGGGTGCATACACCGAGGGGGAGTTATGAAATTTTTTGAAGAGTTGTAAATTTTTTGTCATGTATATATGAAGTAAGGATAGTAAAGGTTATATCAGTGTATATACATTACAGATTTTGATACTAATGCCAAAGGGGGAGATTTTTATCTCTATTGAGCATTAGATGTTGTCATTAGTATCAAAGTAGATCAATCAGTTATCTATCTTGGTCAGTCAGTAAAAGGAAGAACTACATACTACACTATGCTAATCGGTTAGACAAACAAGCCTTTATACTGAGTATTCATAAGGCAGTACAAAGAGCTAAATAGAAATAGGTTTAACCATGCACCAAAGAAGTATTACTGAGCATCAGTGTATATGGATACCAAGCATCAATAAACACTGAGAAAACTAGACACTGAGCACCTGTGTATTCACCAAGAAGTATTGACAGTGTTTACCAAGCAATCTAGGAAACGACATAGTAATCAATATTGCCACATTTATCTATGTAAACGGTTACAACAGAATCACAAAATATTTTACCAAGATTGAGGATTATTTATTATGGATGTAATCATTAAATGTGATGATGATCTCTATGAAATTGTTGGATCTAGGTTATTTTTTTATACCGTAGATCTTAGGTTATTTTCCTAAGAAGATGTAAAACTAATTAGGTCATGAAGGTTAGACCGTGATGGAAATCAAAGTAGTATGCTATATATTTATAATTCATGACATTTTGTTATAAGGTTTTAACATATGTAATGTGAAGGACAAGAAGGAGATCTTGAAGAAAGTAACCATCTTCAAGACATCAATTTTCAGACAAGGTTGAGCAACATTCAGAGATATTTAGTTTATTTTGAATTAGTCAAGACTACTAAGCAGTATAGAGGAAAGATATCTACACATTCAGGTGATATATATTTGATATTTCATAGATCTAATTCAAACAAAGTTAAGTTTTCAATTACACATACTTTATGTTATTCTCTAATAATTGTAACAGGGTTAGAAAAAATCTCTTAACAAAGTAGACCTAACAGTCTTGTTGTAAATCTCTTAACCGAGTACACACTCAAGAAGTGTTGTTGAAATCCTTTAACCAGGTAGATCTAGTGGATCTTATTGTTACTCCTAACATAGTGAGATCATCAGAAGTGATCACAACTTGTAGCCTTAATCGGCATACTTTATTATCTCTAGTAGTGAAGAATTTGTGGGTGTCAACCCCACCGCAATTTTTACCTTCTCACAAGGCTTTATGTGTAACCAAAACACTTGTGTTATGTGATTGAATTATTATTTTTTTTCAGGCAATTTACATTTACAAGTTAATTGAATGAATGGATTCGGTTGTGTAGACTAGCTTACTACTATTTGCAGATTGTGTTTCAAGTTTAGAGTTTTTGAGGGCACTGATTCACCCCTCCCCTCTTAGTACCTTCTCTCTCCATTCCAACAAGCAATGCCACCATATTAATGAGAATTTGAATATATTACAAATTGAGTTTAGTATTAGGGATTGTGTTTTATCTTCTAATTTATAAATTGAAATGTTTTTTTTGTTTAGATAATTTGATTTAATTAGACTGATTTTGTTAGTATTTTAATACTTTTTAAAAATATTAGATTTAGTTATAATATGGATGGCAATGTTGCTATATTTTTATACATGTTCTTTAGATTAATGTTGAAGGTTTCCCAATGTTTAAAATTATATTTACAAAATTAGATTTGAAATTAGATTTAGTTAATTTGATTTTTTAAAATCAGATTGATTTTGGTACTATTTTAATACTTTGTTTTAAATATTAGATTTAGTTTTATATGAATGACAATGCCTCCATATTAATGAACATTTCAATATATTGATTTACAATAATTTTAATAGTTACTTCCATTAAATAATTTGATTTAAAAATTAATAAATATTTTTTACACAGTTAGTCCCTAGGTTAGTTTAGTTATTTGGAATATATTACAAATTAAGTTTACTATTATGATTGTATTATATCTTTTAATTTATAAATTAATATGGTTTTTTTTGTAATCATATATAAGGCATACAAATGAACATTCATATGTGAATGAAGGTAGAAGTTAGTTGTGATTAGGAGGGCTTTGAGGGGGCTTGGTTTCAAGGAACAATTATAGGCATTGTAAACATTTCTGATAAACCAAAATTTTATGTGAGATATGATCAGTTCATATTCGACGAATGGGCTCGAGAGCCCCTCATTGAGGAAGTATTTTTAGACTATATGAGAATTATTCAACCTGTGATTAGTTTTCCTTGATATGTACCACCTAGGTTTGTAGTGGAAGTTCTAGACAATGATCTACCTATGATTAGTTTTCTTTAGTATGTACCACCTGGGTTTGCAGTTGAAGTTCTAGATGTATTAGTTCTGCCACTTAGTCATGAAGAGTTCTTTTTAGTATATTTCTTTAACACTCATACTCTAAAACCATAGTCACACTCCCACTTATGACCATGGAAAGAATAGATTAGAGGACATTGGAAACCAACACAGTGGAATTGAAGAGTTTATAATTACTTTTTGGTTTGAGATCCAATACTTGTGAAAGGTCGCTCACATATTTTAGGGTTTCATTTTTTAGTATTCCAAATAAGAGATCATGTTTTGTCACGTTTTCATAAAATGTCCTTTTAGACCATTTCATTGTCATGATGCATCCATTATATTGCTAACAAATATTCATTTTGTTATTGTTACAATATCTTGGCTCTCATTTTCTCCATGTTTCTATAATTATTATCATTTCTTCACTCTAATTGTTGTTCATGTCTTAGAATTTATTTTCCTAATTGTTGTTCTATATGTATAAATATGTATTTAAATATGATGCAAAAATGGGCTCAATAGAGAGAAGCTAACTAATGAGTTGATAGTCGTTGCATCCATTTTAATCAAATTCATCACTTTGTAAGGTAGATATAAACACTTACACACCCATTTATTTCCGATGTCAAATCAATTTTATAGAGGCCTTAAATTCAACTTTAATTTTTGGGTTTTTTCTTCCTTATCTCAATCTGTGTCTAAGGCCAAAGAAAAGGATGGGGTTCCTCTCCACCAGGGCATCATCATGAAATTATATAATTTATATCTCAACCATATTTCTCAAGATGACCCTGTTCCTTTTATCTTGATTGAGCTAAGTAATCCCAATTTTATCCCTATTTGATTCAGCAATACAAAGCTCTGGCTAGTGCTCCCTCCCTTGGCATTATCCACGTCAGTTCTACCTATAAAGCTAAGTGTAAAGACCTGGGACTTGATCAACCCAAGGAAGAGGTTGTTGACCCATGTAAGGATTTGGCTTCCACTTGGTCCACTGAATCTTCGTGGACCCCAAAGACTTCCACCACTAACTCTCCCTCTCTATCCAATTTTCCCCCTTCACCAAAAGCCCAATTTAGCTATCCCGATGACCCTATCATCCCCAAAACTTCTCCCTCCTCCAAGTTATCCAAATCCCCTACTGTTTTGTATGATTTGGATAGCATGGGAAGAAAAGTGGATGAGTTATGGATATGTCTCAATAGAAAAAAGTTTGTGAGAAAATGGTTCATTTTCTAGCTCCAGATCACTAGAAGAAAAAATAATAAGCTTGAAGTTGTGGAATCTGAAAGGAAGGATGAGGATTTGACTAAGGAGGAAGGGAAGGAGACTCTTTGGGAGGTTGTTGATGATTTTAGGCAGAATTTAAACAATTGGAAGATTATAGAGGACCAAATTATTGGTCTGAAGAACTGGGTGCCCTTTGAGGAGGAGAAAATGGAAATGATTAATGCTCTAGCTAACATGAAGGAAAAAAAAGTTCCAACTCAATAAATAATTGTTTGAGTTGGCCAATTATAGCAAGAGTATGCTAGATAAAACCAACCTCTCTATCAATTCAATGTAGGTTGAGTTGGCCTACTATAGCAAGAGTATGCTAGATAAGACCAACCTCTCTATCAATTCCATGCAAGATGAGTTGGATGAGAGAAAGATGAAATGAAAGAAGAGAGAGGACAACTTACAGGTGGTGACTGCGGAGGACATTGTCTTTGGTGATGCTTGTTTTTCTCAATCTCCTAAACACACCTCCTTCCTTGAGAAGCTAAAGGAGCTCAAAAATAACTGCTAGTTCTAGTTCTATGTGTTTCATGCTAGTCTTGGGTGTTGGTTCCACATTTTGTTTTTTTTATTGGTTCTATTTCTAGTTTAGTTTATGTTAGTTTTCTTTCTTAAATTTACTGTTGGTGAATTCTCTCTGGACTATCTTTGTAGACTTGATGTTATTTTGATGTTGGGTTTGGGCCCTGTCCCACTTTACCTAATAAGAAAAATTAAGATAAGTCTCTTAAATTCATAAAAGACTATATTCAACTAATTTAAAATAAAAATAAAATAAAAATTCAAAATTTTATCCAACTAAATTATTTTATACTATATTAAAATTTAAAACATAAATAAAGTCATTCAAGTGGAAAATTGTCTTGATCATTTATTTTAAAAAAAATGTGACATATTTATAAAATTTAGGTTGAAAATAATGAAACTTGATATATGTAGAAACTAATTATCTACATCAATTAAAATCGAACCCGTACCCAAATTCTTAGACAAGGCCATTTGACCCAAGAAAAGATTACCTGCATCTATTGTTTTAACGAACCATTCTGATAGGTCTATGATATGACTTGAAATATTTAATAAGAAAATTAATTTTCAAACTTGTACCAAGACTAAAATGTCTATAGGTACCTAATTTGAATACTAGTATTAATTTTTACTTGAGAAGTCTAACTTTTTGTTGAATATTGAAAGAAGTTCCAACTTTGAAAAGGATAAGAATAGACAACCATGATTATGGAAATATTGATTTGAGGACAATGTATTAGTTATATAATAATTATTTATTCTTTATATTTTGAATCTTGATTGTGTATAGATTTTTGAGTCAACCTTTCGGGTCATATTCTATGATCCATCAACACACCATAAGATAGCTCAAGGTGATTCTTGAGATGCTTAATCTTTAGAAGCTCCAGTTGTTTCAATTTAACAAATAATTCCTTTCTACAGAGGGTGTCAATAAGTGCTAGTAGGTTTCCACAATCCATTTAATGATTTATTGGTTATGCTTCTGGATTAATCCTTAAAAGCTCTAGTTGTTTCGATTCAACAAATAATTTCCTTCCATAGAGGGTGTCAATAAGCGCTAGCAGATTACCCACTATAACTTATATAACAATTAATGAATTCTAAATTTAAAACCATAGTGATGTTAGATTGGATGATATTAATCTTGTAATCTTATGAATTTGCATTTGTTAGTTATAATTTTGTGTGATTTGAGAAGAAATATGTTTTGTAATTAAATATTATGGAATAGGCATATAGAATATTCTTCAAAAGGTGGCATTCAATATGAAAGCTTAATTTGACTAATGGTAGCATCTTTAGGCACTTGACATGAAGGGGAAGAAATCTCACTATTTATAACGGTATAAGAAATATTTATTACAATGTAATAGATTTGAGAAAGTATCATGAATTATTCGTAGGAAGCGTGAAATTTTTTTGAACATTCTATTGGGTTGTATTTATCTCTTTGCAAAGTTGTATTTGTATCATGAAAAATATGTTTGTCACTCCTAAACAATTGTCATAAGGTATCTTTTCTATGTAGACAACTCAACTCATTGTTTTAGTTCGTGGTATTAGAAACCATTTATGATTTTTTTTTTGTATTACTTTTGGCTATATATTTGAGTTTGGGGTAGAAATATAATAAGTTAAATTTTTAAGTTGTAGAAATAAAAAAGTGCTGAGAAATACATAGGGAGAACTTGTGTCAATGTAAGTCTTTTGATAGATTGATACAAATTTTGGATCTTTTATATGTGGACTTTTTTTCTCTTAAAGGTTTTTTGATCTCCATCTTTGACTAATTGACCACTATTATGTTTGAGTAATTTGAGCTTCAATCTACTTTCACTTGTAAGATATATCATATTTCTACAAATAATGATGCGTACTAAGTCCTAAAATAAAACAATACATAAATTAGACAATCTTTTTAACTATTTTGACTAAATAAACTATCTCAATTTTGAACCCAAGAAAGCCTTGATCTTTTGATAAACTACAAATGAAATATAATCTAGTATACAATTTTCTTCAACAAGAATAGTTGTATTTAAAAAAATACAAAATTGAAACGTAGAAAAATTATTCTAAAACCAATCAATATTTTCCATATGCTAACATTTGATATTGTGCCCCAATAGATTTATATAAGATTGCTTAGCACATATTTGATTATCATATGTTGTGAGCTTCATATATTTTAAGTATGTAATATTTGGAGTTGTTGAGACTAAGTTATTACATTGACAATTTGCTTGACATACCAAAATCAACTAAATTCTTCTGCCTGTAATTGTGAATTGAAATACAAGGAATCATCTTTAAATCAATCTAGACCACACTAAAACTTTGACCTAAAGTATCATTACATTCCACAGATGTAAAACGTTAGAAGCACAACCATGCAAGAATAAAGTACGCAAAGAAAACGTGGTTTCAGTGCCACATATTCTTCTTTTATTTATCAAAGAATGACTATAACAAACTCATGACAAAGGGTTGATGTGTTAAAGAAATGCTATATTAGCTTCCATGTTAGGTGAAGCCAATTACCATTTCTGGATATATTTTTCCGTATTGGTGACGTACTATTGGATCATATTTCCTTATTAGGTGACGTAATCTATCTGACGAAAACCTTTGACGTGTTTCGCTACATATTAATCTTTCTTTCCACTTGACAATTGCTAATTTGCTACTTAAACGTCTTTGACGAATTGAATACAGAAAAGTCAGCAATTTCGGTCACTTTAACCGATTACATCTCACTTGTTGGCAACGTCTAAATCGTAAACTAGAAGGCATAACTTCCCTCAATATATTTTACCTTTTACGATTTACGATGACTGAATTGTATTTACCTGAACGCAATAATTTGAAAATGACCCTATTTATGGCTTCACAAATCCGACTTTTCAGAGACATTTTAAACGTCTTTGACGGATCAAATGCACAAAATTAAGGATTTTATATTCGTATATTCAAAATAGTTCCACCAACTATTCAACATTGAATCGGCTAAACAGCAGACAAGCATGAGAAAAGTATGTTTTATTTCTAAACGTGCATTTCGGTATAATGTATGTTCTTATCGTAATTTGAATATTACTATCAGGAAGGGGTTAAAGCAGCAGCTCATATCGCCGGATAAAATTGTGTACCAAGCTTCTAGAAATATTATGCACATTTATTTCTTAGTCTGTAGCCGTCCCTGTAAGCGAAAGTCAAATATTATAATAGTTGTTTCAAAATGCTAAATAAATGATGAATAATTAAATGTTATATGTCTTTTGTGATTATTTAAGACCGTATTTGCCTACAGCTCACTTGTCTGCATATACCATTATAATTCCTCCCTACGTTCACATTCATTTGATTGCTCGGTAAGGGAACGCCACCTGGTACAGGGAAAGTTTCATAGTGCCCACACGCTTTTGACTTATTGCCAATGAATTTAAGTATATAAGGGGTGTTGGTGTGATAAATTTCATATCACTTGGGAGTTGAGCTTTCTTGCAGATAAAGCTTAATCAAGTATTTAAAAGAGAGCTTTGTGAGTGAGAGAGATTTCACTATAGTTTGTGGGTTTCAATTGTTGTTGTGTTAAAATGAAGATCATCGATTGTGAAGAAAACAAGTGCCATAGTGCAGGTTTCGATAGTGTTGTCAGTGAACCAAGTCTGTCTAAGATGGCAACTGGTAGTCTACATGGGGATGATTCCACTTATTTTGCTGGGTGGGAGGACTATGGAAACAATCGATATGATGAAAAGCTCAATCCGGATGGGGTTATCCAGATTGGCTTTGCAGAAAATACGGAACTGTAATATTGCCCAAAAACATGTTATGCTTATTTTTTAAGGCATTGAAAATTATTCTCCCTTGAAGGACGTTAAATTTTATAGTTCATAGTAATGCTTTGAGATTTCAGAGTATAATCTTTTTTATCTTTATTAATATTTTGGGTCGATTTATCAACAAGATAAAAGATAAATGTTTGGATTCATCATGAAGATAAGAATAAATATTTTGAACTGTATATTAAGATTCATCATTAACTAAATAATAAACATCTTTATAATAAACGATCTACAACTCGGAATGTGATTGCCAAACAAGCCATACCATTACCCAAAGATACCAACAATATGGTAGAATTTAAAGCACTATTGTCTGGACTGATACTAGCTCGGGAAGTAGGGATCTCAAAGCTTGAAATTGAGGGAGACTCGCTGATTACCATCAATGCAATCAAAGTCAGATCAACCCCAAATTGGCGTCTTATGGCAGTTTTAGAGGTAATTTTACAGTTAATGGATAATTTTGAATCGAAAACCATTAACCATACTTTCAGAGAAGGAAACACCGAAGCGGATGAGCTGGCTGACCTGGCAGCTAGAGGAACAAATTTGAAAATTCTATCCGACGTCAGTAGAGTTTCAATGGAGCTCATTGAATCTAACCACTAAATCAAAATGGTCAAATCAGGTCCTGATATATTTTTGCCTCAGAAGTTGACAGAACGGCTCCTTGTGGTGATAAGATGGACGTCTTCTCTCATAGCGCATAGCGCATGTAGGAGTTTAGAACATTAAATGAGGAGTTGGTTTAGGACAAGAGAGGCAGATACCTATTGTACATCGAAGAGTGACGGCGCCTGGACATGAGTTATCTTCTAGCGTCGAAAGCCTTGGTTGTTTTCGGTCGTTCACCTTTGCACAGTTAAATCTCTGACAGCAGCATTTCCTATGTGCACTGCTGCGATTGTGTGGTGCCCAATTCTTTATCATGTTAGTCATCACTAGGTTAGGGAATGAAGAAAGTCTATCCAGCGAATGAGAGTTTTCCTTTATTGCTAAAGCCCAAGGGTGGGACCTGGTTTCCGGATAAGTCAGATGGTCTTCACATGGCAGAGCATCAATGGTGGTCGCTAAAGCGCAAGGGATTTGTCAGAGCTATGCGAAATCATGCCGACCCTTGATTCTTCTTTGCGGTGTAGGGTTTCAAACTGTGGATCCATGGTGACATGTATGCATAAATGGCACCCTGCTATTGGCCAAAGGAAATAAAGAGGCGGAGTGTTGTCAGCGGGGATTGTGTTAGAGATGTTGATCGACGGTTGGCGTGTGATTGCATGGAATATTCTCTCCCCATGAGATCATGCACCCACCATCCGATTAGATGCCGTTGGTTTGTCTGCAGTGGGACCATGTGATGATTCACCGTCGAGCTATCAAGTTGGGATTGGCTGAGCTGGTAAGGGAATGTCGTGCCCACCGTCCGATAAAGAAAATATGAGGTGCAGTGTTGTCAGGAGGGTTGGGGTTAGAGATTTTGATCGATGGTCGGCGTGTGATCGCATGGAATATTCTCTCCCCATGCGATCATGCGCCCACCGTCTGATTAGATGCTGCAGGTTTGTGACCACGGGATGATTCACCATCGAGGTGTCAAGTTGGGATTAGCTGAGCTGGTAAGGGAATGTTGACACATTGGGGGGCCTAGAGTTTCCAATGGGGTCACAACATGGATGATTTGATGATGGGTGCATGTTTTGGTTGAGTCTTGGAGGTATACGCGAAGATGCGACGACCGTCAATCTTCTAGATGCGGGCCGAGTCAAAGTTCTCACCAGTTGGTGGATAAAGTGGGCACTAAGGTTTGTGGTGAGGGATAGAGGCTTGTCGCATGTTCGCATGAGCCAATTTTGAGTTATGCGATCATGCAACAAGCCCTTTGTGGTAACCTTATGCGGTGGCCGTTAACGGTGGTAAAGGGCTACGGTGTGTCACATGTTCGCATAGCCCTTTTCCTGGCTATGCGATCATGCGACAACTTTTGAAAGACGCTGATGTAGAATTAAAGGTGGGTTCATGTGTCAGGTCTTGCCGACGTGTCCCTTTCTAATTGACCAGCAAGCACTAAGATGGATATGCATCGTGGGTCCCATAGCCAAGGGCAGGTAACGGTGGTGAAGGTTTATGGGGTGTCGCATGTTCGCATAAGCCATTTTCAAACTATGCGATCATGTTGTTGGTGTCCAAAATGATGCTTATGCTCTTTATAGGCTGCCAATATACACTCAGATGGATTTTAGGAATGGTTAACTCCAAAATGTTATGAGGTCTTAGGGTAACTAGACCAACTATAGGGACTTAATATGACCTCTTCTGCTTCTAGCTCTGCAAAACCAAGGCGGGTGCACCTAACCTAGTATAAAATATATTTCATACACCAAGAACTAGGTTTGAATAATAGATAACAAGATAGTAAGGAAGTACTAAGTGTTAACTACACACTCATTGACTCTCCATTACTATGGGTAGAACCACATACAACCAAATACTGAAAACTTAAGGAATGGTTCTTAGTTTATGAGTTTAAATCATAACAACAACAATCAGTATCTGTTGATAAAGAGATAATCATTTAGGCCATTGCCTCATCTATTGGGCAAGATCTCCTAGAACATGAATGCTACACACAGCAAACAATAGCTTAGATTCCAAGCCATAAACACACCTACAATCCCCTTAACTACTTATGAGATATCCTTACATAGACAATAAGATAGATCTATATCCCATCTAAAGCATCATTTCATCTAATCCTAGATTAGAACTCAAGAGTGGATACATATACATAAAACAATATGCAGAGGACTAGAAAGTTCAGAATCTATCTAAGTTGACACAAAGGAGAGATAAGAGTCATGTACTTGTATTAAGTATGAAGAATCCTTAAGTGTAAACAATCAATCCAGAGGAGTCAAGCTTGCAAATTACAGCTCGGACCTACAACTTTTTCTCTATCATCAAAAAATACCAAAATAGGTCATTACAATTCAGATTGAGAAGAGGACTCACAACGCAAAAGTTTGAATACCTAACTCCCAATGTTCAAAAAATGATCATAAAAATCCCTTTATACCAGGGTTACAATGCAAGCACAATGATCATTTCTAATTCAAAAACACCTAACCCCACTAAGGATTTAACATAGACAAGATAGGGACCAAGCCGCAGCATGCAAGCACCACCAAACTAGTCAAATCTAGCCACTAAAGCATTCAATTTTGGTAGGTTGCAGGAAATCCTCCACAAAAAACCCTGCAATCAGATGTGAAATCGGGTGCCAATAGCTAGCCGGTTGATAGCCAATTAAAATCTAGCATGTCAGCACCACTGGTACCGTGGACCCACTTTAACTCCACAACAATAATGCACAACAGTTGTCGCATGATTGCATAGCCAAGAGAAGGGCCATGCGAACATGCGACAAGCTGCAAACCTTTACCCCACCGCTTAACCACCGATGCTGAGAGTTAACACAAATCGTCAGTTGCAAGATCACATAGCCTTGAAGAAGGCTATGTGAACATGTGACTAACTGCCAGCAATCACCACCGCTACCACCATGCCGACCAATTGGGAACCACCACAACATCACCTGCCAACGGGACCACCAAAGAGCTACAAATAGGCCCCAGCACACATGGCACCCTTGTCGCATGATCGCGTAGCCAGGAGAAGGGCTATGTGAACATGTGACAACTCGCAGAGCATTACCCTGCCGCAACTGCCTAACCACTGACGCACAAAGTAAACACCAAGGGGTTTGTCGCATGATCGCAAGCCATGGAAATGGCCCTTGCGATCATGCAAAAAGGCCATAAGACTACCACATCACCCTCACCGGCCAATGAAAAGAGAACACCAGCCCTGCATGACATCTTGGACCCACCGAAAGACCCACCGAAGATTTTGATGATGTTAGGGGAAAGGACCAACTTCTGCAAGTAATTAATGTCATCTTTATACCAATCACAAAAATCCATATCACAAATATATGGCCTCTCTTCCTCCTCTAACACGTTCACATGATTTGCAACCAGATTACTTTGTGCCATCAACTTTGCAAGACCTAGGCCTCTCACCAATTTTGTAATCTGGATATCAATATTAAATTCTTGGATCCTGTTGATCCATATACATCTTTTTCCTGATACTTCTCATTGCACCAAAATATCCTTAACAGGAGCACTAGGAACAAAAGCAACCACCTTGGCTCCCACAAGATAACACCTAAAAGTCTTTACTACTTTGCCTAGGGCATAAGCCTGTTTCTCAGTGATATCATATTTCAATTCTACTGCATGTAAAGACTTGCTAAAACATGATATGGGTTGCTCATATCCACCTGAGTTCTTTTGCAATAAAATTGCTGCAACTGTATGATAAGAAGCAAAAGAGAAAATTTGCATGGGCTTACCATAATTAGGGGTCCTCAAAACAGGGGCATCTTTAATGGCCTGTTTGATATTATTGAAAGACTTATCTGCTTCTTCATTCCATTCTACCTTTGCATCTTTTTTCAACATCCTAGAGATAGGAATACAAATTTTTGCAAAATTTGTAACAAATCTTCTTAGAAAATTCACTTGCCCAAAGAAAGACTGTACTCCTTTAACATTCCTTGGTGGTGAGAGCTTGTCTATTACTATAACCCTTTCAGAATCAATTCTCACTCCATCCTTGGACACAATATGTCCTAAGAGCTTGCCTTCCACCACACCCAAAAAAAATTTCTTTGGATTCAAAGAAATTCCGTATTCTAGAGCTCTAATAAAAATCTTTTCAAGATGCTCACAATGCTGACCTTCCTTCTTTGAATATGCTGTGAGATCATCTTGATACACTAATAGGAACTTGTTTATGAAATCTGCAAAGGCCACATCCATAGCTCTTTGAAAGGTAGGTCCTACATTTGTCAAGCCAAAAGGCATCCTAACATACACATAGGTCCCCCAAGGAGTTGTGAATGCAGTCTTGAATTGTTCTGACTCTTTGACCATGACCTGAATATATCCAGAGAAGCCATCCATCATTGACATCAACTCTGATCCAGTGACTCTTTGCAGCATGTTTTCCATATTAGGGAGACCATAGTTGTCTTTCAAAGAATTGACATTCAGATTTCTAAAATGAACACACAGCTTAATGTCACCATTCTTTTTTCTAACTAGAACCAAGTTTGACACCTAAGTAGAATGTCTGACAGGTTTGATAATGCCAGCATCCATCATTTTTTTAAGTTCATCTTGCATTTTTGGTGCCAAAGTAGGGTTCACAGGCCTTAATTTTTGCCTAAAAGGTTTATTTCCTTCCTTTAATGGTATCTCATGTTGGAAGAGATCTTCTCTATAAGCTTTCAAATCTTCATAAGACCATGCAAAGACATGTCTGAATTTTTTGAGAAGATCAATCAAATTTCTTCTAGTTCTTTGAGATAAGCATTTACCTATGTAAATGTTCCTTGGTTCTTGGCTTGTCCCTAGATTTACTTCCTCCAAATCACTTACCTTGTCAGCAAGTCTAGCTACACAAGCCCTGTCTTTATTATCAAATGCTTTCTCAAGAGCAACCAATCCCCTTGGGATCCTATTTGACTTGCAGTACTTCCTTCCCAAGGACACTCTCTTTTCCACCTTTGTTGTCTACATAGGTGCTGAAATCCATTTCTTGACCATCAAAATGAGATTCACACTGCAAGAATCTCAAAATGTCCTAATCATCAGAAAATACTTGCCAATTCTCAACATTATCTGGGATAGAAGGCCTGGACTTACACTCAATTCTGGATATCCCTGCAAAGGTAACATCCTCTGGCCTTAAGGCTATGTTTTCTAGTAAATCTGCCATCCTGTTTTGGCTTCTATCCATCCAATCAATACCAAAGGCACTGAAACCCTCAATTTCATCCCATATAGCATTTCTATATTGTTTCAGCCTTTGATTCTTAGATGCATACTTTGATCTAATCTGAGAAACTATTAACTCAGAATCACCAATCACCCTAAGATGTTTGATCCCATGTTTTGATGCTTGTCTCAAACCAATCAATAGGGCCTCATATTCTGCAACATTGTTTGTGCAAGGAAACAAGAGAGTGAAAGAAAACTTAAAAGTCTTACCACTTGGGGACACCAATAACACTCCTGCTCTAGCACCTTCTCTAGAACTTTCTCCATCAAAATATAATGTCCACAAGACACTACCCTCTGCCATGTTACTCTCATCATCAGCTAAAAGGATAGGCCTGACCTTCTCCTGCATCTCATTCCTCTGGACTTGGAATGAGCCAATGTCAGTGTCAACAAAACAATTCATGCTATCCTTCTCATTTTCCTCAATCATATGTGGGGTCCTAGCTTCCCTTGAAACCTTCACACTCTCTCCTTTAGTGTCAAAATTGGTAAAGGATAGGTCACATTAAATACTTCCTCCCATGGAGGCACTCTACTTTCTAGATAACAAAATTCCATATTGAGGAGGAATGTCAACTAGAAGAACACTCATAGTCAACTATTTGTTAGGAAATGCAGCTAGTTTATAAGGCAAAGCCTTGATGGTACCAATAACTAGCACTTCTCTTGAGTCCATAGCTTGGCATCTCCCGTGGGGTGTATCAACCTTTAGTCCTAATGATTTCATGATCTCTGCAGGCATGACAGTGTTTGATGCTCCAAAATCAATCATGCAGTTCTTCAACATTTTACCATTAATAACAAGAGACAAGAAGAAAGGATCAATTATCCCTACTGCATTGTTTATAATATTTGTATCCAAGAAGATTTGAGGGGTCTTAGAAACAATTTCTTCACTCTTACTATCAAGTGTGTCTTCCAAGGAAGCCACATGTTTGTCATTTCTATTCACCTCTTGGATTCCTGCAGAAGAAACACAATTCACCCAATTCAAGGCCTTGACCTTATGTTCTTCTATTCCCATCATTTCCAAAAGTGGAACCTTGACAGTGATCTGTGAAAGAAATTTGGACATATCAATTGGAACATACATTTGGTTATTCATGTCTTCCTC
The DNA here is from genome assembly GCA_027943335.1 of Chamaecyparis obtusa. Classification (NCBI taxonomy): domain Eukaryota; kingdom Viridiplantae; phylum Streptophyta; class Pinopsida; order Cupressales; family Cupressaceae; genus Chamaecyparis; species Chamaecyparis obtusa. The sequence goes on along the minus strand of BSBK01011580.1, from coordinate 49,703 downwards.
AAAAATAGTAACAACCTTATCCTTTGTCAGATCAAACTTGTTCTTGAGAGAAGATTCTTCTCCATTCTAAGAAACAGGGACCACAACATCTGATGTTTTTGCTTTATTCCCAGGTGCTGCAGCAGGCATAATTTTCCTTTTTACCTTCACTTGGTTAGTATCATCGGCACCCTTGCCCTTTTCTTCATGTTGTTGTACACTATTTTCTGTCCTCCTAGTGAACATACTGCCTGGCTTACCATTTTCATTTCCAATTGTCCTATTCCTCAAGTTGTAACTGCTTCTAGCTTGAGTGACTGTGTCTACAATGATTTGAGCAATTTCTTCATCTGAGGGTCTTCTTAAAGAAACTTGCTCCTCACCCCTCACTGTACTACATCCAACATCATCAAACTCTTCATCCTCTTCATCAGAATTAGTCTCATCCTCTACATGTGAAGAAGTCATTCCACAACCACTCTTGTCATATCACTCCTCTTGTTCTTGATTCTCTTGTAAGTTTAAAGCAATGACACAATGCTCAGGGTCATGAGGAGACTGAAAAGAAGCACACCATGGGATATCTTTAGTCATATTTACTGAATTTCTATGCAAGGGATCAGGGATCCTTCCATCAGGCCTTTCTTGCTTGGTTGGGAAAATGGGCTTGCCATCTTTCCACTGAGTGTTGTAAGGGTAATTTTGCATTCTTGGCTATCTGCTAAAATTGTTTGGAGCTGACCTCTCCATAGTCAGAGCTCTATTGTTTCCCTTTTCACCAGGCTTTAAACCTTCCAAAGCCTTTAAAATTTGTTTTAGATTGTCATCCTCTTTGGGTTTAGAATCAGCAGACCTTCCCATTTCTTTCTTACTCTGCATTTGAGGCCTGCAATCATGTCTTCTTCCTATCTTTCCTGATGTTCTTCTATTTCTCTCTATGTTGATGGCCAATTTGTAAGCTTCTCCAAGATTTCTAGGGTTCTTGTCCCTCAAGAGGTATCCCATTTTTGCATCAAAGGCATTCAAGTATGTCACAAGACATACCCTGTCATCTAGGCTGATAACCTGCAAGAGCCTATGCATAGCCTTTTGGAATGTTATATTAAATTCAAGGACCTCTTCATTCTGATTCTTCTTTATGTTATTGAATTCATTCAGGATAAAACCCTCATTAGTCTTATCACCATAGTGTTCCTTGAAACAGTTTTTAAATTCATTCCATGACCCTATACTAGCATGGGGTAACCCTCTAAATCATTCCCTAGCATCCTCAATCAGGGATTGTACAAATAGCTTCATTATAACATCATGAGGCTCTACATTATAATCATCTATTACATCTATGAAATTTTTTGGATGTTCTTCACATGTGATGACATTATTTCCAGTAAATTTAGGAAGCTTCTTTCTAATTTCATCAGGGATTGCATTAGGATAACCAGGAATACCAAAGAAGACAAGTTGTTTGTACCTTTCATGAATAGGAGCTCCATATAGTGGATCCATTCCTTGAGATGTAGACGTCCTTATGTTTGAACCATCAAGAACTCTAGCAGGACCCGGTACACCATTTGCTTGAGCTGCATTGTTACCATGAGTTCCACCTTGTCCTAAAAAGGAAGCAGCAACATTTGAAGGTCCTGAAGCATGCTTGAGAAAATCTATCTTCTTTCTGATTTCTACAGTAGAAGCCTCCAACTCTGCTTTCTCTAGTTCTTTATCCAATATTTCTTTCTTCCTTCTAGCTATCTCCAAATCTGAATCTAATCTCAGTCCTGAATCTGATGTCCCATCCACAATAACTTGTTCACTGATTTGAATCCCAACAACCTTTTGTTTGCCTTTATCTCTTGGTCTGGTTTCTTCACATATTTTTTGAACAATAGGCTGTTCGTTTACTCTTTTAGGCTTTGGGACAAAATTAATTGCCTCCAAATCCAGTAACTACCTCTTTAGCTGATCAGCCCTTATCATGGCTTGTCTTACTTTATCTTCTTTGTCCTTTTCTCTTTGCTACCTAATGGCAAGCTATTGTTGAACTCTTCTTTCTAGTTCATAGACCTCCTCAAAGATCTCTTTTGATTTAGGGAGTGTAGTCTCTGACTCATCATCTCCCACTTGAAACTTTTCCTCATACTGGTTCAATCCCAAGTCAACAGCCTCTTCATATTCTTAATTATTTTCTTCTTGACTAGGCCTGGCTTGGGTTTCTTGTCTGGTATCTTTCTTGTTTTTCCAGGTATGAGAAACACCTCTTCTCTTCTTTCTTCCCCTTGTCTGACTAGGCCTAGAAGTCCCTGGAATGCCTTCTTCCATTATATCTTCAAGATGCTTCTTTCTCCGAGACCTAGTACCTCTATAACTCATCCTGCAAAATAAATACTGACTAGCACTGCTTTAGAGATGTTTGAGCCACCACCCAAGTGTATTGGAAATATCAAAATATAGTTTCTTCACTGTAGAAATATTCAAATGAGTTAGAGAGACAAGGGACAAGAACAACCCTGTTTCTTCCAATGATGACCTACTTGTTAGGATGAACATGTATAACACTTCCCCAGCAGAGTCGCCATCTTTTTGGTGTCCAAAATGATGCTTATGCTCTTTATAGGCTGCCAATATACCCTCAGATGGATTTTAGGAATAGTTAACTCCAAAATGTTATGAGGTCTTAGGGTAACTGGACAACTTATAGGGACTTAATATGCCCTCTTTTGCTTCTGGCTCTGCAAAACCAAGGCGAGTGCACCTAACCTAGTATAAAATATACTTCATACACCAAGAACTAGGTTTGAATAATAGATAACAGGATAGTAAGGAAGTACTAAGTGTTAACCACACACTCATTGACTCTCCATTACTATGGGTAGAACCACATACAACCAAATACTGAAAACTTAAGGAATGGTTCTTAGTTTATGAGTTTTTAAATCATAACAACAACAATCAGTATCTGTTGATAAAGAGATAATCATTTAGGCCAGTGCCTCATCTATTGGGCAAGATCTCCTAGAACATGAATGCTACACACACCAGACAATAGTTGAGATTCCAAGCCATAAACACACCTACAATCCCCTTTACTACTTATGAGATATCCTTACATAGACAATAAGATAGATCTATGTCCCATCTAAAGCATCATTTCATCTAATCCTGGATTAGAACTCAAGAGTGGATACATATACATAAAACAATATGCAAAGGACTAGAAAGTTTAGAATCTATCTAAGTTGACACAAAGAAGAGATAAGAGTCATGTACTTGTATTAAGTATGAAGAAACCTTAAGTGTAAACAATCAATCCAGAGGAGTCAAGCTTGCAAATTACAGCTCAGACCTGCAACTTTTTCTCTATCGTCAAAAAATACCAAAATAGGTCATTACAATTCAGATTGAGAAGAGGACTCACAACCCAAAAGTTAGAATACCTAACTCCCAATGTTCAAAAAATGATCATAAAAATCTCTTTATACTAGGGTTATAATGCAAGCACAATGATCATTTCCAATTCAAAAACACCTAACCCCACCGAGGAGTTAACACAGACAAGACAAGGACCAAGCCGTAGCATGCAAGCGCCACCAAACCAGTCAAATCTGGCCACTAAAGCATTCAATTTTGGTAGCTTGTAGGAAATCCTTTGCAAAAAACCCTGCAATCAGATGTGAAATCAGTCGCCAATGGCTAGCCGGTTGACAGCTAATTAATATCCAGCATGTCAGCACCACTGGTACCGCAGACCCACTTTAACTCTGCAACAGCGACGCACAACAATTGTTGCATGATCACATAGCCAAGAGAAGGGCCATGTGAACATGTGACAAGCTACAAACCTTTACCCCACCGCTTAACTGCCAATGCCGAGAGTTAACGCAAATATTCAGCCGCATGATTGCATAGCCTTGAAAAAGGCTATGCGAACATGCGACTAACCGCCAGCAATCACCACCGCTACTGCCATGCTGACCAATCGGGAACCACCACAACATCACCTACCAACGGGACCACCAAACAGCTACAAACGGGCCACAGCACACGTGGCACCCTTGTCGCATGATCGCATAGCCAGGAGAAGGGCTATGCGAACATGCGACAACTCGCAGACCGTTACCCTACCGCAACCGCCTAACCACCGATGCACAAAGTAAACACCAAGGGGTTTGTCGCATGATCGCAAGCCATGGAAATGGCCCTTGCGATCATGCGACAAGGCCATAAGACCGCCACATCACCCTCACCAGCCAATGAAAAGAGAACACCAGCCCTGCGTGACATCTTGGACCCACCGGAAGACCCCATATCACAAAATGCCATCGAGCCCTAAGGACACATGTCAACCGGTCGCATGATCGCATGTCAGAAAACTCTGACATGTGATCATGTGATAGCCAACCCCCGGCTGCCACATCACTGCCTCGGACCAACTGGAAGAAGCATTACTTTTTAGAGGATTGGACGGTTGTTGTAAAAGCGTGAGAAATAAACCTAGGACAACTTTTCCATGCGAACTAGCGATAGCCATAGATTCTGTCCGAACTTTAACTGCGCCACACAACTGCGAAGAATCGGGACCCACGCGGACAGGTGATTCTTGAGATGCTTAATCTTTAGAAGCTCCAGTTGTTTCAATTTAACAAATAATTCCCTTCTACAGAGGGTGTCAATAAGTGCTAGTAGGTTTCCACAATCCATTTAATGATTTATTGGTTATGCTTCTGGATTAATCCTTAAAAGCTCTAGTTGTTTCAATTTAACAAATAATTTCCTTCCATAGAGGGTGTCAATAAGTGCTAGCAGATTACCCACTATAACTTATATAACAATTAATGAATTCTAAATTTAAAACCATAGTGATGTTAGATTGGATGATATTAATCTTGTAATCTTATGACTTTGCATTTGTTAGTTATAATTTTGTGTGATTTGAGAAGAAATATGTTTTGTAATTAAATATTATGGAATAGGCATATAGAATATTCTTCAAAAGGTGGCATTCAATATGAAAGCTTAATTTGACTAATGGTAGCATCTTTAGGCACTTGACATGAAGGGGAAGAAATCTCACTATTTATAACGGTATAAGAAATATTTATTACAATGTAATAGATTTGAGAAAGTATCATGAATTATTTGTAGGAAGCGTGAAATTTTTTTGAACATTCTATTGGGTTGTATTTATCTCTTCGCAAAGTTGTATTTGTATCATGAAAAATATGTTTGTCACTCCTAAACAATTGTCATAAGGTATCTTTTCTATGTAGACAACTCAACTCATTGTTTTAGTTCATGGTATTAGAAACCATTTATGATTTTTTTTTTTGTATTACTTTTGGCTATATATTTGAGTTTGGGGTAGAAATATAATAAGTTAAATTTTTAAGTTGTAGAAATAAAAAAGTGCTGAGAAATACATAGGGAGAACTTGTGTCAATGTAAGTCTTTTGATAGATTGATACAAATTTTGGATCTTTTATATGTGGACTTTTTTTCTCTTAAAGGTTTTTTGATCTCCATCTTTGACTAATTGACCACTATTATGTTTGAGTAATTTGAGCTTCAATCTACTTTCACTTGTAAGATATATCATATTTCTACAAATAATGATGCGTACTAAGTCCTAAAATAAAACAATACATAAATTAGACAATCTTTTTAACTATTTTGACTAAATAAACTATCTCAATTTTGAACCCAAGAAAGCCTTGATCTTTTGATAAACTATAAATGAAATATAATCTAGTATACAATTTTCTTCAACAAGAATAGTTGTATTTAAAAAAATACAAAATTGAAACGTAGAAAAATTATTCTAAAACCAATCAATATTTTCCATATGCTAACATTTGATATTGTGCCCCAATAGATTTATATAAGATTGCTTAGCACATATTTGATTATCATATGTTGTGAGCTTCATATATTTTAAGTATGTAATATTTGGAGTTGTTGAGACTAAGTTATTACATTGACAACTAAATTCTTCTGCCTGTAATTGTGAATTGAAATACAAGGAATCATCTTTAAATCAATCTAGACCACACGAAAACTTTGACCTAAAGTATCATTACATTCCACAGATGTAAAACGTTAGAAGCACAACCATGCAAGAATAAAGTACGCAAAGAAAACGTGGTTTCAGTGCCACATATTCTTCTTTTATTTATCAAAGAATGACTATAACAAACTCATGACAAAGGGTTGATGTGTTAAAGAAATGCTATATTAGCTTCCACGTTAGGTGAAGCCAATTACCATTTCTGGATATATTTTTCCGTATTGGTGACGTACTATTGGATCATATTTCCTTATTAGGTGACGTAATCTATCTGACGAAAACCTTTGACGTGTTTCGCTACATATTAATCTTTCTTTCCACTTGACAATTGCTAATTTGCTACTTTCACACAAATTATATCCCATCTCCCGACATTTTAAACGTCTTTGACGAATTGAATACAGAAAAGTCAGCAATTTCGGTCACTTTAAGCGATTACATCTCACTTGTTGGCAACGTCTAAATCGTAAACTAAAAGGCATAACTTCCCTCAATATATTTTACGTTTTACGATTTACGATGACTGAATTGTATTTACCTGAACGCAATAATTTGAAAATGACCCTATTTGTGGCTTCACAAATCCGACTTTTCACAGACATTTTAAACGTCTTTTACGGATCAAATGCACAAAATTAAGGATTTTATATTCGTATATTCAAAATAGTTCCACCAACTATTCGACATTGAATCGGCTAAACAGCAGACAAGCATGAGAAAAGTATGTTTTATTTCTAAACGTGCATTTCGGTATAATGTATGTTCTTATCGTAATTTGAATATTACTATCAGGAAGGGGTTAAAGCAGCAGCTCATATCGCCGGATAAAATTGTGTACCAAGCTTCTAGAAATATTATGCACATTTATTTCTTAGTCTGTAGCCGTCCCTATAAGCGAAAGTCAAATATTATAATAGTTGTTGGAAAATGCTAAATAAATGATGAATAATTAAATGTTATATGTCTTTTGTGATTATTTAAGACCGTATTTGCCTACAGCTCACTTGTCTGCATATACCATTATAATTCCTCCCTACGTTCACATTCATTTGATTGCTCGGTAAGGGAACGCCACCTGGTACAGGGAAAGTTTCATAGTGCCCACACGCTTTTGACTTATTGCCAATGAATTTAAGTATATAAGGGGTGTTGGTGTGATAAATTTCATATCACTTGGGAGTTGAGCTTTCTTTCAGATAAAGCTTAATCAAGTATTTAAAAGAGAGCTTTGTGAGTGAGAGAGATTTCACTATTGTTTGTGGGTTTCAATTGTTGTTGTGTTAAAATCAAGATCATCGATTGTGAAGAAAACAAGTGCCATAGTGCAGGTTTCGATAGTGTTGTCATTGAACCAAGTCTGTCTAAGATGGCAACTGGTAGTCTACATGGGGATGATTCCACTTATTTTGCTGGGTGGGAGGACTATGGAAACAATCGATATGATGAAAAGCTCAATCCGCATGGGGTTATCCAGATGGGCCTTGCAGAGAATACGGAACTGTAATATTGCCCAAAAACATGTTATGCTTATTTTTTTAGGCATTGAAAATTATTCTCCCTTGAAGGACGTTAAATTTTATAGTTCATAGTAATGCTTTGAGATTTCAAAGTATAATCTTTTTTATCATTATTAATATTTTGGGTCGATTTATCAACAAGATAAAAGATAAATGTTTGGATTCATCATGAAGATAAGAATAAATATTTTGAACTGTATATTAAGATTCATCATTAACTAAATAAGAACAGATATTTTAGATCATAGAATAATGATCTGTCATCAAGAAAAATATTCCTACCGGTTAAGAGAATAAGCTACAAATTCACATTAGGCATTTTGTGCACACATGGAGAATATTTCCATATTAAGTTAGAATGTTAACTTTGAGAGGCTATGGAATTTATTTGTTTGGGCTTTTTGTTTGGCGATAGTTTAAGATACGACTTGTTTATAGCTTATGAGGAAGACTGAGGAAGACTACTCATTTTTCTTTGCAGCTCTCATTTGATCTGTTGGAAAAGTGGTTGATAAAGCACCCAGAGGCAACAATTACTTCCGAAAAAAGTTTGGATTCATTCAAGGACTTGGCTCATTTTCAGGATTATCATGGATTAGCAGATTATATAGAAGGTAAGAATACGCTTCAAAGACGAGATGGGTTTATTGTTTTTGGTTTGAAGTTTTAATGGGTTGACTGTTGGTAAATTGATTGAGTGGTAGGAGGCCAGTAGGAAGTTTGTTTGATGCATTCAGTGCAATTGTTTTTAACGAGTTTTGTGAGTTGTCATTACAGGCTGTGGCAAATTTCATGGAAGCATTTGGAGGATATAAAGTGAAATTTGATCCTGACAGAATAGTAAATGCTTCTGGACTAATTGCAGCCAATGAGGTTTTATTGTTCTGCCTTGCTGATCCAAGAGATTTTTTCTCAGTGCCATATTCTTATTACCTTGGGTAAGTTAGCTTTCACAGATGTGAGGACAGCCTTATGGAATGAGACGTTAAACTTCATGAAAAAGAATCTGTTTTCAATTGTAAGATGGCTCTTAGTTTTGCTTTTCGAAAGTTGTTCTTTTTACTATAGTTTTGACAAAGATTTGAGTTGGTGCACAGGAGTAGAGATTTGTGTCAATCCATTGTTACACCTGAAACAACTTTCGAATCAGCATTTCAGAAAGCAAAAAAAAATCTAGAGGATGAGGTGAGTGCCCAAAATCAGCATTCAATAACAGCCCAAGATTGGCAATAAATTGAAGAAAGTTTTATCCCAGATAATGTGCACATAATGTGCAGTTTATGAAAGGATCTGGGCCTTCCAGGCTGCAGAGTTTTGACAAGTTATTTAGTCACAGCGGCTAAAAGAATGTCCAATTTCTGTATGGTTTCATCTCAGACTCGGCATTCATTGTCGACTATGCTTTCAGATTCAGAATTAGTTAATTATTATATAGCTGAGATTAAACAGTTAGCTGTATGATAATTAACGAATTCAGGATCTGAAAGCATAGTGGACAATAAATGCTGAGTCTGAGATGAAACGATGCCGAAATTGGTCATATTTAGCCGCTGTGACTAAATAACTTGTCCAAACTCTGCAACCCGGAAAGCTCAGATACTTTCATAAACTGGACACTATGTGCACATTATCTGGGGAACAACTTTCTTCACCCAACCATCTCGGCAATGGTGTGAAAGTTTGGAGAAGAGGAGACTGAGATTGATTGAACCTCATGGCAAACAAGATGTATTTCTTTTTATGGGCAAAGCATCTTCAACGTGTTAGCATCTGCCAAATGGGTTGCGTGGATTTGTTAAGCATGTATTTCGCATGGATTTGTTAAGCATGTATTTTTATATGTCTTTTGTTCCTTGTGAATGCCCCCTACGGTTAGCATTTGTTGAAATATGTAGAAACGTATGAATATTTCTTTCTATGGAAAGGCAAGATGACAGGTGGGATGTTATGAAATTATTGTTAAGTGTTATTATATCAATTTCCATATTTGAATTAGATCACAATGTTAGTCGATCTATTTATGTAATTCCAATGATTTTTCAAAATCATATCATCATTCCAAGTGGTCCTTAATATTAGGATTCATAGATGAAATGGACTTAATTGTTAAGAGGTTAAGAGGTAAAATTAAGTAGTTACATTTTTATTTGTTTTACAGTAAATTAATATTATTGTTCTATTTAATTGTTTTTTTTTACTAATGTATAAGATATAATAAATTTATGTGTATGATTCTTATTGAGTCAAACCTTAACCATGGGTCTAAAATTGTCTATGCCTTTTTATAAAAATGAGTAATTTTTTATTGAAATAAGTTGGGATTTTAGTACGATCCAAATCTTGATACACTTTATAAATATGAGTTACATGGGAAATCAATAGAATAGTTCTAAATATAAAACTTGGATGATAAGATTCCCTAATAATTTCTTTATTTTATTAATAACTTTCTCTTTTCATTAAAAAAATATCTTTTAGATATTTTTTTTTAATATTAATATAATACGAAATATTCAATTACTTGTATTTATAAAAATTATTTGAAAACAATATTTTTCTTTCTAATTAACTATTTTAATATAATAATAAACATCTTTATAATTATTGTATATTTAATTTAAATAAAGTTTTCTTATCTTCAATGACTACTACTTAGTTTCATATTGTTTTTCCTTTGCTTGAAAGATAAACATCTTTTTTTTCTCTACTTTATAATGGGTGCACGACATCCTTTGAGATCTTATATTAATTTATTATTGATCTATTTTGTGTGCAAACTCCTTGTTACATGCACAAAAGCACGTGACTGCTAGTAAATATGAGTGTTTGTTACAACTTATAACTTGATGAGAATTTAGATGTAATGAGATAAAAAAGTCACATGCTCTAGATGATTTAAATTTAGACATAAAAAATATTAAGTATTTGTATGATTTCAAGAATAGTCATTTGCAAACACCAAAGAGAAAAGAGAGATAATATTCAATAAATTATCTTGACATTTGTAAACTAATTATAATTGTTTCCTCATATTGTAAACTTATTCTATTAATATTTATTTAAAAAAAGAAAAAGAAAAAGGAAGACTCCTTGATATCTAAATTTAAAGTTGCATAAGATAAAATTAGAAAACTATAAAAATACAATAAAACTTTTATTTATGCTAAGAAGAAAAAATAATCCAACCACTTTCTGTGTACATATTGTCATATTGTTTGACAAGTGACATATGTGATGTATCAAATGAATATATTATATATATTTAATTTAGCATCACACAAAAATATATTTTCATAGTTTTAGTCATCCTCTAAGTCATTTAATGAAAGTAGATGAATCATGTTTACCAAATAGAATATATATTTCCTTTTAAGTGTTTAATGTTAGCAATATAATAATTAAATAATTATGAATCTAAATATTGACATGGTGGATGATAAATCTTGTGTTTGTGACGAAACAATGCCAAAAATTGGATATTGTTATAGCTTTTTTGTCTAATAAAGAACATAAATTTCTTTATCCATAATTCCTATAATGTTGTGGAAGTGTGGAAAAGAGAATACTATTGAGTGAATCTCATAAAAAAAGAAGTTATATATTATTTTTATGGGAAAAAGTAACATTTTCAATGAGGTATCCCTTGATAGTATTATGCAAAATGGGTTTCATGGATTTGTTTTATATTACAAAACAACAAATATGTTTTGAAGGGACCTGAAACCCTTTAACAAAAAATCTTAGCAAAGATTACATACAATGAAAGACTCCACAAACTAGAAAATTGCCCTAAAATTAATACAATAGAAAAGATGATAGAAAAAAGACAACAAAAAACTTAACAAAGTAACAACAAAAAGATAAGATAGAACAAGAAAACCTAAGAAAGATTTTTCAATGTCTCAGTATCTTTAGCCTTGAGCTGGTACATGTTCAGTGCGACCTTCTTTATCTCTATTATGTCCTGAGGAAGCTTATCTACCTTTCTTTTTAGGTTCCCTTCTTGTTCTCTTGCTTGGCCGAGTGATCTCATTGTTGCATTTATCTTTGTCCACATCCAACTCAATGACCAATTTATCCTGATGCACATTTTCTAGATTGCCAACCATGGAATTCATGCTTTCTGTTGTAGTCTTGTGTCCTCCTGGCTCAGATTCACAATCGAAAGAAGCTTTTTCTTAATTCTCTTTAATTCCTCCTGAATGCCAGCGACTCTCTCTTCATAATCATCTTTTATTTTTTCAATGGCATCCATATAGAACTATTTCTTTTGTGGTCCCTTAGACGGCTGATCTCATAAACATTATTATAATTCCTTCATTCATTCATTAATGACACTTTTGAGCATCTTGAGCAGCATATTTGGTAATGGAAAAGCACTAACTAACCATGTGGAGGCACAAACAAAAGGTGCGGTAATGGTGGTGTTAAATAATGTGGGCGCCTTTGTTATTAAGAAACAGGGGGCTTTGTATTATCCTGGCCAAAATCTTTGCCGTCGGTTTCTTTCAGCACGAACTGTGATGCACCGATGACACCTGGAGGCAGGACGAAATTTGGAACTGCACTATTATTGTCTAATTTATCATATTACGTGGTTTGTAACCTCAGACACTATTGAAAAAGGCTATTTATATTTTATCAATCTGGGGATTGGATAAGTGCAGAATTCAAGTTTTGAGGTGGAGTTGAGCTGCTGCTTCTTCTGATGACGATGAGGATGAACATGGGTGAGGAAAAATGTATGAGTTTAGGTCTGAATAAGAGTAATATGATAACAACAAGTGTTTCTAGGAGAGCAACATGCAATACCCATGGAGAGGAATCCCCTTATTTTGTTGGTTGGGATGAGTATAGAAAGAATCCATATGACGAAAAGCTCCATCCTGAGGGTGTTATCCAGATGGGTTTTGCTGAGAACATCCAAATTGTTATGTTGATTTTTTCATAGAATCTGATTCATAAATTTGATCAATGTTCTTTCTGAATTAGACTGTGATTGAGTTCTAATATTTTAGAACAGGTTTCGTAATATTACATACTCTTGCTTTCAAATTCAAGTTATTTTGCATCAATGTAGGAAGCCTTCCACGTTACTCCTTAGAGCAAATTTTTTAAGAAGTCCAAGCTTTGAATGGTATATGGCTAATATAGCATAGTAACATGTCCAATGCTTTGAGATTGTAGAATGCCTAAGATGGGAATCTGATGTGTACTTGCATAGTTGTAGTGCTTTAAAGTGGGAAATTGGCATTAATGGTGTCCACTTTTGTGTTGCAGTTATCATTTGATCTGTTGGAAGGATAGTTGTCAAAACACCCAGAAGCATTAATGGCATCTAAAAAGGATTTATTCAAAGAATTGACACTTTAAAATGACTCGCATGGATTGGAAGCTTTCAGAGAGGTAACAGAATGTTGCAATCTACGCGAATGAAATATTAGGCTTTCTAACATCCTTCAGCAAAAATTGTTTTGTACCATCTATCATAATTTTCTTTAATGCTTGTCAAATTCCAGGATGAATTCACAGTTTTGATTGTATTTTAAAATTTACAATCCATCTTATGAGGCCCACTGTATTTATCATAGTTTTCTTAGATGATTGTCAAATTGTACTACAAATTCACAATTTTGATTGAGATTTGAAATTTTCTATCCAACTTATGAGGCACATGATAATTATGATAAAGGAGGAAGAAATTTAGGTGTGTAATAGCATCTTTGTAAGGAGTGTAATTTTTCTTCTGAGCAACATGAATACTGATATTTAGTTTGGTAGACATTTCTCTGCAATACCATTGAAACTTCACTACTGTAAATCCTAATTTTGTTGAATGTTATTTTCTTTTTCTGTTTTCTCACATATTGTGAAGAGTTTGCTGAATGTTGTTCTCTTATTCTATTTTCTGACCTTGTTGAACGTTGTTCTCTTATTCTATTTTCTGAGATATTGTCAAGTGTTTGCCACATAAATCCCTGTCTTGTTAAGTATTATTTTCTTATTCCATTTTACCCGCTCCTTTATATTTTCACAACTAATTTGTACTGCAATTTTGTGATTAGGTGGGCTCAGCTTTTCTCAATACATGCATCCCTTATATTATTGGAATTATTGTTTTTAAGTTTTTGTGTGCTTATTGCAGGCTATAGCGAATTTTATGGAGGCATTGAGAGGACACAAAGTAAAATTTGACCCTGACAGAATAGTAAATGTTGCTGGATCAACTGCAGCTAACGAAGTGCTAACGTTTTGCCTTGTTGATCCAGGAGATGTCTTCTTAGTACCATCTCCTTATTTCCCTATGTAAGTTAGGCCTCACAAAAATGTTGCTTTTTAATCTCATATTGGTATTTTAGTTTTAAAATGATGATGCATATGTTGCAGACAGTTCTTTTCTAAAATTCTTCTTTTTACTGTAGTTCTGATACAGATCTGAGGTGGCGCACAGGAGTAGAGATTGAGCCAATCCATTGTCACAGCTCAAACAAATTCCAAATCACCGAATCTGAAGTGGAATTAGCTTTTAGGAGAGCCCAAGATCTCAATAAGAAGGTGAAAGGAATTCTCATAACAAATCCATGCAACCCATTGGGCACAATATTAAATCTTGAGACATTGAAGATGCTGCTTGCTTTTGTAAATAAGAAGAAAATACATCTTGTTTGTGATGAGAATTATGCAGGTTCAGTCTTTCGCTCTCTAGAGTTTCATAGCATTGCAGAGATTGTGGCAGAGGAGAATTGCACCGCAGATAATGTGCACATTGTGTACAGTTTATCAAAAGATATGGGTCTTCCATGCTTCAGAGTTGGGGTAATTTATTCCTATAATGATACAGTTGTCACAACAGCTAGAAGAATGTCCAGTTTCACCATGATTTCAACTCAGACTCAGCATTTATTGTCTACTTTGCTTTCAGATCAAGAATTCGTTAATGATTACATAGCTGAGAATAAGAAGAGGTTACAAGAAAGGCATGGATTGATTGTTGCAGGGTTTGAGCGAGCTGGCATTAAAATCTTAGAAGGGAATGCAGGCCTTTTCTATTGGGTAAACATGAGTCATCTACTTCCAACAAATGACTTAGAGGGGGAGCTAAAACTATGGAAGGGTATTTTGTTTGAGGCCAAACTGAATATTTCTCCCGGGTCTTCTTTCAAGTGCATGGAGCCAGGCTGGTTTAGAGTCTGCATTGCTGAAATGAATACTTCCACCATGGAAGTTTCATTGGAGAGACTTGAAAAATTTGCCGAGAAATACAAAGCCATGCATTCACCTTTGGCAATTCTATGATCTCAAGGGGATTCCGATGTTGTAATTAAGTGTTCCTCCTAGTCCTTTTCTTTCACAAAATACTCACCATGAAAGTTAATTTGTTAAAGAGATTTTAGAGACTTTCCATGCAACACAAAGCCATCCATTATCGTAAGCGTAGGTCTCCACTTCTCAAACTATTTCTGAGGTTGTTCTGAGAATTAGTTTATTTACTATATATGTGAAGACTTAAATTGTATGTACTGCTTATTTTAAAAATATTATTTTACTTATTAAATTATGTAAACTATAAAAAAATTTATTTTGATAACACATTTTTAATTTGGAAAAGAATATTTAAGATAGTTAATTTGATGGAGGCTCAATCAAGTTGAAAAGTTTGGTAGATGTAATTTAAGTTGTAAATTAAGAATCATTACATAGAAACCCAAATCAGTAAGAACAACTCAAGTCTACTTTTTAGATAAAACTAAACTATAATAAGAAAAAAGATTGCATGTCTCTAAAAGTAAAAAGAATATGAGATCTTGACCCACATGAATTAACACTTGATTCTTGTTTACTCGTAGAGTAGTTTTCTATTTAGTTTAATTATGTAATGTTGGAGATGTTGGTCTTTCAACTGTCTGGATTCTTTTTGTATCGATGCTCCAACTTGTCATCAAACTCCATTAAAAATAGGTACAGTTTATGCAAGTCATTTCCTATGCTGACTAAATTAATGCATTGACAGTTGGCTTGGCTTAACTTACCAAACTCCACTACATTCTTATTAGCAAACAAGTCATGTAATCACGACCCGAATCTCAACCTAGAATACCACCGTCCGCATGTCAGACAAGAATAAAGTAGGCAAAAGCAACGATGTTTCAATGCTGTTTATTCAATCCCATGTCACCCAATTATCTTGCCAATATCAAATACATGACCAAAATTCTCGGTAAAAGTGTTGATGTCAAAGAAATGATATAGTGCCTTCCACGTTAATTTTGTTTGACTTCTTTTAATGTATTTCTTAAGGGACCATGTAAGGAAAGGGAGAAGTTAAGCTCCCGATAAATCGTCCACCTATAGTGCATGTGTCTTCCTATAGTATTGGCCTATAGTAGCATGTACCGATAGGACTAATTCAGCAGGCAGGACAGGGCGATTTGACAGGACGATCATGAAGGCCGACGCCGGATATCTAATTCGCCAGCATGTCAAAAGAGGAGCCTGTAATCGTGGAGCTTGTAACCGCAACCGTAACCGTAATTAGCAAACCGCGGTCTACTAACCGGATCAGCTAACCGCGGTCTACTAACTGGATCTGGTAACTATCTACTAACTGGATCTGGTAATTGCGGGCTGCTAACCATGGTTTACTAACCTGACCGGTAGGTAAGTTAGATGTATCACAGTCAATGAAAAATGGACTAAAAAATAGTCAATTTCCTGCATCCATTCTCATTTGGGTTTTATTTGGGCTGAGAAGGGTCTGCGAGTTGTGGTTTTCAGAGTGCTAATTTGCAGAGCCAGTCCTATTTTTTATCGAGCGGGCGTAGCGGATTTCCAGAGGCAGTCGGTTTTTATTAAGCGGGCGTAGCCGATTTTCAGAGACAGTTCATTTTTTCGAAGCGGGCGTAGCTGTTTTCCAGATCTAGGCTATTTTTTTACAGGTGGGCGTAGCTAATTTCCAGAGCCGTTTGCAGAAGATCTGGACAGGTGAACAACGTATGTTTGCAAAAAATTATTCTATGTTTTCTGCCTTTTAACGCTGTATTATTCTGTGTTTTCTACCTTTTTACATTTTTATCACCGTGTGCAGGGTTTTGGCTATGAATCAGAGGCTTTGTTTCGGCAAATGCTTTCATAGAAGAGACAAGTTGTAACATTGTAGGGTTTCAGTTGCAAATCAGAGGTTTTTTCGTCGTGTGCACAAAGAGGGTTTTTGGCACGAATTGGAGGCTCCGTTTCGGCATACCATTTGAGAGAAGAGATCGATTTGCAATATTGTAGGTACCTAGAAAATATCGATGATCTGCATGTTTTGAATGGAAAACAACAAAAAAATTTCGGTAAAAATCACTGCATTTTTGGAGATCTTAGTTTTTTATTTTTATTTTTTTGGTCTATAGTGCATTTTTGTAGATCACAGTAGTAGCTAATGCTTCTGATTCGATCTAGGTTTTGTCCTTTCTCAAATGAAAAAAACTAAGTTTTCTACATAACTAATTAACCCCCCCTCACCCACCCTCCTCAATGGTGCTTGTCTACTTTTGGGCCTAACAAAATATGCTAGAACTATCTTCTGTCTCCCACTTTCTCACTGTTAGGTTGAAGAATCAGTCCTTAGTACATAGGACAAATGTGTTGGACCACTATTATTTGCATCAATCCCTGACTAGGACAAGGGAATCCCAAGTGCCTTTGATGAGGATTTTGGTATCAAACTTGAGAGAGAAGGTCTATTTAGGTCTTTTGATCACTTTTTTTTTCCTTTTGATTCAAAAAGGAGAAAAATTGTGTTTGGGGCTATATAGGGGATTTCCTTAGTCATAGCTCATTTTGGGACTGAAGCCTACAATAATAATGAAATGAAATATAAATTTGAATTCAAATGCTTGATTGGAAATGAGTACACCTTCAATTTATGATGCAATTTTCTTAGGTTAACTCCTCTTTGTTTTAATGTGATAACATGATATATCATCTTGAATTTATAATTGAAACAATGATTAAAGATGCATTGAATGTAGTCTACTTCTCCTTGGATCAAATATCATCTTGTAGTGTTGTAATAATGAGTTGTTGATGAGGGGTGTAGAAATGAATTGAGAATGAGGCATTGTAAAAGGGTATCAAAGTAAAGTTGTGATGAAGGGTGCTCCCCTTAATACCACAAACACATAACAGAAATAGAGAAACAACAACAATATGCAAGAACAGAAAATTGGCTTCTTATTATCTCCACAAATGTGGAATTACAAACTTTCAGAATTACAATATGCAAAGCCACATGGGCATTCCCTTACAATATTATGTAGGACAAAGCTTCGAACTATTACCCAGATCTACTACCCAGAACTATTTTGAACTGCCTAAGACAATAATACAGCCTTCCTTATATAGGCAATTTTCCACCGCCTGGGAAGGTTCCAGAATTTTAGCCAATAAGGCCGACCAAACTTAGAATTATTTTATTTTACATTTTATTACATCATAATCAGCTCAAGATAACCTTTGAAACCCGAATAGAAATTTTGAAGAAAATTATTTTCTGCCATTTCAGGTGGCCCAACTTCCGAAGACCATAAGTCATCACCAGTTGACCTGATCGGCTATTATAACCCCATTTCAGAAATGCCACGAAGCGCTCTGTAGGCTTGACCCGCACAAGTGCCTATCACGTAATTTTTTGACCTCATCCGGGGCCTCTAAAGCCTTCAAAACTGAGTTCAAAGTTTTTGTACCCTGCTGCCAATACCGAAAATCTTTAATATCTTCCAATATACACTTGATCTGGCAATGAAACTTTACTGGTAGACTTATATGACCAAAATGAACCTCCAAGAAAGAAATTAGATCATTCTGAGCACATACAAAAATTACCAAAAATAGTAACTTTCCATAAATAACAACTCTGCACAAAATAGCCCTTATTGAATATAAAAATAGAAATATATATATTATTTTTTTTGGGTGATGCAAGATTGCTCTTACACCCAGGATGCTCCTGCATCAGACACCTAGGGTAATTTGAGAAGTGACCCTGTCACGACTCAGGTGTGCAGAGGAAAACCAAGACGGCTAACCTCCTCCTTTGTCAGCCATGATGAATCTTCAACAGGTCGTCCTTTCCACTTGACCAGATATTTTTCATATGTCCTGTTCCTTGTGCTTCTACTAACATGACTGTCCAGTATATCTTCGATCTCCTTAGTGTGTGAACTAGTTGCTGGAATACTCCACTGTGCTGTTGTGATCTCATCTTCAACACCTCCTTCATGATACTCTGTCAGATCTGAAATGTTAAACACTGGTGAAATATTTAGCTTAGTAGGCAATTCTACCTCATATGCATTTCTTGAATCATGCTTCTTCAATATCTTACATGGTCCAAACTTCTTCATTTTCAGCTTGTTATATGTACCAACTGAAAATCGCTCCTTCTACAAATGAACCATGACTTCATCACCAACCTGAAATTCCTTATACCTTCATTTCTCATCTGCCTTAGCCTTATACTGCGCATTCATCTTGGTAATATACTTCCTCACCTCCTCATGGATGTTCAAGTGTTCTACAAAATCCTCAGCTTCAGCACTACTTATTTCTCCTTTATCTATCTTCCTTAATTCAGATGCATTTCTTAGACTACTTCCATATACAATCTGCAATGGTGATTTACCAGTGCTCTTGTTGACAGAATTATTGTATACAAATTCTACCTGTGGTAAAATCAAATCCCATCCTATTGGCTTATCTCTAACCAAACATCTCAGCAAATTTCCCAAACTCCTATTCACCACCTCTGTCTGTCCATCAGTCTATGGATGATGTGATGAACTGAACTTCAAATCTGTCCTCAACTTCTTCCATAATGTACGCCAGAAATATCCAACAAACTTAGTGTCCCGATCTGAAACTATGGTCTTTGGCAAACCATGTAGTCTCACCACTTCTCTGAAAAACAATTCTGCTACATGAACAACATCATTAGTCTTTTTGCAAGGAATGAAATGTGCCATCTTTGAAAATCTGTCAACTACTACAAATATTGAATCATGTCCCCGTTGTGTCCTCGGTAAACCAAGAATAAAGTCCATACTGATATCCTCCCAAGGCTTCTCTGGTATAGGTAATGGCTGATACAACCCTATATTCTGCTTCACTCCTTTCACCATCTGACAGACTCTGCAACTCTGTACAAACTTCTTCACATCTTGCTGCAACTGTGGCCAATAATAATTCTCACTAACCAAACCAAGGGTTTTATCATGACCAAAATATCCAGCCAATCCTCCGCTATGCTTCTCCTTGATGAGATTCTCCCTCATAGAACTTCATGGAATGCACAACTGACTCCCTCTGAATAGCATATCATCCTGGATGATGAAATCCAACTATTTCATCCTGTCTAGAGTAACAGGTTCTGTACAAGCTTTCCAAGCTTCACCAAAATCAGGATCCTTTGGATACAAATTCTTGAGTTCCTTGAACCCAACCACTTCAATCTGCATTTCTGTCAGCAATAGTTGCCTTCTGCTAAGAGCATCTGCAACCCTATTAGACTTTCCACTCCTGTGTTTCAAAACAAATGTATAACTCTGCAAAAACTCAACCCATTTCAAATGCCTTTGATTCAATTTTCTTTGACTATTCAAATATTGCAAAGCTTGATGATCAGTATACAAAACAAATTCTTTAGGAAGTAGATAATGTCTCCACTTCTTTAATGCCTGAACTATAGCATAAAATTCCTGATCATAAATAGAATATTTCCTCTTGGCATCATTTAACTTCTCACTGAAATAAGCAACAGGTTTACCTTCTTGGCTCATAACAACTCCTATTGCAGTACCAATAGCATCACAATCTACTTGAAACACCTTATTAAAATCTAGAAGTGTTAAAACAGGTTGTTCTGTAACTTTTTGTTTCAACAATTGAAAACTCTTTTCTGCCCCATTAGTCCACTTAAACTCTTTTCTATCCCCTCTCATTGTTTCAGTCAAGGGTCCACAAATACTGCTAAAATTTCTAATAAACTTTCTGTAAAAGCTAGCTAGACCATGAAAAGATCTTACCTCAGTAGCACTCCTTGGAGTAGGCCATTTAAGGATAGCCTGTACCTTCTCTGGGTCTATTTTTAGACCTTCTCCTGAAACTGCAAACCCCAAATACACCAACTCTTTCTTCACAAAACTGCACTTCTTCAAATTAATCAACAATTTCTCTTCTCTCAACTTCTCAAATACCATACGAATATGCATCATATGCTCATCCAATGTCTTACTAAAGATCAAAATATCATCTAGGTAAACAATGACAAACTTACCCATAAATTCTTTCAGAACCTCGTTCATGAGCCGCATGAAAGTGCTCGGTGCATTGGTTAGCCCAAAAGGCATGACTAACCACTCATATAGTCCTTCCTTTGTCTTGAAGGTAGTCTTCCATTCATCTCCTTCTCTGATCCGAATCTGATGATATCCACTCTTCAAATCTATCTTTGAGAAATGCACAGCTCCACTCAAATAGTCCATAATATCATCCATTCATGGCAATGGAAACCTGTACTTGATTGTGATCTTGTTTATTGCCCTAGAATCTGTACACATCCTCCATTCTCCATTCTTGTTTGGTGCTAATACCGCTGGTACAGCACAGGGACTCAGACTCTCACGGATCAATCCTTTCTGTAGCAGTTCATGTACTTGTCTATTCAACTCCTCACTTTCTATAGGTGTCATTCTGTGTGCTGCCTTATTCGGAAAACTCGTTCCTGGGATCAAGTCCATCTGATGACTGATTTTCTAGACTGGTGGTAATCCATCAGGCATGTTATCGGATACAATATCCTGAAACTCATTCAACAAATCTGCAACTTCTACAGGAACATCTTCTACTTCCTTTTTACCAGCTTTTGGAATTAAAGCAAAACATACATGCTCATGCCTCATACCATCTAGGAAATTTCTTCCATCAACAAAAGTTATCTTTGCATTACCACATACCTTTTCTTCATTCTCCTTCAATGGTTTTAGCTTATGTCGCACTCCATCCTTTGTCAGGGAATAGGTATTCGCACGACCATCATGTACAGCACATCTGTCAAACTGCCATGGCCTACCCAACAACATATGATATGCATCCATAGATATGATATCACACAATACCTCATCTTGGTATCCGTCAGTCTTGAACTTCACCAAGCATTGTTCATTGACCATGACCTTGTGGTCATCTTGTACCCAGGCAATCCGATATGGATGTGGGTGTTTCTGTCTCTTGAGCTTCAACTTTGTCACCATCTCTTCTGACACCAAATTGTCAGTGCTTCCACTATCAATAATCACATCACAACATTTACCTTCACACTTGCACCTGGTGTGAAACAGGCTCCTCCTTTGCTCAGGTTCATTCTCACCACTCAACAGGACTCTTCTGTTAATCAACGTTTCTCCTCTTTCAGCATCTTCAAAATTTGATGATCTGGCATCTTCATCTACATGTGCAACTCTAGCCTGACCTTCATTTCTTCTGTCTGTTCTGCCTTGGCACTGAGGACATTCAAATGCCTTATGACCTTCTCCTCCACAGTGAAAACATGTTCCACGGAAGCCACCTCTTCCAGATCCTTGTCCTCTTCCTCTTCCTCTCTGATCTCTATTATTCTAATCCTGGAAGCGATTGGAATTATTTCCTCACTGATTCTGACTGTTACTGGCCTCATCTTTCTTTTTCAAATTTTCATTTTGGCCACCATATGACCGTCCACCAAATCGTCCACCGTGACTTCTTCCATTTTGTCTGCTCTCAAACTTCTTGTTTAGCTTTTCCTCTACTTTTAGGGCAAACTAGTATGCCTCTTCAATACTATTCATTCGAACCAGATTCAGCTCCTCCTGAATGCTTGGCCTTAACCCATTAAGGTAGCGGGCAACTTTCTCCTTATCAGCTTCTGCATGGCTTGTTCTGATGAGAAGTCGATAGAACTCCTCTGTATACTCCTGAACAGATCTTCCTGCTTGCTTCAAACTCTGCATTTTCTTTAGTAGGTCAAACTCATAATCAACAGGGATGAACTGTCACTTCAATTTATCCACCATCCGATCCCATCTTGTGATTTTCTCCTTTCCCCTTCTATTTCGCTCCAACTGAATCTCTTGCCACCATATCTTCGCATGACCTTTCAGTCTAGCCTTCGCAAATTTGACCCTATCAAGATCCTCAACATCTTCATACTCAAAGTATTCCTCACATTCATTGATCCAGTCGATCAATTTTTCTGGGTTAAGATTTTCAGAAAATGTAGGAACCTTAATCTTAGGTCTTTTCCCAATCTTAGAAATGGCCTGAAAAAATCTTTCTTCCTCCTGGTTCATAATTTTGACTTCTCCTTCTTGATATTCTTCATCAGCTTCATCCTCGCTTTCATTTCTGACATTAAGATTCATTCCTCTACGAATCTCTTCTTGCAATGCTCGCACTTGTCTCCGCAGTGCCCTATCCTTAGGTGTTATAACACCAGCTCTTCTGCCACATTCCCTTCATGGAGGCATTTTTGCAATGGGCGCTAAAACCCTAACCACGGTCCTTGTGCAAACTGCCTCACAGTCGACGATCTGTTTACACACTCAGGAACTCCTACTATGATACCACTTGATGAAGGTGCTCCCCTTAATACCACAAACACATAACATAAATAGAGAAACAACAACAATATGCAAGAATAGAAAATTGGTTTCTTATTATCTCCACAAATGTGGAATTAAAAACTTTCAGAATTACAATATGCAAAGCCACATGGTCATTCCCTTACAATATTCTGTAGGACAAAGCCTCGAACTATTACCCAGATCTACTACCCAGAACTATTCTGAACTGCCTAAGACAATAATACAGCCTTCCTTATATAGGCAATTTTCCACCGCTTGGGAAGGTTCCAGAATTTTAGCCAATAAGGCCGACCAAACTTAGAATTATTTTATTTTACATTTTATTACATCATAGTCAGCTCAAGATAACCTTTGAAACCCGAACAAAAATTTTGAAGAAAATTATTTTTTGCCATTTCAGGTGGTCCAACTTCCGAAGACCATAAGTCATCACCAGTTGACCCGATCGGCTATTATAACCCCATTTCAGAAATGCCACGAAGCACTCTACAGGCTTGATTTGCGCAAGTGCCTGTCACCCAATTTTTTGACCTCATCCGGGGCCTCTAAAGCCTTCAAAACTAAGTTCAAAGTTTCTGTACCCTGCTGCCAATACTGAAAATCTTCAATATCTTCCAATATACACTTGATCTGGCAATGAAACTTTACTAGCAGACTTATATGACCAAAATGAACCTCCAAGAAAGAAATCAGATCATTCTGAGCACATACGAAAATTACCAAAAATAGTAACTTTCCATAAATAGCAGCTCTGCACAAAATAGCCCTTATTGAATATAAAAATAGAAATATATATATATATATATTTTTTTGGGTGATGCAAGATTGCTCTTACACCCAGGATGCTCCTGCATCAAGTTGTCTTTTGGCTAACCTAGAGTTATTATATTTTTTATTGAGGGTAGTTATAGAAAGGATAAGACCAACATATTATCAACCTAAAATTTTGGGAATAAAAGTACAGGTCTAGGTCGTCTTGACTGATGTAGTCTTGATTAAAGTCTAAATTTTTTTTAGGAAGAAGGGATAATAGGGTCTATATGCCCCAAAATTAGTTATGCAAAGAGATGTGATGTGTATATGTGGAAAATGTGTCTTCAAAATTTAAATGAAGGGGGAGCTAAAATGAATTAAAATAAAGGACACAACTAGAATTAAGGATCCAAATAATAAAGTGTTGATCAATTAAAGTGGAAGAGGAATCATAGTATTAATTTAAATAATTAAAGGTCCTACAATGAATAGAGGAATGATAAATATTAAAAGTTGTGCTAGGAGAGTGTGAAATAGGATACCTTAAATAAAGGTGTAAAATTTACAACACTGCATATAGATTAAAACCTTTAAAAAATAATGAAAATATTGTCTATCATATGAGAACAAAGGTCAATAATATGATATAAGAACACCAATGTTAAAAATAAAATTTATGATTGCCTACTGAAAAGAATCACTAAAATCATTTACTTCAACTTATGAATGTAATTCTATATTAATTCATTGCTGCAATAACTAAGTCTGATATATTTTGTTATATGAACTCATTAATATTCGCTATTTTATGCAACATGTCAAAGGATCCAATCTCGATTTCTCCAACCAACTAGCTTTGGCAAGACTTGGCAACTCAAGTTCAAAAGAATCTTTAATAATCAGTCATATAAGCTTTGTAAAATCACAGACTATTGTTACTATTTACAAAACTCTACACTTTTGTACACACAACTTGTTGAGTGTTCTTTGACATTGAAAAATATTAACATTAATTTTTAAAACTTAATTAGCTATTAATATCATTATTATTAATTAAAATAAATTTTTAAAATACTAATAATTACTAAAATTAATAAAAACTAATAAATTTTTATCAAAAACATCATTCTAAATTATCATTTCTTAACCCTATTCTAATAATTTGTTAACCCATATCTTATAAGTCTTTTCATAAAGAATTGAAGAGGTTAGAAAACTTTGTATTCCTTAGAACATTGTGAAACTTCAACTTGAAAATGATCCCATATTGTAATGAAAATATTAAACTTCCATATCTTTTACTATTAGGAAAAAATAAAAAAATTCTTCACCTAAAAAAATTATTTTAATTTAAGTACAACAATAATATTTACTCCTACAAGTAAATAATTTATGTATACTAATTCATTAAAAATGACTAAGTTTCCTCTCAAAAATATTGTTCCATTCTTATAAAATACAATCCAAACTTTATAAATGAATCTACATACAATCGCTCGATTGAAAATATTCTAAATTCCCACATCCATCAATTATAATACTCTCTTCGCAACTTGAACTTATAAAATATGGCATTACATTAAGCTCTGGACAGTCATGAATGCTGAAATATTCTATAAGCTTGTTATAAGTGTACTGTATTTTTTTCAACATTGGACAACCATCCAACCTAAAATATTTCAAAGCTACCCCTCTATCAAATGTTATACTCTTCAGCAACTTCATATCATTGAGAGTCAAGTTCTCAAGGACTAGCTTGCTACAGTTAGAAATTTCAACTTGTACAAGGTCCCATATAAGAGGATTAGTGGACTCTTACTATGCATGGAATCCACATACCGTGTTACTATGCATGGATCCCACATACAGCGAAATGAAAATGAAAATGAAAATGAAATGAGGAATGGAGTCCAAATACCACGAAAGCAGGCATACTGTGCAAGTTTCCCCGCTTTATCCCTCTTGATCCATGTGAGGTCCAAGTAAAATGATTTGTATAGTCATTCCCATGTGCTTCACGATGTATGTCTTGCACTAATTCTCTTCCTACGCACTTTTCTGTTAATGAATTTGATGTAACATTCATCTCAGTCAAAAGATTGGAGAAAGGAATCAAATCATCGTTGTCATGTCATGCCATGTTGTGCAATAATTGTGTGGTCATGTCATGTCATGGTTAGACATAGATTATAAAGATTGAGTTATAGAAGGATGACATATTTTGCAATAGACCAAACCCTATTCAACTTTATTTGGTCTCACCATTAGATCTACTTATTTATCTAGGAAACCCTCACTTTGGGGTCAATGACCTAGGGCTTTCTAGAAGAAACCCTTCCCTGGAACACACAAGTTCAAAATTGATTAAAAAACCTTCAAATGCATCCCAATAAACTTCTACAATCATCACCTTCTCATTTCCTTCATCGGGCATCACCCAACCACCATTGGTGCTTGAACAGTGCACCTTTTGCTGTTTGTTCAACAGTCCACGCTGTAGCATACCTCCTTCACACTTCCCTGCATTAAACAATAATAAAAGGAGTATAATACATGTTTATTCCCCTCCCACCTTTCATAGAAGTCACAAAATGGGAGGGTGACTTCATTCTAAAACTCTTAGGGCAACTTGCTGACTGTACCCCAACCAGTCCCTGTCTGTGCAACAATAGTCACGTTCTTGACTTTAAAAGAACCCCAAACAATGAAGTTAAAGCATAAGCAAGTAAAGGAAATACAAATAAATGTCTTCTAACCTTGTTTCAACCAAAATCACATTTTCTTACATTCAAAATAAATTCCTGTTGCTCTGACTGTACAACGGACAGAGAGTTACAAGTTTGCAGAGAAATTAAAATTTTATTGACTGAGCATTACATTTTCCAATCTTTTCATCTTCCCCGTGCCATCCTTGACTCGTCATGTGTGTGTCTCCTAAGATAGGCAAAAAATTGGATCTAATGGTTGTAAATCTTCTAGGTAGAATGACTACCATTGAAGTCATCGGAACGGTTGATTTTTGCCTGGCACTTTACATGTGGACTTTAGATATTTTGCCTACAGCAAGTCCAAAAGATAACTCTGACATAGGATGAAAGGGAAGAGATCTCCCAGCATGTGGAGGGTTTGGCCGCTTAGTTTGTGATACGTGTTTGTTATGATTGACACCCGCACAACCAAGATAGGCAAAGAGTGTGCATCCATATTGAGAGCTCCATTGAGGGAAAACAACTTGGCAACAACATCACTAACCGCCTCCTTCATCACATCTGAAACCCTAATGTCAGGGACAAATGCCTCAATAAATTTTGCTCTGCGGTCATTGCAATCAATATACACCAAGCCTTCTGGCAAAATGGCCAATGTTCCAGCCAGCGGATAGAAGTGCACCAGAGTGTCTGAGAGACTTTTCTTCATTTTCTCCACCATCGTTTCAAATTCGTGGGAGACATTGGGCTTTGAATAAATGAGGCCATTCTGAATCTAATTCATGCCTAGCATCTAGAAATCTGAGAGGCTCAGATTCAATTGTTGTGCCTTCGTTGGATTCACTAGAAATATGATTGATTTTCTATCGATCCTCATCGCCATGACGAAAAATTAAGCCTAGTTTATGAGAAACCAGAGATATTTTAACAGGGGAGGAAAAATAGGGCAGGTAGGAATAATTGTGGAGATTTCTAGAAGAGCGTCTTGAATGCATTCAAAGCGTATGTCCAGCTTGAGGCATTGCAAAGATTCCATGGCCTGTATTGCTTTGTGGCTATTGTAGTTGAAAGTGACGAACCTAGCGAGTAGACCTCTGGAGGCCAAATTCTTTGAGAACTGGAGCATGGGATTGATGTGCCCCGTTGTGGATGTGACAAGACAAAAAACAAAACAACAACGAATGTGAAAGGATAAGGATAATTCCCACAGCCAATTTTGCCATTAAGTCTTGGAAAATAATCTTCTTAGGGCAGAATAGGCCAAAGACACCAATACCATCATCCCCGAGCACAAATTTTGCAAAAGCCATCACTGCCGCTGAGTCAAAAGAAAAAATGGAGGAAACTTGCAATCAAATACCATTCATTTGAAATGAGTCTCTTGTCCATTCCTTAGTGTCTATGTAAGGTTGTGCTAAAAGCACACAAAACATAGTAAACAAACACTTAACTGGAGCCTTCGACACTGCTAATTAGAAATCTGTAGATCATCACACTTGTGGAGTGTCATGGTCCCCAGGTATGCCCATGCAGGCTGTATTGAAGAGGCAGTCTAGAACTCTTTAAGAAAATACCCAACTGTGATGTGGTTGCATGGAATGCCATTATTGTAGCTTTGGCATAGATGGTGTCATTTAGCAGAGTATAATTATATTAGGGTAGATGGAAAGATTCCACATGTAATTAGAAACTGTGTACTACTGGCATCCATGCAAAGTTCTGCAAAAACTATATGTGCACCTATCCAATGTTTGGGTCCAGACCACTAAGTCTTCTCCACGCATAGAATTGGCAAAAAAAATTAAACCAAGTCTACCTACTGTATTCATTCATGATATAAACTTTAACATTTCTTTATAGAATTTAAGGTCTTCAAAAGTACATAAGACTACGTGTAAAGAATTATCTATCCCATATACACGGCAAATGCAAATGTGCAAATAATGAATTTGAAATGGTAAATTAGAGATATGCTCAATGTGGGCTAAGCTTTTGATTTCACGATCCCCTTCAATTAGTCAACTTCAATTCAATAAAGAATGGCAATAATAAAATGAAATGAAATATATTCAGAACAGCTAGAAAATTGACTTAGACATCTTCCCTGTAAAAGCCATGTGGATAGAATAGCATCCATAAATAATAAGACTGTCTATATTGACTATTAGGGAAATTGTCAATGGCTTCCAAATTGAATACGAAACATTGCATACATAATGTGTCAGTTATTTCTTCTATGCATATCCGGTGTTTGGTGTAGAACTTTCTGAAGAGACTATCACTTATAGTAAGAGTTTTTTAACTGGACGACATTACCAGTCTGAGAATTTGAGCTCATTCAGGTAACATCATTTGCTAGGCTATTGTCAATTAGATGTAGAATTAGAGCCACACCATAGGTTGTCTTGAATGAGATGAGTGACACAGTTAAAGTTAAGCTCGTGGTGAACTTTTCATCAATTCTATATTTAATCAAACATGTTTTAATCAATTGACTCAGTCAAATACAGAGGTTGGACTGATAGCTTTTCTTTAAAACTTAAAACCGTGATGATATATTTATCTCTATACGGATACATCAATTTTGTTTAATTTTATTAGCCAGAACATCAATTTTCTTATTGAATGATTCAGTTTTTAGTATTATGTCTTTGAAACTATGAGTGACATTCTTTGTATTTCACCCCGTTGTTCATAGTTGGGTGTTAGATTATGGAAAAACGGTTGCTGATTGCTTATTTTAATTTTAATGGTCTTTTGTATTTTAAAGCTATAATGTTCTAGTAATTTTAATTACATTGAATTTAAATGAGTGCTCATTGATGGGAGTGCCACAATGGAAATGTGATGTATTTTATTCAAATGAACTAGTATGAAAATGTTGCTTCTATATCCGTGTGAATACTTGAGTATCTAGGATTCATGGATTTCTTTATGGTAGCAACACTGTTGCTGTTCTGAACTTGAGGATGGACATGTAGGGACTGTATGGAGTAGTGTCTTGCCCTATGGGTCGGAGCCTGTAAATAGTCATACTTGGGTAATATATGGCAAGTTTGTAAAGAAAAGTGATAATTATAAAAATGAATTGGGGTTTAAATAGTAAATAGATTAATTTTATGCTTCATCCATGTCTCACATACTTGTACAGATGGAGGGTGGGAGTGGGAGAAGATACCTAAAAAAGTTAGGTATAAGTGTTCACCTTGTCTCTAAGAGAGGTTCTTACACTACCACATGAGCTTCCCTTGAAGGTCGGGGTCCTGAGAGATGAGATCTAGGTAACCCTAAGTGCTAATTGTGGCAGGTAAACTGGCATCCCATTTTGGATGATGATAGTAGCGCTAGTACATTCACCAAGGTAACTTAAAATCTGGATTTTGTTCATTAATCATGTTGTATTAATGAAACAACTATGTTTCGCTCGGATGTTTTATGAACTAGTTAACTAGAAATCTTGTTTTAAAAAGAAAATTGTTGCGATTTTTGCTCGCAAAAGTTTGGGCAGGACACATTCCAACAAAGTGTGCAATCAAAACCATCAAGTAATTTTTGTGAAGTTGGACCCACTTGTAGGACGAAATTTTATGTGCGTAGGTGCAAAATTGGAAAATGTTAGGCATTTTCGACAATCGATATCACAAGTGCGCAAGTGTGATTGTTGAAACTATTATGTATTTTCCATTGTAGGTGTGCAAGTGCACGATTAAAAACATCTAGTAACTTTTTTGAAGTCGGTCCCACTTGAAGGATGAAATGTTGTGTGCGCAGGTGTGAAATTGGAAAATGTTACATGTTATCGACAATTGCTATGATGTGGCAGTTGCGATTGTTGAAAATAGTTATGATTCATCCTACACTTTCTCTTCTTCCAATGATAAAACCCTAAAGATATGGGATGTTCACACTAGGGACTGCATTAAAACCCTAAAGGGCCACTCTAATTTGGTCTTCACTGTCAATTTCAATGACCATTCTAACCTCATTGTGTCTGGTAGTTTCGATGACACCGTCAGGATATGGGACGTCAAGACCGTGAAATGCGTTAGGGCTATTCAGGTACATATTGATCCCGTCACAGCTACCGATTTTAATTGTGACAGGTCGCTAGTTGTTTCCAGCAGTCATGATGGGCCGGGCAAGATATGGGATGCCTCCAATGGGAAATGTCTTAAGAGGCTCATTGATGAGAAGATGCCTGCCATTTATTTCGTTAATTTGCCCCCGATGGCAAGTTTATTCTGGCTGCTACCCTCGATGATACGGCGCGGCAATGCAACCACGAAAATTGTTAACCATACAAAGGGGGAACACAATTTTTTTTTCAAAAGTTTGCAAAAAGCTATATAAGACAAACATACAATTTACGTGGCTGGATAGCCACCACCCGATGATACCCTAGTTATGTTCTACTTATTGCTTAATTTTGCCAATTACTACATTTCCAAGCTAATGTAACTGTTGAATCTTTCTAAGGGAGAGAAGATGTAGCGGTTTATCCATTGGTTAGTTGGTTTTTTTGAGAAGTTTGTATGCTACTTTTTGGGGTGGTAGCTGTCAGTTGCTAATTTTGGTTTTCTTTCTCCTTTTTACGTAAGTTTTTGTCATTTATCATTTAGCAGATACGTAGGGTGTGAGACTAGTTTTCTTCTAATGCGTAGAAGCTGCAAAATTTGTAAGTTAAATTTTTTCAGAGGTTTGAAATGTAAATGATTTTTCAAATTTTGTTATGTATGTGTTCAAGCTCATAGTTTTCTTTTATGTGTTCAGATAATGACTATGGAGTCTATTTGACAGTTTTGTTTGATAAGTTGGTCTAGCTGTTCGTTTGTTCTCTCTTTAGTAGCAAGAATGCTATAAGATCTTTAGTTAGTAGTTGAGCAGATTTACTTTTGGGGACCTGCATGCAGAGGACATAGGTTTAATCTGCATTAGTCTTGGTATTAGAGCAATATTTGATGGATCATAGGGGATTCCACATCAAGTGGGTGACAAGGGGCAGTAGGAATGTAGGTGCTGAAAGGAATGCTTGTGAATTGGTTAGAAGAGCAGGCACCCTTTAGCCAACATTAAAATTGGATGAGTCTCAGGAGGAACAAGGGAAATTGGTGAATGCTACTAGGCTATCAAATGTTACGGAGAGGCTTATTGAGGCATTGGCAAAACAGAGTTTGAAGATAAAGGTTGATATTTCTTATTTGAAAGGTGAGGTCAGCCCAGATGCATTTTTTTATTGGGTTGAAGAATTGGATAATTACTTTGACATGGAAGACATAGATGAAGATGATTTAAAAAGAGTAAAAGTTGTTGCCTACAAGTTCAAATCCCATGCAGCCCAATGGTGGGGAAATGTGCAAAGTTTAATAAGACAAGGAAAAGATAAAATTCATCTTTTTTCCTAAGATGCAGAAACATCTGAAAGCCCAATTCTTTCCCTCAAATTACCAACAAAAATTGTTTAAGGGATTATTGAATTATAAACAAATGGATCAGTCAGTGCATACTTATACTGAACAGTTTATGAGGCTTCAAATTCGAACAGGTATCCAAGAGAGTGCATGAGAAGAGGTGGTCTGATATGTGAATGGGCTCAAATTTCAACTTCAAGCTTGCATTGGTGAAAGTTCCCACTACAAATGAGGCATGTGAATATGCTTTAAAGGTCGAGGAGAAAGTAAATCAGAAAAGCAAAATTATGAGTAAGAGAGGTGAAAGCTGTCAAAGCAAAGAGAAAGAGGTTTACTTACAACCTACTGTTAGTGAGGAGCTAGAATAAGCTAAGAATGCAAAGGTTGACTTTAGAGGAGGGGAAGCTTTAGAGGTAGATGATGTGAACAACCCTCATTGGGAGAGGGAAATCTCATAAAGCATTTTATTTGAGATTTAACCCACGGGGTCATAGATTGTCCTCAAAACCCCCAAAAGGGCGATGGTAGCCCAAGAAGAAGAAAAACCTTGGCAAGAAGAAGTTGAGGCTGAATCAAGATAGAAGCCAATGCTGAGAAAACTTTAATCACAGGGGACAAAGAAACATATGAAATTGATTGGAAAAGTATAAGTGTAATGTGAAGGAAATGCAAATGTAAAGACGAGATATTTAAGGTGATAAAAAATTGTGGATCTACCAATAATTTGGTGAGTATAGGATGAAGTACTCTATGATGTGGTGCCAATCGATGCATGTCATTTGTTGCTAGGCAGGCCATGAGAATATAGTGCAATGTTATATTTGGGTAGAGAAAATACTTTTGAACTTAAACAGGAAGGAAGGAAAGCTATCTTAAAACCATGGAAAGAGGAAGGGACATGTGAAGTGGTAGCTTTGTCTTTTTTAATAGAAGCTAGATTAGAGCTTGAACAAAAAGGTGAACATCAGCCCAAAAGGGGATTCAAGCAAAAAGCCACAGAAAAAGAGAGAAGTTATTTCAAGAGTGAAGTTCAACCAAATTTGAGGCAGAGCTGCAATGAAATTCTACCAACGAAAATGAATGTTGAATCTCAAAAGGTAGATATTGGAATTTCAGTTGATTATAATATGGTTCAATGGGATTGTGAATTGTGGGGACATGAGTATGATCATAAAAAATATTCCTTGGATCCATTTTTTTTTGTAAAAAGTGACTATATAACTCAGTATGACAGCAGTGATGGGAAATGCGATTGGAATGAAGGAAGGATTTCAAGTCTATTAGTGGTTCTACTATGCATTTTACTTTAGGGAGTTCAAATAGTTTTAGTGGTCCGTTTGAATTGTGGAATCAATATTGGACACCTCTCCACAAGAAGAATGGAGTTGGAAATTTTGGCAATGATCCAAATTTGTGTCAAAGAATCGTGAGAGAAAATGTTGATGACAGGCCTACCAAACGGTTTGCACTTTCATATGGATGGGAACATGGTCTATTTCTTCTGAAGTGGAGGTTCAAAAGCTTTGAAAAAATGGGAAAAATAATAAAATTGCCAAATCTTTCGAAGATAGAAGATGTAATGGTTTCTGTTTAGTAATTGATAGGCTCCCACTATCGGTCGGTTTCTTCCTTTTCTTAGCAGTTCATGTTCTCCTTTGTGGGGTGGGAGCTGTCAGTTTGGACAGATGCCAATTTTGGTTTTTGATGTCCTTTTAAAGGGAAATTTTTTGGTATGTTTGGTTTAGCAGATATGTAGGGTGTGAGGCGTAGTTGTCCTGTACTGAGTAGAAGTTGCAGATTTTGGAAGGAACAGGAATTTTGGGGTTTGATATATAAAGGATATCTCAAATTTTTTGGTATGTGTGGTTTAGCAGATATGTAGGGTGTGAGGTGTAGTTGTCCTGTACCGAGTAGAAGTTGCAAATTTTGGAAGGAACAAGAATTTTGGGGTTTGATATATAAAGGATTTCTCAAATTTTTTGTTATCTATGTGTTCTTTCATTTTTTTATCTTATTTGTTCAGATGGTAATAACTATGGTATCTATTATATATTTTTGTTTAATTAGTCAGTTTAGGTGTTTGTTCTTCCCTTAGCAGAAGGTCTACAATGGGATTTTTTTTCAGGAGCTAAGTAGTGGTACTTCTGGACACTTGCATGCAGAGGACAGAGGTTTAATCTACATAAAAAGTCCATTGGGTAGATGAATTGGGGTAGGGTATCTTATAGTTCTATAGTGTTAATAGTCATCTGAAGTTGTTAACAGTGTAAGGATTTTTGTTTGTTTTCCAGTTTGTAAAAGTGTGGCCCTAGTAAACACTAGGACACACATTTGCTCAATTTTTTTTACCCTATTAACCATTACACCACACTGGTTTGGACACATAATTTATCATTTTAAATTTGACCTTATCTAACAAAATATACAAGACATCCATACTGATCTTTATCTTCTTGTAGTATTGCATCACCATCCCTTCGAGAAGATTCATGCACCTAAAACAATTGAAAAAAAGCTTTCGGTATGGAAGATGAAGATAATACTGAAAGACATAAATATAACTAAAAAATGTATATTTCAGAAGACTGGCTCCAATATGAAACGGCTAGCCAGTATATTCAATTCAAACATTTAGAAAAGATCAAAGCCTATCAGAGGCATGATGGAAAAAGAGAAGATGTTTTTCTTGATCATATCTATCATATAGCGAGGGGTAATAAATAGAATGGCAAGGATCTTGAGAGAGCACAACATAAGAGTTGTAATTTTTTCTGAAAAACAACTAGGGATATTAAATGGAATAGAAAGGATTGTGAGAAAGCACAACAAAGAAAATGTAATTTTGCAGAATAAACAAAGTTTGAGAATGTTCAAATTTGCCAAAGATTCTCTTCATCATAAGTTGAGCATTGGTGTTCATCGTATTTGATTGTTCTTGTGATGACACTCGCAATGGCAAAAGAAGAATTTTTTTTTTTCAAAAAAGATTTAAAGAATACTACACAGATATCTAGTGTGACTGTTAAAAGCCTGGCTTAATTGAACATTCAAACTCAATTACACAAGATTTGCATGGAAAAGGCTAATTTTGCTAAAAAAAAAACATATATGTATGTTCAAATCTACCAAAGATTTTCTCGAACATAACTTGAGCACTGGTGTCCCTTGTATTTTATTCTTCTTCTAATCATCCTCACATTAGGAAAGCAACCAAATCTTTTCAACAAAGGTCCAAAGAGAACTATGTGGCTATCCAGTGTGTCTGTTATGGCTCAACTGAACATTCACAATCAATTGAACATTTAGACTGAACAATACAAGATTTGCATGGAATGATGGCGGGGAAGTAAATGAATCAATGATCCTTGAAAGCTCATCATTGCATGCTTAGTGGCCTAAATTAGAATAAGTAAGAATGGGGGAATAATTAAAATTGGAATAAATAATTGTTTCTGAAAACCATTAATTACATTTGCTATGCGTTGACTATAATCTCCCACAAAATAAAATGTGTTCCATCTATTGTTGTACTTGGAAATTTAAATTATGTATGCAAGGAGCTCCTCTCTGTTACCATATCATTCATGTTGATCATGGATGTCAAATTGTGATCCCAAATGTTGATCTGAATCTTCTTGAATACAATTTTCTTCCATCATAACCTGTTGTAAATAGTAGGGATTACAGAAGCATGAAATCTGTAACAACTATCTTCTTTATTTAATTAGTAGTTTTTAAACTTTTGTATCAAGTGGTATTGCAATGTTTAGATAGTTAGTAGGGGCATCTATGTTGTTAGATTAACCTGAGGCTTGTAGCTGAGACACGTAGGGTTGGTTACCCTAATTTTATGTGAAACATTCTATTGTCAATTTAACAGGGGGCATGTATTTGTCAATTAATTTTAATTAGGGTTTCTGTTGTGAAACATACCTGGACCATTTCACTTTTGAGTTATTGTACTGTGAAATTTCACTGATAACTTGACTGTTATTTTTGTTTGTAGCACATCACTGTATAGTAAAGGATCTAATTTTTTTTGTGTTATTGTTAGTGTGAAATAAAAATTGTACTTATCTTACCATGGATGGCTATGCTCCCTCACAACTACTGCATGCGTATCCCTATATAGGAATGGG
Source organism: Chamaecyparis obtusa (assembly GCA_027943335.1). NCBI lineage: Eukaryota > Viridiplantae > Streptophyta > Pinopsida > Cupressales > Cupressaceae > Chamaecyparis > Chamaecyparis obtusa. Next base: position 13,479 of record BSBK01011580.1, on the reverse strand, counting down.
ATGAGGTAGAAGAGGGATGGATTGTACCAATAATGTTGTCACGCTGGTTCAAAATTGACTGTATCTACATGGAATCTTCCATTGCAAATGTCATTGGGTGAAATGTTCTTTATTCGCAGCCCCGTTTCATATTTCCATCCCAATTGATATCTATATTTCTGGCAAACTGCATGGATCTCCTTCAGAGCATTGGGTTGTGTCGACAAATAGCCTTGGCATTTGTCAAGGAAGTTGATATTCCAGGCAATGCTCTGGATGACGCTATAAGGCATTACGACTTGTACAAGGGAAAATCCTAGGTAGGAGGAATAGTGCCAAGAGAGATGGTTAATGGTGATCCAAGTGTTAGATGTGTTCTTCAGGCTTACATGCAATCTGCAATGTATCTTGACGATGAAATTGCTTGGGTTGGAGTCGAGAGGCATGGTCAAGGGTTGAATGCTGGGATGATCAAGGAATTGAACAAGACGTATGGATCTATTTTATTCCTACTTAAACACAAACACCATGACAGTGTGTTTGGCCTTGAGCCATGTGTTCCAAATGAGGATCAAACTCCGGAACGAATAGAAGAAGTTGGAGTGAATGATGATGCAGATGTTGAGTAATAGCTTGCAGATCGCAAAGAATGAGAATGGTGTGCTGGGCACATCAAAAATATTGCTCCCCTCTTTTTTTTTTATATGTTTGGGTCAATGTGAATGTGTGAGTATAGGGATAATGTTGTAACCTCCATTGTTTCTGGTAGGTTGTGTTGCTAAATTGACAATGTGACAGATATATTATTTTGTGAGTGTGGGGGCTTTTGTTCATAATTATTTGGGTTGGTTTCCGGAGGTTTTAGTGATGCAATGAGAGCGGGTAGTCAGGTGGAGCAAGTTTGAAATATATACGTTTAGTGCAAACCGAATGGAATGAATTGAATGAAAAGTAGAGACATGGCAATAGAGCCCTTTTTTTTGGTAATTATTCTCGAAACATGGGTAATTAATTGTATTTGTGGCATACTGTTGTTTGCAATATTTAATGGGTGTGTAGTTCACCCCATCTGCTGAAATGTATAGCCGGTTTGATGCTTGAGATGTTTGAAGTTTGAACAATTGTTTCATATACTGTTGTCATAGTATGCATTATTCGTTAAGAATTGTGTGCTTGTGTTTGGATGTTAATTAGCATGGTCGATGTGACATAGAAAACCCACTATGATATTTGTTTCCAGTGGTAGTATCTTCTGCTGTAATGAACTGTTGTTTGTTTGAAAATTACACCTAAATAGCCATTCTAAGTTGAACAATATATATATATATATATATATATATATATATATATATATATATATATATATATATATATATATATATATATATATATATATATATATATATATATATATATATATATATATATATATATATATATATATATATATATATATATATATATATATATATATATATATATATATATATATATATATATATATATATATATATATATATATATATATATATATATATATATATATATATATATATATATATATATATATATATATATATATATATATATATATATACAGAGAGAGAGAGAGAGAGAGAGAAAAACATAAGGGATCTTATTAGTATATTGTCATGTAGTTCAGTAGAATTTTTTGTTGTTGTTGTTTTTGGCCGATATCCCTATTGCCCCTACCGATGTTATAAGCTCTCAAATTGTGATCGTAGGTGTTATTTGTATTTTCGAGCCAATGTTTTATTTAGCCGGGCTGATTGTTTATGTATATGGTTGTGTTTGGTTGGGAGAGGCCCATTTGTTCATGTGGCACAGCTCTATTCACTTTCAATGTAAGAATATCCATTTTGAAATTGGCGGAGAGTGAAGAAAAAATAGTTGGGAGTAGCTAGATTTTTTGAATTCTGCTTAGTTGTTTTATTAGATCGCTTGGGTAGATGCGGGAAACTTGTCAAATATAGGTTTATATAAAATTTAGCTTGTACTTGAATTAGGGGACCTCCTCATGGACACAATGGTTCGGTAGAAGAGTGGAATCTTATGTGGCATTGTTTTATACGAATGGTAAATACGTTGATAGTCTGTCCATATATAAATGCGCAAGCTCTGTTTCACTTATTTAGGCCATTAGACTATTTGTATATAAGATGTCATTTGTAAAATGTAATAATAAAAAAAAAGGTAGATGCAAATAAGGAGAAGAAAGAAATGTGGATACTTATATTGTGAACTGAGATCTGTATGTTAAGTTGATTGCCATTCGAAGTGGTTTTCTCTGAGAGGTTCAAGGCATGGAATGTATCTGCCACTTGAGCGGCTAGTAACACTACTATTATTTTATATGGGTAGGCTAGTATGTTACTAAAGTATATGGATAGATTTATTGAGATGTGTGATTCAGTTGTTGGGATGCATCATGGGGCAACTCAAAGGGTATTGGATGATGCAAAAATTTTGTTGGTAAGAAGCGCAAGATAGTATGGTCTTGGGATATCTATAACTATTCTTTTGTGTGAGTCCATCCAGGAGGTAGGTAGCTCACTAATACGTGGACTTGGCCTTGTCAGTACACAAAGAGGGATTTCAGAAGGACATCTCCCAAACAGGTGAGATCTGATCATTCATCAAGGAAAATGGTAATCATTTGCATCGTACTAATATGATATAGTTTGAATGAGTGTGCCTTAAAAATGTATAAATATTTGTTTCATGTTCTTCAACCTTTAAATGATGATGTTTTGTTTTTGTCGTAACATTGTTTACTTCAGGGTGATATGAGCACTGTGCCTAGGATGGAGGACCCCTTGAAGCAAGCAACTGAATGTGATCCAATTGGTCATGCTGAGAGAGGCACCCTTGAGGTTGGAAGAGGGAGTGCTTATGTCGACAGTGTTAGTCATGAAGAAAAAGAGAGGGATGATAGTTATGCTATTGCTCAGAACTATCATGCTTTGGAGGATCCCAATATTCATAGTGGTCGGGGAGACTGTTTGGATTCTTAGATTGATTGTAAGGTTTGATTTCTCTAAGAAACCTTCAATCATGATGTAATGTTTAGGAATAGTGGAGTCATCCTTCTTGCCTGACGATATTGTTTTGTATCTTCTAAGCTTTCTAGTTTTACAAATCTCATTTTTATTGTTCTGGTGCATTGTGTGTAGGGGAGGACCGATTACAGAACTAAAATGTGCAATAATAGATTGGTATATTACTGCATCATAGGTTCATGTTCGGTAGATGGAGGTCTTAAATTTTGGGACATTGCAAGGATCAATATTCATAGGATGCAGATGCATGCACTTCCATTGATCGAAGTGCCCAAACGTGGCCAACTTGCCTCAGCGAACCCAAAACGGTGTCACTCCTCTTATAAAGATCAAGGGTACTACCAAAGGAGGGAGAGAAATGTCGAATACTAGATGAGGATGAAGTCTACAGCCCAAAGAAAGTGCGTAGAGAAGCGCATATGTGAGTTGTACAAGAAGGCGTCAGTGGAGCTCCTCCCAGCAGAAGCCAAGGCAAAGATTGAAGAAGAAATGGGTCAATATGAGAGTACAGCGGCCAGGCAGAAAAGATTGAGAAAGTTGTTAGCATTGGTGCAGAGAAAAGATTATAAGGTATTGGCAAAGGGAGGATGCAACAGGACTCTAGTTTATAATTCTTTTTAAGAGTTTTTCGCTTTGCTGTTATTTTCACTCACATTGAAAAAAAATGCGCAACTGACAGGGCAGTCCAGGATCATCTATAATTGTGTGCGAGGAAGTTGATAGGGATACACCAGCTGATGCATTGCCTGCCACGCCAGTTGCAGCTAGTAAGTGACCTATGTAGCGATGCCCCATGGGATAGAATAAGATGGAAACGAGGAGGAAATCTTCCCAGAAAAACAACATTTCTAAGTTTTCTCAAGTGCTTGAGGTCATTAAAACAGGGTCAAACTCTACTGACAGAAGTCAAAGTCTGGAGCAAAGGAGGAAGAGAAAATTATCTTCTTCTGATTGTGTTCAGTTAGAGGAAAAGGTAATATGGTATTATAAGTTTTCATTTATTCTTCCATTTCATTACTCACCTTCAAATTCACAATTTCAATCAATGTGACCCCATTTACGAATTACTTGCCATGTCAGGCTTCTATGGATAAAGGACATGGTCTGGTAGAGCAGAGTGGTGAAGATGAATGCATGATCTTGGATCCTGGTGTTTATGAAAAGGGTACTTATTCTGCTGGGCAGAATTCTGGGAGTTCATACAAGTTGGCACAACGAATGCGTAGAAAAGAAATGTCAGTGGACCGCAACGATAGGGATGTCATGGTAAGTCTTGTGTGGTTGTTGTACACCATTCCTTATCTATGTTATTTTGTCAGTGTTAACGATGTTGACCATTGTCAATGGTGACATAGCCTATGTTGGAGGGAAATGGCGGTGAGGGAGGGTGTGCATGTCAACAGGTAAGTGCCGATTCAGTCGAAGAAGCGGTATGTATATAATTAGTGTTGTAACGTGTATGAACTTATCTGTATACACATTGGATACCATCCTCATTGATAACATGTGTTCTTAAAACATGTTCTTATATGTTATGTAGGATGAGAGTGCTGGGGTTGGCAGGGAGAGCCCTCCCATGATGCAGGCCCCAACCAGAGTTGTACATTTTATTTTATCTATCAACATGTTACAGTAGAAATTAAGGTGGATGCAGACATAGCGTAAACTGATTTAGTGTCTTGCAGGAGAGTCCCATTCGAGTTGCTTTTGTGCCGGTGAGTGAGAATCATATTTCAGACGAAACCAAAAAGGTGTTGGGAACGTTCTGTTACGAGCTATTGCACATTCCAAGTCCTGCACCATGCTATGCTGTCAATGATGTATTACAATGTCTTATTTGTAGTTGGCAGTCTCTTTGATAGTGCCATACCAGTCCCTTTACTCTTTATGTAATTTACAGGATTGCAGTATAGAAGAAAATGTGTGTGGACAAAGGAATGTGGGGCATGACATTATTGGTGAGTTTGCATGAATGGAGTTTGGGATGGAAACTCGTAGTGCTGGTGAAGTTTGGCGTGGTGAAGTGGACAATTCCCATAGCCTTTCTGAATTGGTAATAGTAGGATTCCTTAATTTCATATGCCTTTTGAACCATGAATCATATGTTTTTCTGACACAAGTTTGGTTTGACGGTGTACATTTTCCAAGTGCAGGCACCCTTTATTGACGAGAAGCTATTAGAGGAAGGTGGTCACACATATGCAAGCGGAGAACATGTCAAGTTGCTAGTGAACAGTGTATTGGTTGGCAAAGGCATTACTGAAGGTGTTGGTAGGAATGTCAAATGCCACAACAAATGACTGCCGCTGGGCACGGTGAAATTCCACATTGTAGAGGCCATTGACCCCAATGCTAGGTTACCCTTTCCCCACTCATTTTTAGAATCTTTATGCGACTCTGTTAAGTCTTTCAAGGTGTGGAACATTTTAGACCTCCACCGTACTTTGCCTGTGATGTAGTAGAAGGTATTATTCATTTCAGTTATTTTCATGTCTGATTATAAAATTTCTTTAGGTGTATGGTAATATTCTTGTTGACATTCTTTTGGAGCAAGCACTCATCAGAAGTTGTCTGTGTAACTTTAGGATGAAGTGGATGACGCCTTGACAGTGGACATAGAGCCTAGCGAGTAGTTTGGTCCTCCCGTTAGAAGAACGAGTGCGAGGATTTGACACCTTGGTATAACCCCTCCAATGGTGCAGAAGGACCCTAAGAAGTGGACCAGATTCTATACAAGACTTTTTTCACTTGCGCAAAACAGACAGTGTAGGAGGAAATGATGAGGGGTCTACATTGAGTCATTAGTGTAGTGAGTGCTGCAATAGGGTTACTAATACTAACCTTTCTTAGATTGAGTTTAGTTAATTTGGTGATGTACGCTTGAATGGGATCTGTGACGAGTTCAAATCGTGCATAGATTTCCTTGCGTTAATTATTCTCTGTTCAATGCTCAAATGTGTTGGTACCTTTGGATGGTTGATTTCGTACATTGTTATATTTGCATTATGTATTGTGGACATTCAAGGCATTTTGGTTTGCGGAACATTGTTATCATGTTACTAATTACTTGTGTTGTTGTGTTGCATATTTGAATGATGAGTCATTATATTATTATTCCGTACAATAGTAATTTTATTGAAATTATTGGTGATTTGTTATGATGCACCACCGAAGGATTATCTTTGATATGTATAATGCTAACCTTTACTGGTATCAACTTAAACTCCGATTCACATTTTTCTTTTTTAGTGGCATATTTTGCAGTATAGTACTGTGAAGAGGTGGGCTATAGATGTTAGGTGGATTTTTTTTGTGCGTTCATGTGCATCCCTTTGTTTGGGTCCCATTTTAAGTGTTTGATGTTATTGATATTCCATATTTCTTTGTGGTAACTATTGGGGGTATATGTTTTTTTGTTAAGATGCTCCCCCTTTGTATCTCAAAAATAAGTTTTAATGATTCTTTTTTTGTCAATTTTGTTGCAGATCGGGCAGAAGACACTACATACCAGCTTTCTGGTAGCTTGATAGTGGAGGTATAAATTGCCTATATGCCCTCATGTGTTCATTCCTTATTTATGGAAACTGATTGTATGGCAACTTCTGTGAGTCATAATAAAGTTCACTCCTGATTAATGAACTATAATTGCATTGTTGGGAACTAGGGATGGCCAAACGGAAAGATGCTTCCACACAGCCAAAGGTCATGGAAAAATCTAGCAAGCATAACCCTCCTAATACATGTGTAGGAAATTGATAATTTGATAGCCTAGGAAAGCGTGCAATGTCGACAAATTCATCTGGTTAGAGGGAAGTACCTTCTTCAATGGAAGCACCATTGGCCAGAGTAACAGATGTTGGTGGTGCGGCCAAGATTGGAAATAATGCAAGCACAGATGATCCCCTGATGGATTATATGTTAAAGAGTACAGTAGAGGAATTGATTGATACATTGAAGAGCACAGTACTGGAATTGACTGAAAGTCATATTTTGCTTCAGCGCAATCACATTACTGTGATATCGCAGAAGTTGGAGGCTGCTGAAGCAGAGAATAAATAGCTTTTGTTGGAAAATTCAGAATGGCGGAAGAAATATAGGGACCTGGAGAGGTCATTTGTAGAGTTGAGGGAGAAGATTGTGAAGCAGGAGCATGAATTTCTTGAACAACAGTTGATTAGTACCAATGTGGAGGCAACCCTTGCTTGTAACAAGAAGATGTTTTCTGAATCAACAGTTAAGTATGATGTGATGCTAGATGTTTGGAGACGTCACACAGATGTCTAGAAGGTGAAATTCATGGAGGTAGATGGATTGACTCCTGATAGTATCTAAGAACCTGTTCCATTCGTGCCAAATTGCCATGTATGTGGGAGGGCTGTCAAAGTGTGGATAGTTCTATCTGTGTAATACAACACGTTCATGATAGGCTACACACTATTCATTTAACGGATAAGGCCCACTTGTACTGAGCAATGCAATAGCAAGTGATGGTAAACATGTGTTCTTTGACATTTATGTACATGTAAAAAATGGATAGCATGGCTAATTACAGTCATCATGTGTCTTCCCTCAACAATGATCTTGAATACATAAAATAAACATTTATTGGCAATGAAAAAATTGCACCTCTTGCCATGTCTTGTATGTCCATGGATTGCACATTTACTTTTCAATTGTATAATGTGGCGATTGATCTTGATCTTAAAAGAAGGTGTTTATTATATGCAAAATATTGGAAATAATTTGTATTATTCTGACTAACCATATGCAGCAGGCACACACTTCTCTGTATGCTACGTCCATTTTTTGAAAAAAAAGGGACATCATGGCTAATTTCAGTCATCATAGCCATCATATGAATGTTTTACTTCAAATTTTCAAATTGTAACAACCTTGACGATGTTTTACTTTAAAGGGTTCAATTGGTTTTTACTTTAAATTTGTAGATTGTAACAACCTTTATGTTTCACTTCAAATTTGCAAATTGTAATGACCTTGATGATGTTTTACTTCAAATTTGCAAATTGTAACAACCTCGATGGATATGTGGCAATATGAAATTTTCTTGTGTTTTCCTACTTTCTTCCAATTTTCTAGGATAGTTTCCTTGCTTTCCAAGAAGTGCTCGTGCACAATTTTGTCTCTGTGTCAAAGTTTTGTGTTCCAGAATTGACCCCATGCCAAATGGATTGCTTCAAGGTCACTGGTTTTCCATGTCTATCCTATGTTTCACCTGTGAAGTCGATCCACAAAGTTTTATGATTCGCACCCTTAGCCCCATGTTCTTCAATGTGTTTCCAAGGTCTAGTCTAGAGCGCACGTGCTGAATTGCAAAACCCAGGGAGATTTTTGAGTTTTAAGGTCTGTAGGAGATTTCATAATATGCCAAAATATCAAAAACTCTTGATGTTTTCTATCTCCGTTATCTTTTGTTCTGAATGAAAACCCCCGATGTTTACGATCTCGATAGTTCATAATATGCCAAAATGTCAAAAACTCTCGATGTTTTCTACCTTGTTATCTTTGTTATGAATGAAAACCCTGGATGTTTTCGATCTCGATAGTTCAAAATATGCCAAAATGCCAAAAAATCTCAATGTTTTTTGTCTCCTCGTTATCTTTTGTTCTGAATGAAAACCCTAGATGTTTTTGATCTCATTGCATCTACGCACTTATTCCCCGATGGTCAGCATTTCCTTTCCGTGCTGCTGCGACTGGTTTATGGGACCATACTCTAAGGAGGCTTTCAACCAGCAGAGGATTGGATGGTTGTCGCATGTTCGCAAGGGATTTCTTCAGACCTTGCGATCATGCGACAACTGTTGATTTTGTTTTATTGCCTAAGGTGACCTGGTAGGTGTGGTAGCCTAAAGTATTCAAGCGGGTGGCAAATGACATATGATCTATAGTTGTCGCATGATAGTAAGGAATATTCTTCTCCTTTGTGATCAAGTGACTTCCATCTGATTTAGGCCGGTTGTGCCGTGGGACAAAGTGTTGTCAGAAGTTGCTAAGGTGTTCATTTCTCATTGGTCCTCATACTAGTGACTGCAACATTCTCATTGTCACTTGCTTCCTGGCGGTCTTCATGAAACATCTAGCGACTCAGTGAGCAGCTTATTTCCTTTGGTCACTAGATCTCCAATTTCCCCCGCGGTTAAGTCCAAATAGGTAGCAACTCAGCGAGTGGATTAGGTCATGTAATATCCAAATTTCTGGTGGACCCGTGTGTTAGTGGGGTCCCCAGTTCAAAAGGATCAATGATTGGCGCATGAGTGGAAGGAATCTTTAGGAGCTATGAGATCATGTGCTTGCCGTCTGATTGGAACCTTGGTTGCAGTGGGTCCGTTGTTAGAGGAGTTGCTGAGCTATTGCTGATAAAGCAGTTGAGAGCGAATAAAAGATTGACAAGTCGCAAGTCTGGGCCAGAGCTTTTCAGTCGCGCAGTCACTGAATAACTTAAAAGTGGAAAGTTGAAGTGGGTCGAAGCTGGTAATATGCCGACGTGCTAAAATTTCATTGGGTGCAGTGTGCTAAGGTGGATTTTGACTTTTTCAAGGAGTTTTGCGACTATTTCAAGGATAATTTGGACCGTTCATTTGCAGGGAAGTTAAGGAGATCGACGGTTGTGTTTTAAATCTAGACCTGGTAGCCGTTATTGTTCAAATCCAAATATCTCTAAAAGGTTTTTGCCAGTGTAGATGATTGCCTTATTCATTGGAAAGATGGGAACGAATCATAGATTCATAGCCATAAAAAGCGTGATGGCATGGAAAATGGGACGGCCATGTGGATGAAAAGTTAAGTACGCATGTCTGAAACAAATCATGGATTCTTAGTCATGCAAATTTAAGAGGCCTAAATGTTAAGTGTGCATGTCCGAAACAAATTGCAGATTCTTAGTCATGTAAACTTAAGAGGCCTAAATGTTAAGTGCGCATGTCCCAAAAAAATGGCATCTTCATAGCCATGCAAAATTAAGATGCACTAAATGTTAAGTGCGCATGTCCGACACAAATCGCAGACCAAAAGAGTTGCAATTTGAAGGACCAAAGTAGAAGTGCGCATGTGCGAAACAAATCACAGATTCATAGTGTTGCAAATTTAAGAGGGACTAAATATTAACTGGCATGTCCAAAAATATTAGTGTTAAGTGACATGTAACGGTACAGTTCTTCATCAAATGAAAGACTGTGAAAATTGTGTTAGAATAGGAGAAGAGTGGATGGGCATTAATTGAAGTGTTCAAGTTAATATTACCATTAATATTTGAAATGTAAACTGCGCTTGTGCGAAATGGGTAACCGTTCTTTATTTCGGAAATCGCGTACGCATGATAGCACATCAGACCTCCGCAATTACATTTCCCATCCTTTCCTAATTACTATCACTGACACCGACTTTATAGAAAATACTTGACATTTTTGAAGGTGGACTTGCACAATTAAATACTGATCGAAAACCCATAACACTTTCATACTGCTAAGATGACTCGTCTTTAAAGCAAATACTTGATGTTTTTGAATGCGGACTTGTGCAATTAATATTTGAATAAAAAACCCATAACACTTTCATACCACTGAGATGAATCATCTTTAAAGCAAATACTTGATGTTTTCAAACGTGGACTTGCGCAGTTAAATAATGATCGAAAACCCATAACACTTTCGTTCCGCTGAGATGACCTGACATTTCCTCCTACAAGTGGAAGCGATGTCCCCAAAATTACTTGATGTTTTTGTTTGCCGACTTGCACAATAATATTCGAATTGAAAACCCATAACACTTTTGTTCCGGTGAGATAACTTGACATTTCCTCCTACAAGTGGAAGCGATTTCCCCAAAATTACTTGATGTTTTTGTTCGTGGCCTTATGCAACTAAAATGGAAAAGTTGGGGAAAATACATAACAGTTTCAGAAATGTACTTGAACAACTGTTTCAATTTTCAAATGAGCAATGGAAAGACCACCAAAAAGGATGAGAGAATGAATTGAGGACTGGCATGAATTAATGGCATTAATGACGACCAACTCACTCCACTTTGGCTTGTCCATTCCCGTCGAAGTTAATGGGAAGTTTATTAAGTAAGTTACGGCCTTTAGTTACTTCATTCCATTTCCTTAATAACTTTGTTCATTTGAAAGTATTCTATGTTTGCGGAATTGCTGTGAACAGTGGGAGACGACAAACACTGTGTAATTTTGGGGAAGATTTCGATCGCAAATACAAAAGGATTTAACATTTTGGGTCCAGAATAACAAAGAAGATAGGTGTGTTTTATATTTACAATTTTAAAAACAACATTTATAGCTGGCTTTATATTTATTAGTATTTGTGTGGATTTTGTTTTGGGTTACAGCTTATAGTATTTTCTTTCAATAGTTAAAAAAAATACATTTTTTTTTTTGTCTCAAAGGCCTAAATGTTCGAATATACACAGTAGTTTCAATCTTTAGTGAGTCGTAGAGAAACCAAAAGCAGAGAATCTCATAACAGGTTTGTTTGTAGCTATTTGTATTTGTCTTAATTTGTAAATTTATTTTGTCCATTTCAAAGCACTCTATTCTTTTGGTGAAGAGTGGGAGACCGCAAACTTTGTGGGTTTCCAGGGTAGACCTATACCGGAAACACATAACGCTTTTAGGTTCAGGGTTTACGAAAACTAAAAATCCCAGAACAGATGTCTTCTTAGCGGATTTGGGGTTTTCATTGTGCGGGGTTCTATATTCAGTAGGAACATGAAAAATTGATACAGGATGTCTCGAATGTAAAATTAGGGTTTGATGAATCCTTATTATATTTGTTTACGCCAGTCCTTTGTTTGTTTATTGTTGTTATGAATTGTTAATTTTGAAAAAAACTCATTGAAAGGACATGATCCTTTGTAAGTCATATTCAATATGTATTACAGTTGCAAGCATTTAATATTTTGAATTAAAATAGCATATTTTGAATTAATACAGCATACTAGTTCCTTTATCAGCAAATAAGTTATCTATTATATTGACCTTAAGTGTCGATACAGCTTTACATTTACTATTGTTTTACACTTGAAGTGACTGTGATATATTTTAGAGGATGTGCTAGCTGCCGTTATTTTTGTATTGGAATATTCATATATCTGAGTTATATAGATGCATTTTTAGGGAGTATTGAAAAATTTATTTAAATGTTATGGAAAGGGAATAAAGTAAGGACTGCCATAAAGTAAGGCATGCATATTTATTTTGTTTTTGCACATTACAAACACATTACTAAGAACTTTGAGCTTCAGTTTTGTAGGATATTATATACGTCATGGACTATTCACAATAGAGCCCTGAATATCTGAAGTATGCCGCCACAGGAATCTAGGTTGGAAATAAAAGATATAATCATCATTTCAATTTCTATTCTTATTCCAACTAACTTCGCCTTCTTGGATTTTATTGGGGACATGTCTCCAGCTGTTGCTCTACTTTCGGTACTCAGCTCTTTGATCATTATATTCATATTCATATCCTCCTTGCTCAACATAGGTTTGAGTTATCTAGTGGTTAAAATACTAGGTGGGCTAGTGGTTGTGTTATCTGCTTGTAGCTACCTGGCAATCATGACCACTAAATTGTGGCCCATCTCTAGAGGTAGCGTAGGTATGATCTTCCTATTCTGTGCCATCGGAGTTGGCACCATCGTCATGCTTCTAAGCTGCAATCTGAGAATGGAAACTACTCCCCATCCACAAGAAGCAGCACCTGCACTGGGTACTAGCTAGTATTGAATTTGCTTTTGTTACTTGCTTTTGGTGCCATAGGTAATGCGATTTTATATTTTTCTCATGCTGCTCTTCCATCTATATTCTTTGCAGATGCTATCTGAAAAGTGCAAGCGCGAGCCGTAGGCCGAAATTGTATTTTTATGTTGTTGCGAGTTTGTAGTAAATTTTCCTTTTATTGTTAGTGCGAGTGCCATCTGATCAATATTTGTAAACGATGGTGGCAGTCCTAAATTTGTTCATCTTGAATTTGTTGGCTGACAGTATTGTCAAGCAGCAGACTTCGAAATGATGTGAAAACTTATTTTAAGTTAATAACTTGGTTTCTCATTATCTAAAAGATTCATACCACAATCAATTTCTTTCCTTTTCTTTCAATTAGACTGTAAATGGTGTGAAAATTTATGCCATGGGTGTATTACAGATAATTAATTCCTTTGAATGGCTTAAATTAAGAGTTGAAATATTTGTCAAGGGTCATCAGGGTAATTTAACAGCATCAAATGACACCAAAAACATAGTTGCAATGGAAAAACCATTTTATGGTATAATTACATTCTATTTAATCCGTATGTTCTAGTGGACCAGCTTTTGAACTAGTTTGGTTGTTTAAAACTTCAAATTTCGACCCCAAAAAAAAGAGGCGTTGGCTATCCTCCCGACA